>VXBI01014480.1:9029-67008 GCA_013397375.1 Toxostoma redivivum
GCCGCGGAGCCCTGCCCGGCTCGGCGCCTCGCAGCCGCCCGGCTCCGCCGCTCGGGCACACGCGGGGAGCGGAGCGCGCTGAATTTGTACTTGGAAGTCTTTTTCGCCTTAGATTTTTATGGCACTAGGAGGCCTGACAGAGGAGTGCCTTTGCTGAGATCGGAGACTTTGCTATTTTTTTCTTTGATTATTTTTTTTCCCTCTTCATCGCCTTCCTCTCCGCCCTCCCTCCTCTTGGTAGCACATCGACTCAGTGTGAGTCAGGACTTGTAAAATGCATTTCCAAAGCCCAGATGAAAAGTCTCTCAGGCGTGTCTGCTGCTTTATCGGAGCTTTCCCAAGCCCACCTATGCAAACAGATTTGTAATATTTGTGTGCTTGACCGTGCATCTCTTTTACAGGAATCTGTTGCTGCGTATGACATCTCTTGCAAGCTCCCGGAGAGAACTGATGGAGCATACAGCTAGGGAATAGGATGTCAGAGAAGCACAGAGGAAGAATCCAGGCAATCACCAGGTAAACTCAGCCTTACGTTGATTTATTTCCTTTCACCTCGCCTGCAAGCCCTTGTCCACTCCAGTAAGGGAGCAGGAGAGCAGAGGGACTGTACGTGTGTGTATTAAATGCCTACTCCTCTCGTTCGCTTCCTCAGGATGGGAAAGTTCAGCGTCCACTGGATATGGGACAAGATCGCTTGGCAACCCTTGTGGATTCTCCTTCTTCTAGAGGCGAATTATAGTTATGGATTTATTGTCCCGGTGCAGCACTTCCACCAGCAGCAGCAACAGCAGCAGCTTTCTGACTCTCTTCGGTGACGGGTATTCTTGGGTGGATAATACGGATTACGTTGTTATTGCTTAAGAATACGCGTAGTCGAGGAGAGTACCGGCGGCGGGCAGGCAGGCAGGCAGCGCGACCGCCCCCAGCCCACCAGCTGGCTCCTCACCTCCTCTAGTTGCCAAGGTAGCACCTTTATCATCTTTTCCTACGCTTTGCAATGTTTCGTTCTGTGTCTCTGCCCGGGCGGGGGGAAGCTCGAACGCCCTGTCTCTTGCGGAGGGGGGTGCCCGGTGTGTGTGTGTGCGTGGGAGCAAGCCCAGGGCTGGGGAGGGCCGCGGCGGGGCTGGCCAAGATCCTCGGCAGAGGGTGGCCGGGGGAGCTGCGGTCGCTGCGGGCTGCGCCTTGGCGGACAGCGCTCTTTAGGCTGCGCCGGGGCCGGCCGAAAGCTCTCGCCCCTCTCCGGCGTGGGGCACGCATGGGGAAACCGATGCGGCCGGCCTGGCCAGCCAGGGCTCCCTCCCACCGGGACACGGAGTGCCCGCAGGGCCGCGGCGGCCCCGGCTCCGTCCGCGCCTCCCGGCAGAGCCCGGTCACCGCCCCGCCGGCCACGGCCCCACGCCCGCAGCAGCCGAGGGGTGCGGGCCGGGGGTGCCCGCGGGCGGGCAGGGGCCCAGCGCCCCGTGCCAGCGTGGCTAGCGAGGCGAGGGACAGCCCGCCCGGCCGCACAGCGCCCCACGCCCGGGGAAGCCTCTCTTCCCCGGCTGCCGAGGGGTTCGGCCGTCCAGTGGGCCACTCCTGGGGAGCAGTTTGAGTCCGGTTGCTTTCAATTAAAGTAATGCCCCTCTCGCTCTTTTATCCTCACCCTGCAACCTGGTGAGGGCAAGATTAAAAATCCACCTTCACACTAGCTCCAGCCTAACAGATCTTATCAGCTTCTGAGGCCCCAGATGCTCAGGGCCAGAGCTGAGGGTTTTTTCCCTCTGTGCAGCTCAGGTGATGGCTTATTTGTGCCTTTTCCAAGAGCTCAGGACTCCCCAAAGGCTGCTTGCAGTTGGACAGGTGGGAGACACAACTAAGGGAGTGTTGATTCCCATAACTGGCCAAGACATGCCCCATCACTTTAACACAGAAGAAGTGCATCTGTCCTTCTCTCCAGTCTCAGCAGCAGGGCATAGGATTTGGTTAAAACCCTGATCAGTCTTTCAGATGTTGTGCTTAAGAAAATCCAGGCATAGCATTCATAGTTCCAGTCTTTTTTTCCCTGCTCCTCTGCTCACAAGCCTGGCAGAGAAAAGCAGCAGGGTGTGATCATGCCTGTGTTTTGCCATTCAAGGCCTCTCCACATGCCCACATGATCCCAGGTCTTGTTGCCATGTAGTCACAATTGTGAGACCAGATTTCAGCCTTAAGTGAATTAGATCAGAAGCCATTTTATAGCAAGACCAAGAGTCCTGTGATAAGACAGCCTTTTTGAATGCATCCTTCCCCAGCCTCAGCTATGATGGGGCTAGGAACAATTTTTAGTGTGGACAAGCCAGACGTGGGGTGATTGTTGAGAGTGTGAGGTGGGCTGATGGAGAATGTCTTTCTCTCTGTCTCTTGCATAGAGATTGAAAGGTTGGAAATTATTAAGTAGAACATTGACAGCAACTGCCAAAGCAATCTTAGTCTGTTGCCTTTAGTAGTGAGAGGAGTGCTCGTTGTAACACAGACGTGTGGATCTGTTATTCTTTAGACACATCTTTGATGCTAGCACTCTGATCCTTGTGTTTCTCTAATACTACTTGAAAGCAGATTTTTTCCTTGTAGTTTAGTATGTTCAACAGCCTCAGAAATAATGTTAAATTATGCTTTAAAGATACATGATCAGCTGCTAAATCATAGTCAGTTCAGCACCGTAACACAGCCACATTCACAAATGCTGCAGGAACAGCGTTGGAAACAATATTTTAAAATCCAGGTTTGTATTACAAACCTTCCTCTGGTCAGAGCTTTTAGTTGACATTGTGCCTTGAGTCATGACTTAGAATATTATTAAGAGTTCCCATTTTATCACATAAAGGGCGTGGATTTGTTTGCTCTTTGCTTGGCTGAGTACCTTGTGTAGTATGTTTTGGACCCATAAATACAAGCTTAGAAAATGGTTCTTTATACTTGGTTTCTTCTAGTTGCATTCTGTAAAGCATGATGAGATGGTTTTGCTGAATAATGCCTTAATGACAGGGCTGATGCATTTTTAATGCATGTACTCTTTGTCATTGTCAAAATTAACATTTTGATGATTGTAGATTTCTCTAAAATCTTTTGGGAATTGCTACGCTATGTGGATTAAAAGAGTGAAAGTGTAAGATCCGATTGGAGCAATACTGGATATGCCCACCAAAATTATTCTAGAATATTGGGTAAATGCTCAATGTGGACTCTTGGATGATGTTTCCCAATAGCATGATCTCAGAGGGACTCCCCCCATTTATTAGCAGTCCCAGGGGTCTATCACATATATATATCGAAGGAGAGAAGGGGTAATTTCTGAACAACAGACCTCNTCCACCAGCAGCAGCAACAGCAGCAGCTTTCTGACTCTCTTCGGTGACGGGTATTCTTGGGTGGATAATACGGATTACGTTGTTATTGCTTAAGAATACGCGTAGTCGAGGAGAGTACCGGCGGCGGGCAGGCAGGCAGGCAGCGCGACCGCCCCCAGCCCACCAGCTGGCTCCTCACCTCCTCTAGTTGCCAAGGTAGCACCTTTATCATCTTTTCCTACGCTTTGCAATGTTTCGTTCTGTGTCTCTGCCCGGGCGGGGGGAAGCTCGAACGCCCTGTCTCTTGCGGAGGGGGGTGCCCGGTGTGTGTGTGTGCGTGGGAGCAAGCCCAGGGCTGGGGAGGGCCGCGGCGGGGCTGGCCAAGATCCTCGGCAGAGGGTGGCCGGGGGAGCTGCGGTCGCTGCGGGCTGCGCCTTGGCGGACAGCGCTCTTTAGGCTGCGCCGGGGCCGGCCGAAAGCTCTCGCCCCTCTCCGGCGTGGGGCACGCATGGGGAAACCGATGCGGCCGGCCTGGCCAGCCAGGGCTCCCTCCCACCGGGACACGGAGTGCCCGCAGGGCCGCGGCGGCCCCGGCTCCGTCCGCGCCTCCCGGCAGAGCCCGGTCACCGCCCCGCCGGCCACGGCCCCACGCCCGCAGCAGCCGAGGGGTGCGGGCCGGGGGTGCCCGCGGGCGGGCAGGGGCCCAGCGCCCCGTGCCAGCGTGGCTAGCGAGGCGAGGGACAGCCCGCCCGGCCGCACAGCGCCCCACGCCCGGGGAAGCCTCTCTTCCCCGGCTGCCGAGGGGTTCGGCCGTCCAGTGGGCCACTCCTGGGGAGCAGTTTGAGTCCGGTTGCTTTCAATTAAAGTAATGCCCCTCTCGCTCTTTTATCCTCACCCTGCAACCTGGTGAGGGCAAGATTAAAAATCCACCTTCACACTAGCTCCAGCCTAACAGATCTTATCAGCTTCTGAGGCCCCAGATGCTCAGGGCCAGAGCTGAGGGTTTTTTCCCTCTGTGCAGCTCAGGTGATGGCTTATTTGTGCCTTTTCCAAGAGCTCAGGACTCCCCAAAGGCTGCTTGCAGTTGGACAGGTGGGAGACACAACTAAGGGAGTGTTGATTCCCATAACTGGCCAAGACATGCCCCATCACTTTAACACAGAAGAAGTGCATCTGTCCTTCTCTCCAGTCTCAGCAGCAGGGCATAGGATTTGGTTAAAACCCTGATCAGTCTTTCAGATGTTGTGCTTAAGAAAATCCAGGCATAGCATTCATAGTTCCAGTCTTTTTTTCCCTGCTCCTCTGCTCACAAGCCTGGCAGAGAAAAGCAGCAGGGTGTGATCATGCCTGTGTTTTGCCATTCAAGGCCTCTCCACATGCCCACATGATCCCAGGTCTTGTTGCCATGTAGTCACAATTGTGAGACCAGATTTCAGCCTTAAGTGAATTAGATCAGAAGCCATTTTATAGCAAGACCAAGAGTCCTGTGATAAGACAGCCTTTTTGAATGCATCCTTCCCCAGCCTCAGCTATGATGGGGCTAGGAACAATTTTTAGTGTGGACAAGCCAGACGTGGGGTGATTGTTGAGAGTGTGAGGTGGGCTGATGGAGAATGTCTTTCTCTCTGTCTCTTGCATAGAGATTGAAAGGTTGGAAATTATTAAGTAGAACATTGACAGCAACTGCCAAAGCAATCTTAGTCTGTTGCCTTTAGTAGTGAGAGGAGTGCTCGTTGTAACACAGACGTGTGGATCTGTTATTCTTTAGACACATCTTTGATGCTAGCACTCTGATCCTTGTGTTTCTCTAATACTACTTGAAAGCAGATTTTTTCCTTGTAGTTTAGTATGTTCAACAGCCTCAGAAATAATGTTAAATTATGCTTTAAAGATACATGATCAGCTGCTAAATCATAGTCAGTTCAGCACCGTAACACAGCCACATTCACAAATGCTGCAGGAACAGCGTTGGAAACAATATTTTAAAATCCAGGTTTGTATTACAAACCTTCCTCTGGTCAGAGCTTTTAGTTGACATTGTGCCTTGAGTCATGACTTAGAATATTATTAAGAGTTCCCATTTTATCACATAAAGGGCGTGGATTTGTTTGCTCTTTGCTTGGCTGAGTACCTTGTGTAGTATGTTTTGGACCCATAAATACAAGCTTAGAAAATGGTTCTTTATACTTGGTTTCTTCTAGTTGCATTCTGTAAAGCATGATGAGATGGTTTTGCTGAATAATGCCTTAATGACAGGGCTGATGCATTTTTAATGCATGTACTCTTTGTCATTGTCAAAATTAACATTTTGATGATTGTAGATTTCTCTTCTCTAAAATCTTTTGGGAATTGCTACGCTATGTGGATTAAAAGAGTGAAAGTGTAAGATCCGATTGGAGCAATACTGGATATGCCCACCAAAATTATTCTAGAATATTGGGTAAATGCTCAATGTGGACTCTTGGATGATGTTTCCCAATAGCATGATCTCAGAGGGACTCCCCCCATTTATTAGCAGTCCCAGGGGTCTATCACATATATATATCGAAGGAGAGAAGGGGTAATTTCTGAACAACAGACCTCTAAGTAGTGACTATTCATACTATGGGTCTGATCCTGGCAATGCATGTAGCTTCCATGGGACTGCTCAGGAAAGCAAGCTTGCTCATATTAAATCCAAAATATTTAAGGCCAAATGCTACTACCCAATGCAATAGCAAAGTCCCAATTGATTTCGCTGTAGGAAAGATTAGACCCCTAATGAAAGGGATTTTTTACAATGCTGCAGTTTCCTACTTTGCTTTAGAAATCGTGAATCCTGTGTGCTAAAAAAATAACTCTAAAACCTTTCTGCCTCTAGTAGTCTAATGATATTTCATTAACGACAAAAATTGCACTAAAAGTTTATAGTGGAACATAGTAAGAAATTACTTATAAATAAGGGGGTTTAATTGTACCAGTGTGAGCATTTCCTCGGACATTTTAGAATGAGGTTTGTGGCAGCACCAACTGTGCATTAACAGCTGTTTTGGTGAGGGCATATTTAATTCAGAATGCTAAATTTCTGTTTTAAAATGGGTTTTGTAATCTGCATCCTGGTAGAAAATTAAATAAAAAAATTACCCAAAAAATAATTACTTGAACTTAGCCTTGTCTTTAAAGGCCATAATCCTATGAAGATTTATATCTCTGGGTAGTTTTCTCCGCTGGAGCAGCCTCAAAGGCTGCTGCCATGGGTAAGTCTTTGTCACGCCAGGGCGGCACCGGCGGTCCATGGCAGAGCAGACACTGGTGTGGCAGCAGCCCTGGGGCAGAGGTGGTGACACTGTGATACTGGCTGTCCCCCACCCTGCTCCCAGAGTGGGGAGCTGCCCAAAGGGCTCTGTCCCCGAGCACACTGGGCACATCCTGCTGCATGGCAGGACTGGGAGAACAAGGAGTAGTTTTGGTCCCTGTGGCAGGGTCACAACCCTGCCTGGGTCTGCCCATAGTGGGAAGCATTTCTCTGCTTAACAGTACCCTAAATTAAGTGGTAGGGATTGCCACTGGACTTCAGGTGCTCTTTCCAGAAATATTTAAAACTCCAGCCCCTACATAGGTGTATATATAAATATACATATATACACACAGGCAGCCGTCTCTGGAGAGAGGCTAGAGCATAGTAGAAAAGCCCCATTCTCCTAAACCTGACAGAGGCACAACACCCACTCACCTCAGCAGGGGCCGTGCTGTTGCGGTGTGTGTTTATGACCTGTGTTATGATTCCTCTTGCTGCTGCAAATTTGCCTAAAATAAATGCCCACAGTGTTGCATGTAGATGTGTATGGTTATGCAGATGTTTTTACTTTCTGCTTTTAAGACTACATATGATTTTGAGGGGAGTGTAAGTTTTCTTCCCATAACAACTTATTGTCTTTCGTGCCAGGTTTGGTGGCTTCTAGTGTTTCATAGGGTTTTCTTGAGGAAACTGAAAACAGTAGTATCTATGCATCCATGCAGCTCCACACCTACATTGCAGCTGTAAGAATAAGCTGACTAGCCTTTTCCTCTGCCTTTTTACATCACGCTAGCCATAATGTACACAATTGGATTTTTATGCACTTTTTAAAATAAATCACATCTTTACGTACACAAAAGGCTTTTTCTTCTCTTCCTTTTAATAGATTACTATTTTTCTGAAAAGCATCGCCCCCAGGTATTACCCATAACTGTTATGACACTTTGCCATATAGTCTTGTAAAGGTAAATCATAACACTCATATTAAGAGCCATAAATTTTTACCAGAATCATCATCTACCTCCTGAAAGCTTTAATGGTAGAAACATTTCCTGGGCTAGCACCCATGATGATTACATGCTTTTTATTGCTATCATTTAGTAACCAAATTGCTCAAAAATCAAAGGACTTGATTATCACATACCTGCAATGCATAGAGCTATTTATAAATGTTGGCTTGATAATAACAATGACTCAAAAGAAATTTAAATGACAGGCCAAAAATAAGTAGTCTAAAAGTGAAAAAACAAGCCAGAATTCATAGCGGTGATGGAAAGAGTCTGACTGCAAAGGACAGAGAGGATCCTGAGGAAGGTAAAGAGAAGAGCCTAGGAGGTGATGTAGGTAGAAGGTAGATGTGACCCAGCTTTTCAGAGTCAGACGGCAGAAGAGAGGTGAGGCACCAGGGACTGTAGGTGAGGAGGCATCACAGTGTGGCGCTGGAAGTATGCACCAGAAGCGTTGAAACCAGGGCTGGAACATCACACAGGTTTGGTAGTTTGCTTCCTGGAATAACAGTATCTAATTATAAGCAGCAAACAAAAAATTAGGTGAAATGTTCCAGAAACTAGAGTGGGTTGATTGATGGGAAAAATAAGAGCCTTGAATATATAGCTGAGAGGTGGTTTATACATATTTTATATATACACACACATATATGACTATACATACCCAGCCAAAATTACATAATATTGCCCGTATAGATAAATGAAATGAGTACCCTGCTTTGGAAATCGTTCTCCCGCAGAAACTAGTGGGAATTTTCCATTGATTACGGGGGGGTCAGAATTTCTCCTCTCTGCTGGAAAGCAGTGTAGCCTGGTGTGTGTAAATAGACCTAGAAGCTATGTATGGAGAATATGCAGCATGTCTATCAAGGAATATTTCCTTTCAGTGAGCCCATACCCCTCTAGCCAGTGGGGATGATACAAAGCAACAGAGCGATCTCCCTTGCCTGGGAGATGTAAAATTAACTTGGCCAAGACACAGCAAGCAATAGTCACCCCAGGAGGGCTGGAGAGCCATTTGGGAGGCCTCCTTGCCTCTGACTCTTGCAACACAGCTCCATGAAGCTGAAATGGCTCCGATAATTTCTCAACACTATATACCACTAGAAAGAAAGGGCTAGGCCCACAAGAGGTAACTTACACCTTCCGAACTACTCAAGAGTATTTCAGATTAAGTAGATCTTTTTTCTGTTTTGGGGTCAGTTGTTACCACCGTGTTGTTCTGTATGAGCTCATCCGAGTTGCACACAGTGTACACTCCTTTCACATTATTGCATGAGGCATGAAATGTTGGAAAAATATAGCTGACTTTAATATTAACAATTGCTGATTCATAACCTTGTTTGTAATGTTAGGGATTCCCTTACTAAATCAGGATAATACCACAAAGTTTATTAATGATCACAGGTCAAACCAATCTTTTAAATCACTGGAAATCAAAGATAAAGTGATCAACATGAGGCTGGTCTTCTCTAATTGGAGAAATAGGAACATTCTGAACCAGAACAGTACAGCATGCAATTGTGCAGCCTGTTACCAAAAAAAGAACCATCTCGCTGCATCTTACAGAAGCATTTACATAGATAATGTAGATTTCATATGACTACTTTTGGATTATCTGATAGTAATAGCTGTGTAAATATTCACATTCTCTTAACAAGATGCTGATAAAAAAATCAAATAAAAAAGCATTACTAATTGCTAATTGTATTATTAAGGATAAATTTTATTTCTTTAATTCAGGTGGAAAATAATAAGAGCAGGGAGGCTTGATGCACTAATGTTTCCCACCATCTGGAAGCTCCAACAATCATTCTTCAGGAGATAACTTACCTGGTTACTCCAAGAAAATGCATTTTGTATTACCTCTTCATCAATTTGCCATGATACATTCTTCTGTTTAACAGTTTATTGCTTGCTATTTTACTAGAGCAACACATTACAGTTTTGATGCTCTGGTTGTTAAAAATGACCACTATGGTAAAAACTGTTTCTTGTTCCCCTACTTTCCTCCACTGCCTTGCTGTCCCCTTTCCTGTTTACAATGCATGCGAAAGATTTGAGGGGATGGAAGGGATTTTCTTTCTCAACATGTTTTATTTTAGAAATGTCAGGCTCATTTAATTTCCTAATTTTTTTCTGAAGGTCTTGAACCATAGAGGAAAGCAGTGGAAACTTGCTCAGACCTCAGCTTAAGAGGTGATGATTTTTCCATTTTTAAGAAAGAGACCTTTTTCTCCATGTTTTCCAGGGTCTGAGTTATTCAGAACACAGTAATATAATTACTTTCAAGGTTTCAGTACCATCCTTTTTGTTTTGACAGCTCATTGTCCTTTGTTGTGTTATGACATCATGTGGTTGTCCCATCATGTGTCACACATGTGGTAACATAAATCTATTTGCCTTCAGTTGTTCAAAGAGCCCCTCGATGAAAACTGGATCTGCAAGTCCTGCTCTAGGAAGCAAGAGCCAAACCCACTTCCTTTTGCTCCTCTTGTTTAGATGCTTGTGATTTCTATGTAAATTCTTACCAGCAAAGAGTGCAGAATCAGTCCCAGATCCTTGGTTAGAAATGAACATAGACATGTTTAGTTTTCTTTTGCTGGAGCTGCAGTGAGGCAGTGCTGTTCACTCTGCTCCAGCCTCCCTGGTAGAGAGGGAGGAAAAACTCCAGTGAGAGAAAGGATGCTGAATGGGTGTGATGAGAAATCCAAAGAAAACAAATCAAATAAATACACACACACACAATACCTAGCTAGAGTTTTCAGGTTTTATTTTTTATCAAATGCAACTCTATTTTAAGTTTTCCACATTTCTTGGATGCAAAACTTAAACATGTGCCCTGTAGAGAGGCTCAGAACAATAGCTCTGCTTTCTCTAATAAAATCTCTCTTCTGAGATTAACTCTGGAGCTAGCAGTGAGGTCAGTGCTTCATTTCATATAAGTCAGCTCATGCTGACAAGGGTCTGGCCTTCTTAGTGATGGGCTGTTTGCTGCTCAGAAGTGTGAGGAATGGCTTTCTGAAATATCGATAGCTCGCCTTCGCTGGAGTTCATGATCAAATTTAGCTGGCAAGTATCAATGTGCTACAGCCAGACTGCAGGGATGAGAGGCTCAGGCTTGGGCCAGCCACTAAGGTCTGCTTCCTAAATCAGAGGCTAACTCTTCCATTAGTGTAAATCAGTGGTTTATAACGATGTCAAATGAGATTTGTGTCAGAGTAGCCCAGACTACTGGTCTTGGGATTTGAAAAGGAATAGAAAAATTAGGCTGCAACTATTAGAATTCTTTTTTTGTTTGGTTTTGTTGTGTGTATTTGTAAATGTGCCTATACACATACGTACACACATGCATTTTTTTCCCATGGACTTGTGGCCATGTGGCTGCCATTTAACATGGACCTAAGAGCACAGAATCTTCCTCCTGGTGTGGTTTGATTGACATGTGCAAAGATCTCACATAAAGGCTCTGGGATCCCGCTTTTCATCCATAAAAGGAAAGCAGGCAAGCTTCATCCCTGGCTAAACCCTTTGCACAATATACATCAATAATGAGGCAGCATCTATTTATATATTGCTCACTGGAAATGACTGAATTCAGACAGAAGTTGGTGAGGCAGTCTGAGCTCCACCAGCCTCCATGGAGTCTATTGTTAGTACCCAGGATGACTCCTCAGGCAAATGGGGAAGAGAGACATGATTTGGAGCCTACCATGCCACGGGAGGAATACCAACTTCCACACTTGGCAGGTGGTGTCTCCTCTCAGAGAATGCCTTTGCTGGCTCTGCCAGAACCCAGCAGTCATGGAGGAGGAATGCAGGAGAAATGGTTACAGGAGTGCAGCCCCATTGCTGCTCCCCAGGAATTGGAATGCTGACTTGAGCTCCCTGCCTCTCTCTATGAGAAAAGGACAGGTCCAAGAGAGAATGGGAGGAAGGCAGTTCTGCCTTCATACACACTGATGCCACCTTAACATTGTTGCAGAAGGTTTTCAACATAATTTCTTTATCTAGAAAAAGAAAAATGCAGTAAAAAAGCCCCACTCAGCATTATGGCATTGGTTAGGTACATCTGTGTGCCGATTGTCCACCAACACGAGTCTGTGATGATGAAAACTTGCTTGTCTGTGAGATATTTATCATAAATAAGATACTGAGAACCCCTTAGCAAAGCACAATGCAGACAGTGCTTTTGCTTCATATCCTTCTTCACTCCTGCTTTCCTCCGTGGCTCTTGTGTACTTTGCCCATATGCTCTAAAGCTATTTTGTTTTCAGTTTTATGTATGTTTTATGTAAATTAGAAGAATCAAGCTCCTCTGCTTGCTAAATTATAAATTGAGTGGAAATTGGCCGACTCTCTTTAGACTATGTAAGTTATACAAGATGTAAGTAATCAAGCTCAGCAGGCTGGGTTGAGGAGGGAAAACACGTCAATAGTGTGGGCCACGTGAGTTGTGTCCACGTGTCTCCATGCACTGCTGCTTGCCTTTGCAGCCTCAAATATCTCTTTGCTCTAAAGTGCCAATCTAACTCTTTTAGACCATTCTCCAAGATGCAGGTTTATTGCCTCCTTTGGTAGTTTGCTTGGTATATTCAGCACGCCTTGTATAAATGAACTGCTCTTAAATGCCTGTTTCCACTCTCTTGCTTTAGGATCAGAGTAGATTCAGACTGCCTCCTCTGGGAGCACTGATTCATTTTCCTTCTCTTCTTCCCCTGTAAGTTAAAATGCCTGTTGATTTTAGTGTCTGTCTCCTTGGCTTACTCCCTGCTTTGGCTCTATTTACCCTACCCCGCACTGCTTTTCATATGCCTGAATCTTGCCCTGGGTTATCTTTTTCTTAGTAGCCCACTGCAACCTCACAGAGTAGGACTGTGGTGCAAGAGCAGGAGCTTGGCAGTGGCTGACAGCACAGGAGTGCGGGGAAGTTGGTTGGTGTCTTGGGTCTTGATGAGATGGTGGAGAATCGGCTGCAGGGCAGAAAAGACAGTCTCACTGTAGCCTTTTAGGGCACCAGTTAGACCAAGTTTTTCGAAAAAGGGGTCTAAAATCAGATACCTAGGCCTATCTTTATAGAGCCAGGTAGGACCAGTGTTATAATAAGCAGATGTGGGCATGGTGCTGCTCTAGTCTGAATGCAGGGTTCTCTTAAAACTGTCCATGTTCAGATGCTTGTGACACAGCAAACTGCCCCTAAGAGATGAGACTGATGTCAGCCTCAGCACAGACAGTATCCACATGCTGCCAGAGTGAACCAAGAGCAGCCTTGTGCTGTGAGCAGCAGCCTGTGCACCCCTGGAGCACCAAGTTGCACCAGGCAGAGCTTGGGGTAGCTCTGCTCTCTGTCTTTTAGCTCCATGCCAGGCAGTGAACAGAGAAAAACACTTTCAGAGAGGTGGTGTAGTGCAGTTCTTATCAACTGACCGACAATTTAAAGCCAGCATCATGGAGATTGAATCTCACTGTCATGGAAAATCCAGGTTAGAAATGTATTTCTGGTGGGGGGAATTGTGGGCATTGGTTAGGCTCTGCAGGCATGGCCCTGGGCACAGACCTTTAGCAGGCAGCCTGTTCCCTGGCACTGCACAGCCCTGTGTGCTCTGCTGACTCTGGCAGGGTTGAAGCACGTGCTCAACAAAAGGGGGTCCCAACTGAGTAGTCAGATGGCCTTCAGGAGTCTCAGGCTAGGACTCACAGGGCACAAAGGAGACCCTCTCTGCTCAGGCTCTGACCTGGAGTTTGGGCTCTCTTTCACTAAGTTCATATAATACATGCTGCTTTTTTAAATTCATTAAATACTTTGATTCAGTGATATACCTTCAGAATGTGGTTTATTCTGTGCAGTCAAATGTTTACTGAGTATGATAAAATATATACCACCTGCCTTTTTTAATTCAAAGGGAAGGCATAACCTTTTGTTTCCTGGTGTAATTTTTACTGAACCTCTGCCTACTTTATTTATTAGGCCTCATATAAATTTATTACCACTTGTATTTCCAAATAAAAGACTCATAGGTTGGTAAGTAGTCTGTAAGTTGAGCTGCTATTCCTTAAAATTCTTAAAAGGATGATTTTGATCCATGAAATTGCTAATTAATGCTGCTTTTCAATACGCAAAAATTAAGTTAACAGTAATTAATGTAGCCAGCCTGGAACCTTAGGAAACTACTGCCAGCAAGTGTCTTTTGGTGCACTCAAGAGGACGCAGTTTGATTGTTGGCACCAACAGACAGGTTGGGAATTGTAAACATGGTAATTAGCAGTAAGTTTCTGGATCTCAACTTGCCAGACTGGCAGCCTGAATCTTGGAGTAGTTGTCTCATGGGAGGAGGGAAAAACAAAGTTAGGGAATTAGAGCAACCTTGCATTGTTCCACCAACATATGCCACTGGACCAATGTTTTTCTTGGCAAAGATCTCTGACAAGGCGCTTAAAAGCAGCATTGCAGCCCTACTGCAAACTGTGAACCTCACTGCAGGCATCAACCAAGCAACTGTCTCTGGCTCTTCTGTTTAAACTACGAGTGTTGCTCCATGGTAAGGAATTTCAGAGTCTGAGATCCTTCCACTCCACCTCTGTGGTGAAGCACAGTGTTGATAAGGTTATCAACAATAATGGGATTAAAAGAGTTAAAATCCAGCTTTTGCGGTAATCCCGGAGTATTCCATTGTTGAGCTATCAAAGATTAAGGTTATAGTAACCTTATTAATCCTTGGTGTAGTGTAAATAAAAAGGAAATGTCAACCTTAATTCCACCATGAAATTAAATCTTCACTTCTCTAAATGATGATTCAAACGCAGCTTACTGCAGCCAGTGTGGTTTATGAAAATGTGTAACCCATGTGAATTTAAGAAATCCAATCTGAAAGACAGAGAGAAAGGGATGATAAAACATGGCACTTGTTTTGTTTAAAATGAAAAAAAATAGTTTTCATTCAGCTTGTATGTCTGCAGAAACTATACCTAGAGCCAAAAAAGTATGCAAGGAATTAGGAAGGGACTGACTGCTCAAGGTGTACATCCCTGTGAGGCAGAGAATGCAGCTGCCAGCCCACATCAGGACTGCCATTCCTGTGCCAAAAAGCAACCACAGCACTGCTGGTGGTGACCCCATCCCTGTGCCCGGCTTGCAGGACACTGTGTGGCCTTGTTAATGCTGCCCCAGTAGCAGGGACAGGGTACCCTGACACAAGAGCTTAACCAAGCATTGATCCACTTGTGCTTTCAGTGCCAGAGACAACGTGATGAAAACCAAAAATGTCAGAAATGAAATGGTTGCTGAGCCTTCTGCAAACAGCAAGCCTTCACAGGTGCTGCTGTGAAGGACACAGGTTTTCCTGGATACGGTGATTTCCAGAGGGGTGGGAGCTGCCTTTTTTGGCAATGGATGGTTTCCTCCTCACCTGTGCTGGGCTCAGCCCCTGCTCACCCTGCCCACAGAGGCTGAATCCATAAATAGGTCTGAAACTGCCCTCTGGGACTAACGACCTGAAGAGAGGGAAAGACAGATGGACTGAGCATTGCTTAGAAGTCAATGGGTTCTGGGCCAGGTAATTTTTGTTTCTTTGTGGGGAGCGGGTGGAGAATTACAGTCAGCAGAAGTAGGCTGAATACGCTTTGTTATGCTTTTGTGACTTGGAGGAGAAATAAAGTAGTGGTAAAATGGGATGTTTCAGAATATTTCTGCATATTAAATATCTCAATCGCTCACTCCAAGTCTGGGAGAGTGATAGTTAAGTATCTAGGAGCTGCCTATAGCAGGAACTGAGCTTTCTAGAGGCCAAGAGGCATTGCCAGAGGAAAAGAGATGGTTTTAGTGGGGCTGTTCCCAGGGAAAGAGGCTTAATCACTTCAGCAAAACCCATCTGCCCCACGTTCTCTGCAAGTCCTGGAAATTACTGGGTTTGTGGGCTGATAGAGCTGGAGAGTAGGCATGTTCTGCATCTTTATATTGTTTACTCCAGTTCTCATAAACTCTGATAAAGTTGCATAATGAAACTCAGGCTCATAAAATAACTCATTTAAAGATTTTTTTTTTTCTTTTCTTCTTCACTCACTGAATCATGCCCTTCTCTGGTGTGAATTGTCACAGCTCCAGAGCGTGCACTGGTTCAGATGTGCCCGCTGGGTCCTGGGCTGTCTCCATCCCCTCTACTGCTGCAATTGCTACCACAAACACAAATTGGCTCGCTCTGGCTCTTCTTGTCTTTCCGCAGTATAGGAACAGATAATGGGCCCATGGGGTTGTTCAGAAATATTGCTGGTTTCCAGTGCTAGCATAATGGTCCCTTCTAGGTAGTATCCCTTTCCTGGACGATTTCCCAGTAAAATAGTAAATGGCAACTGCAGAGCAGTAAAGGCAATGGCATATTTGTTTGACTGACATTTCAGAGCCTGCAGAGCAAATGCAATTAGGATCCACAGTGTGCTGCAGTTTCCTTTCTTCATTTCCCTCCTTTGGAAGAACTACTGTTAGGATCAGCTGAAGTCTATTCCCTGCTACCTTAGAGTGGTGGAGATGCTTCAGGGATGGAAGGCAGTGTGTGCCCAAGCCTGTGTGAGCACCCTTTGCATTGGGAGCAGTCAGCACTTCAGAGGGCTCAGCTGGGACAGGAGCTGCTGCCACTCCTCTGCTGGCACTGCAGCAACAGTGACTTTGTCAATAGGTGTGCACTTCCCCTGGACTCAGCAGAGCTGACACCAGAGTGGCTTTGTGGCACTAAAACCTGCCCTTCTCACTGAGGAGAAATCTGTCCATGCCCATGGATCTGTGCTGGGCAAAGCAACACAGGGTTTGGGCTGCCCTGGCCTTCACCAGGGGCAGCTGATGCTTTCTTTGGAATTTTGCAGGATTGCACTTTGATACAGACTTGGCAGCAGAAGGAAATGTGAAAAAAAAACCTGTGGTAATCATTCAGATTTGCCTGAAGGAGGTAATTGAAAACAAATTGCTACTAAAAGCCATGGCCATGGTTAATTGTGGTGAAGCACTGTGGGCTACACACCTGTAGGAAAAGACTGCTAGAGGACAAATGGGGGTCAAAATGGTTTCTGCCTTGGTGGGGAAAGAACATCTCAGTCATATAATTTGGTTTGCAGGGTTATTCTGTAGCTCCTAGATTCTGACAGGAAAATCCAAGCCTGCAGAGCAATGCTTTGATGGCTGGAAATAATGCAGCCAGTGATGGCAGGAGCAGCTGTGGCTTGCTTTGGTGGCAGGGGGGTGGCCAGGCTGTGGGCATCCCTTCTGCCACACGCAGATCTGAGCTGACCCCCACAGGAGGGGCACAGGCAGCTGCCACATCCCCTCTCAGCAGGATGAAGTCTGCAATGTGCACAGAGCCACCACCCTACAGCCTGCTCCAACTGTGAGTTTTACCTTTCATTTGGAACATTGCTGCCACATGCACTGTTTTATTTGTTAGCAAATTTAAACATGGCAATGTCTGCTGTTCCTGGTGCTTCTTGGATGTCTGGACTCAGGCAGATGCCAATGCCTGTGTGCATTGATGAAGTGTTTTGCAAACCTCTTTGTTTCTCAGACAAGCTCTTTCCAAAATGCTATTGCAAGGATTCAGGAGATGAAAAGAATGATGAAAAGGATGATCCAATTGCACTAAATTGCACTTTTTCTAGATATTTTGATTCAGAGTTCCTTCAGGGTAAAAAAAATTCTGCAGCTTCCTGTATGTGGTGACAAATTTCATACCAGCCTCTTTCAGGATAGGTCCTTGGTCCAGGCTCTTGCATATTTGCTTTGTGCTCAGGGAACTAAGTATAGGAGCATGCCACAGTCTGTGCTCCTCTGTTTGCTCCCTGTGCCAAGGTGCAAGTGGGGGAAACACAGGACAGCACAAAAAATGGGAACCAAGGTTTCTTAAAGCACTCTACATGCAGGGCAACCCTGCTGAGTTTGTGATGCTGCATGAGCATTGGCTGAAACTGCTCTGAAGTTTGGGCCACCCCAGTTGGAGCCCAAATTGCAGCATTTCAAAGAGGACATTAAAGCATACATATGTAGCACAAGTATTAGGATATTAATACCCCCATCTAATTTGAGGTATGGGAAAAGCCATGGCCTGGCTCTCTTTGGAAGAGAGATCTCTTGTCCTTTGATAGTTCAACATACCCTTTTATAGAAAATCAAAACATGCTGGTTTGACTTGTTATTCTTTTTCTTATTATTGACAGCTTTTGGGAAGTTTGACATTTTAGCCATTTCTCTTCTTTTACAGTAAAATACCCAAGCGCTGTGCATGCAGAAAAGCCTGTCCCCAAGCAGTGAGACTGGTGTGACTGTTAGGGACATGAAATCGTGCTCCCGTCTGTGGGAGTCTTGCCTGCACGAGAGCTGCAGGCTGTCAGGCTTTTCCCAGTGGAACGGCAGCTGTGCCGCACAGGGTACATGAGCCATTGCTCTTGTTTTTAGCATGTTGGATCATGACTTGCTCTTCCACTTGGTGTTGGGGTTGAAAAATACTGTCAAAATGAAAATACAGGAGGCTGACTGAGAAATCAGTGAGTATGCTATCTGAGTGTACTCCAAATTTAGATATAATGATTGATGAGGGATGTAAAATAGGCGACTCTTTTGTCAAGCCAAAAGATACTCTGTTCATATGAGCAATTTGAACATGTTTGTTTTAAGAATACGGCTGTGTTTTACAGTTGGGTGTGCATCTGGAAGTGCAGGCATATGTGAATGGAAAAACCGCGGCATTCCAGCTCTGCCTGGAGTTAGGTGCTGTAGTAAGCTGGCAGTATGAAATGTACTATCAGTTCCCCAGGGTCAGGCACAGTACCTTTACAACAGTGTGGAAGTCTGAGTGGTGCTGGATGAGAATGTTTTCCCCCCACAAAAATGTGCAGGTGGTAAATTTAATTTCACCATCCCCTTATTTTCCTTTATTTACTTTCATTTCTTTAAGCTGGAGGGGAAAAGGGGAGGAAAATGGGTCTCCTATGGAAGGAAAAGTTCTTGGCAGGACAAGAGCTCTATGCATGCTGCTGAAGGTTAATGGATACAAGGAGCTGCTGAGCACGAGGTGTCTGTGATGGGTGGAAAGGGTTCACAGAGGGCCAGGTGTGGTCACCTGGGCCAGGACATTTGGGAGCTCAAGGACCTTCAGTGGTCAGGGTGGTGGATTATTATCAGGAACAAATACAACCTAATCCCCCAGAAAAGTAACAGATAGCCACGTGCTCAAGGCCAATGCCATGGCCCCAGGTTTGTCCCATGGCACTGCTCCTCATCTCAGGGTGTGGTGCTGAGTGCCAGCACTGCATTGCCTTGGTCTGACTCTGCCTGGGGCACAAGTGCTCCAGCACTCCTGCTGGGAGCTGGACAGGGAGGTGTGAGCAGGGGTGGCACCCGTGGGCAGTGCTGGGGCTCCAGGAAGCTGTGCCTGCTCCAGGCATCCCCTCCTCCCTGCCCAGCCCAAAGGATGTGGCTCCATGGCACCAGCAGGGCCCCTGGGCTCTCTTGGATATGCTCTTGCATATGCACAAAACACAGTGTTGTCTAAGAGGGTTTCCATGGAAGGAAACTGAGGAAGCCAGGAAATTATTTTCTATGGTAAATATTTATACTTATATTATTTACATAATACAATGTTAAAAGTTCAATGACTTTTTTTTCCCCAGAAATTTGGTATTACCTTTAGAATACGAGAGCAGGAACTCACTGGAAATCATAGGAGAGAGAAGTCTTGGTTAAAGAAACTGCAGCTAAAGACCTCTCTCTTTAGGATCCTATCTTTCTACTGATGGATTCCAAATAGGTGCTCTAGAGCTCTGTAAGACTGAGTATGATTTCCAGAGGATATATCCATACAATGTTTTAAGCCTGACAGTCACAAGACAAAAGCTTTTGTTGCATGAAACAAGTCCCTGCAGTTCTCTGGGTTAACTTGCTGCTCAGTGAAAAGCTGGGGACACCAGATTGCGAAGTGGGTGAAGAAAGGTAGAGGGAATTGGTCTGATGAGCTGAGGAGTCACAATCTGTAGCCTGTGCTGCACCCTCCCTGCCCAGCACTGTTCTTTCAGGCAGGATTCAAACCTCTGATACCTCAGTTTTCCTGCCCAATTACATGAAATGAGATCAGGAAAAAACCTGTTTACTACAGCATGTTCTAGTTTTCAGATCCAAACAGATTGCTGTACATTGGGTGTGAAACTCCCTAATGTTTTAGAAATTATGCTGGAACGTCTCTGACTGACAGCTCTGAGCAAAGCACTTTCTGAGGTTATGTAAATGCCTAAAAAGAAATCTAACCCCAAATCTTAATTGTGTAGCAGATTTGAGGCCTGTGAATTCTAGGCACTGCCAGATTTTAAAGCCTTGCTGCTACCTTACGTAAATACTCATAAATACTTACAGTAAGTGTCCTAAAAAGATCTTTGGTTGCCCAAGTGAGCTAGAAGAAGGCATTGCAGGGCTGCCCCATCTCTACTGGCCGCAAGGAACAAGCAGTTCTGCCCAGGGCTGCTTCAGCAAGAGTTGGGAACCTGCCCCCCTTCACATCCAGCTAGAACTGCACATACCAGGGATCATACCCCAGAGAGAGGAAGGAAATTATTTTCATTTATGATGCCCAGTATCAGGGCAAAGAGACCTTTCCTTCTGTGTCTGTGCTCTAGCATGATGCAGAAATAATTTTAAGACGTGTTTATAAATTCCACCCAGGTGTTGCAGCCCTTGCCATGAATCTCAAAAGTGTATTTGAGATTTATTAGTATTGGGCTGCTTTTGACACAAGGGATGTGGGGGACAAAGAGCAGCAGCTTCTGTGCTAGAAGGAAGCACAGAAGAACCTGTCAGTACACTTGTAATTTCATGCTTCTAAATGTTGTTATCCAAATGCCATTGTAGTTGCAACTATGCTGTGTGCATTAAATCTGAGGTGCAGAACCCTATCTCATATTAAAAACCTGATAGCAGCATTATAGTCTCTCTAATGTTTTTGTGAGAATTCTTGTTAGCTCTTATTGCCTTGTCATTTGTGTGACCTAGGGCAGAAAACCCAGAGTTTGCTGCGTTTTAAAAATTTCAGGAAGATGTGCTTAAGTTAATAGAAGTCTTTATTTTCAGGGTTTGAATAGGTATGTAAAAACAAGGGAATTGAATAATGGCAAAATTGATGTGACAGAGCTCACTAAATAATGGTTGTGATTAATTTTGTAGAATTGTTCATGGATAACTGGGAAAATGTTTCCTGTATGTGGCAACTTCTAGAATGAGCTGACTCATTATTGCATTTAAGGAGTGGTACCTTGAGTTGTGATCCAATGCCTAGTAAAAATTGCAATTGATTTTTTTTTTTTTTGGAGGGATTGAATCAGGGTCCTAAAGGATCTGTGACATTTTTCAAACAAAATACCTGTTGTTTCCTTGCTTCTTTGCTGCTTATCCCAGGCTACGTAAGAAATAGGCACTAAATTATAGCATTACCAACTTCTCTCCTGAAAGGAGGAGAGGGACAGAACACCTGAGCAAAGGGAAAAGATAAAGGAAGAACAGGGCAGAAAGGAATGACTGGAAATAGCAGACAGAAAGCAGAAATGGAGAAAAAAAAAGCAGAAAGGAAAGAGAAGCAAAAGGAGACAAGGGAATGGGAAGTAGGAGAGTGTGGGGGCTCATGTGCCCCATGGCTGCCCTGATGAGCTGCTGCTGGTCTCAGGCACTGTCTGATGTTCATCCACGTTCAGCTGGCCTGATGTTTACAAGGAACATGAGTAAGCACCAGCTCCCAGCTAAATCTCAGCAGGTTTACTGCTTACCAAACCGTGACAAAAGATGAAGTAATGTCCGATCTGGCCACGCACTGGGCTGTAGGTCCTCTTTCTATTTTATTTATTGTTCTAAGAGGAGAGCTCGCTGATGTTTCTTGCTACTGTCAAAAAGAAAAAAAAACCCCGTGATTGTGATTTAGAGGAGCTAAGTATTTAAAATATACATTCATATAAAGTGTTTTCTTATGAAGATTCACCCTTATCAAAGTCCAAAGATTATTTTGTAAGGTGTTTATACACTACTTTTGCTCTCATTGTATCCTCTTACAGTTACAGATGGGGATAATGAAAACACGTGTTCCATGCAATTATTTCCTGCTACCTTATAAAAACCAAAGCCCAATAAACTTCAATATGGAGTAAACTAATAATGTCCTTGTGAAAGAGCAACCTGAGGAGTTTTGCCCTACTAATGATAGTAAAAGCAGACCTGTCAATGAAACTCAGCCTTTGTAAAAAGCTAAATTAAGATAAGATTTGAAAGAGTTTGGCTTGGCATTTCTGATCAGTTGAGAATTAATTCTGGTCTTGGGTTGGCAAGAGTTAAGAGCATATCTTCTGTAAATCTTTATTTTGTGTTTTGGAGTGACCAGTACACTTGTTCCTCTGGTAATCAGAAACATTGTCTACCCTCTCACAAAGAGTAGAGATCTGATAAATGCTCTGATCACAATTTGTGCTTTGCTTTCCTCATCATCAATGCCATTTTAAAATCATGTTTAAGAGGAAGTCCATAGGTTCCTCACTGAGCAGGAATAACCCCTAGGGTCTGAGCAGGCAGAGTTAACGCCCTAGACACAGTGCTTTGTACAAACCGAAGAATAAAAAGAATATTCCAGGAAAGCCATAGAGAGAGATGATGCAGTAACTGTTTCTGGGATGTTAAAAATACTGTTGTGCTTCCAAGTAGCTACGTGAGCCTGACTGCAGTGTCTGGCTCGGGGTGACTCTGTGGATGGCACTTTCACAGATATCAGCAATGCAGAGTAGTCCCAAGCACGTCCTGGAACTTTAACATGTGATGAGGCCAGAATGTAGTTTGGTGCAGTGATAATGATTTATTTAATGCAACTAATGCACGTAAAGATGCATCTGAGACAGTGTGAGGTCTGCCAAGAGCACTTTCTTGGACACCACAGTGATCAATCTAGGCTGGAGGCTGAAGGCTTGAGTACAGGTCTGTGGGATCATGCTACTAATTTTTAATGGGTTTGAGCTGTTCTTAAATAAACTTTCATTAGTTAGAGTGGCACCACTAAGTCTACTTCCTACTGAGCAATAGGAAGACAGAAAGAGCTTCTACTACAGTAATAGTTTAACACAAATTGATTTAAAGTCTGGAATAATAGGAAGCTTACAGAGCTTGGATGAGGGATGAAGGAGGTGGGCAGAAAGAGGTGGAAACAGAGGAAGAAAGCCCAGCTGGCTGCAGACAAAGGAGAAATGAGTCTTCTCTGCTTTCTTCTGTCAGCTGAAGCGCACCATGTTGCACACAGGAGCAGGGAATGCTTGTGGCACACCTATGAAGCCATTCTTGACTTTGTGACCTCTTTAGTGACAGGTGAACAGCCCCTGGGTGAAGTGGGTGTGCTGCATTTTACACCCTTTCAATGTCTCACTCCACAACTGGGAGCCACTGCAGGGTCCTACAGGCTGTGGTTTACTGAATGGTCTGCTAAGGGGCTTAATTATGGTCTCAAATTCCCAAAAGTTTTTCTAGTCTGTCTAAAATATTTATGCCTGCAACAATTCAGACCTGTTTATGTCTCTTTTTTGCCTGCTGGGTAAAAAGTAGTTTGGCTTTTACAATGTGTCTGTATACAGGGTTCTACTAGCTTGGATTGCTTTTATATGTTTATAATGAAAGTAACAGCCCCTTAAAAATTGGATTATTTATCATGGGGAGACAGTAGATATTTTTAATCTTAGAAACAAGACTACAAATAAATCAAATTATATGAAGTATTTTATTTAAAGGCACTTGATTTTATTAAAACTGCTACATCTGGTGTTTGCATAAATGGAATAAATCTGTTTCTTCCGATGAGGGTTCAGAGGAAACTATGATAGGAGTTCGTCCTTCTCACCCAGTAAAGTGCACTGATGTCAATAAGTCAAAATTAGACTCTTCCCAAATTGCAAAAAAACACTGAAAGATTCAAAAGTAAGGATTTGGATGGCTGTAAAATTCCCATTTCAACTGATAAATTATCTGCAGGAGTTATGATCTTTTGGCGTAGATGCACATGATGGACTGAAAAATGCACTGAAAATGTAGGATACCATCACATGCACCTATATGTACACCTGTGATGTGTAATTCAGCATGTGTGTAAGTGTGGGTATGTATATTTCAAACCTAAATACCTACACACATATTGCACTGTCATGAAGCACCAAAGGCTGCTTTTGGCCCTGCAGTCTGTGCCACTTCTGTGGATGTCGTGTCCCACCAGTGCCTGCAGCAGTCTCTGACTGTCCTGCTTGGAGTGGAGCTCTTCCCACCCTAGTGATGATGAGCTGCAGCACAAACACCCCTCCTGTCCTTGTTATGACCAGGTGTCTGAATCTGGGGGGGATTGTTTGCGTGTTCCAGATGTTTGCTCTGCCAGATTTGACCACAGGAATGTGAGTCCAGTGGGCTGAGCCTGATGAAGCAGAGAAGAGCAGCATTTAGCCTGGAGTTTGCACCTCCCATCATTTCCAGGGGTGAGGCAGAAAGCTGGTTTCTCCCTGGGAGAAGCCAACCAAAGAGAAGCTGTGCATTCAAGGAGGTGGGACTGTGTGAATGCCAATGGTCTTTGTCATTAGCCAGTTCTCTTCAAGGAGATGACAAGATCTGTCGATTAAATCTCATGCCTTCAAAACACAGGAACAAAAACACCATTGTAACATTTTGGCAAAGCAAAATGTTTTTGTTTGCTGGCAAGGGTTTAACTCAGTGCGGCCATGCTGCCCTCTTAGGATGTAAAAGAAAGAGGCTTTGCAAGTCAAATGCTGCCTGCCTCACCAGCCTGTCTTAGCCCAGTGATGAAGTGCTCCAGCACCAGAAGTCACCTTCTGTGTTCAGCTGAGCTCAACTGGAATCGTGCTCTCTGGCTGTGCTGTAAAGTGGCTCTGAAGATGTTACAGGTGCAGAGCTGTGCTGCTGTATTTCAAGTGATCATAAAGACTCACTAGATGAATTGAAAAAGTGTGGCTTTTCATTGTAGTGAGTTTGGACTGTATAAGCAATTCCATCATTGTGTGAAGGCAGCAGATGCAGTTTGGAGGAAATGGTTTGTGACCTGATGATGCTTTCCAAGAGATTCAACGAGGAAAAAAAGATATTGGGGGCTCCTCATGTCAGAGTTACACTGATGGGACAGGCAAAGGAAGCAGAAGGATCAGACAGTGGGAGAGAATGGACAGAAAGGTGCAATGCAAGCAGAAAACCTCTTTGCCATGGTTCAGGCTTATTCTTGTGTTTAAAGATGTGGGACAAAAAGCAATAGCTTCAGGACAAGTCTGGTCTGAAGACCAGCAGAGCATGCCAGGAGGCTGCTGCAGCCACTGCCTCTGCAGCTAAAGTGAGGAACAAAGCCACAATCTGATGGAGTTGGGCTGCAGGGGTCAGATTCAAGATCTGACCTGAGAGCTGAGTCTGGTGGGTCCCCAGAAGCAGGGAAGGCCCTCAGGCCCTCTCCCCACATGGGGATTCACGAGCAGCTGGGATAGGGTACTGTTGGATGTTGAGATGGACACTCCCCACTCAAGCATCAAAGGTCAAAGCTGACCTTAGCCAAGCAAATGTGGTTGAGCTATTACCAGAGTGTTTCAGCCCCTGAGCCACTGGCCCAGGGAACATGTGGGTGCTGGTGCCCTGAGTGTGAGCCATGACCTGTGTAGGGCTCAGGGTAGAGGGCCAGGATGCTCCACAGGGACCAAAGCCTGAGGAAGGGCAGCTGTGTATTGACAAAAGTTAAGCTGGTCTTGCATAAACTCTGATGGTTCAGGCTGGCCAATCTAAGCATGTCCCTTACCTTGGCTTTGTCACCACTTTGGCAGAGGTCCCAGGGGTGGGTCAGAGCTGGCTCCTGGCTCCCCCTGTACAGGGCACTTGCTGGGGCAGGAAGGGTGTGCAGACGTGGAGCCTTCCACTCTCAGGGCTTGGCCATCCTGCTGCCATCACTTCAGTGACTCACTGAGGAGCCCCTTGGACAGAGGTGGACACAGCCTCTGCTCCCTGCTGACCACTCCACACGGAGGACTGTGCCGGGCAGCTGTGCTGGGGCCATGTCTGCTCCCTGGAAGGAGGAGAGAGAGATCAGAGAGGGGAGGAGCATGGATTGGGATTAGGGAGCAGATGATAAACCAGCTCCTGGAGGCAGGGGCTGAGGTAGATATGCTGCTGTGGGGAGCTGCATTGCCTGACAGGACTTGCCCATGCTGGGGGTAGGTCATCTTACCTTGTTGGGAGATGTGTTTCCTAGGCCCATAAACCAGTCACTGCTGCACTGGGTCTTTACACGGTCAGCCGTGCTATGTTCTGCTGCCCTGTGATCTGCAATTTCTATTTTATTATTTACATGAACTCAGGCTCTTGCTGTCTTGGGGGAATTTCACCTAAGTAAGTGCTGGGCAAATTTACCTTTATTCAAATCATAAGCAGGAGCACCTTTGACATAATTTTTGCTGTATTACTTTGTATAGGTCCTATTTAAAGAAGTTAATAAAGCTCTTAGCACAGCTCCATTGACTCTCAGCAGAACACCTCTCTCTTTCATGACCAGTTATATTAGCACCATTCGTTAGCATCCTGCTTTTTTCTTTAGCATTACCACGCAATGTGCTTTCTTTTGTAGTACTTCAAGCTTGTGAGATAACTCAGTTTGCCTCCCAATGGGGGAGAAGGTATCTGTAATCTGTGTTTCGTGTCTTGGGTCTCTTGAAAGGACTAGAAATCCCAAATGCAGTAACTTGTGGGTTTTCTGTCTTAGAGAATTAGGATGTCTTTGCATTACTGAGCAGGCAAACAGTGAGCAGTGCTTGATCAATAAGAGGCATTGCCAGAGGTCTGCTATAGTCTACCACAGCTGACGGTAAGTGTTGCTATAGGCTATGGAACTAGGAAT
This sequence comes from Toxostoma redivivum, assembly GCA_013397375.1. Lineage (NCBI taxonomy): Eukaryota > Metazoa > Chordata > Aves > Passeriformes > Mimidae > Toxostoma > Toxostoma redivivum. Next base: position 35,527 of record VXBI01014480.1, read on the forward strand.
ATAAAATGTCAAATGACAGTAATAATTCATGCATCCTGGGACATATAAAACCAACAGCATGTCAATAGCTGTGGCATGCTCTGCAGAAAATATGCAGGATTTAGACATTGCAGGAGTCTGTTTTATTTTAAACCACACTTTCCTTGGTGAAATATAGACTTTCCTTGTTTGTTAAAAGCATTTATTTTCAGTTTCATGTTGCTACTTCTCTATTAACATTCTAAGAGCCACACAGCTCAAAAGGGGCCCTGAGATTCAAAAAGCAAAATATATGTATTTACTGAAGAAAAACACATAAAATATTTATAAAACAGAGGGTGCAATACTATTTGAGATTCATGGACCATTTCAGCATTCATAAAAGCAAATATGGTTCTCGTGTTGGCTTCACCTGGAATCAGACTTTACTGGAGAGGCTACCCAGGAGGGACCTGCCTTAAAATGAAACTTATTACAGTCATTAATTTTACATGAAAAATCATTACATTTTACATGGAAAGCAGAATGTCTTGTGAAATAAGTAAGAACTTCTCCAGTATTCATCTTCTTTAAAAATACTTCAGGATAATTAATACCACTTTTCTTTTACAAAAAGATATGGAGAGGGTGAATTACTGCATCTGGGAGGGCACAACAGACATAAGAAAAAGATTGTGTGTATCTGATACTTGCTTTCCCCTGCGCCCCTGCTGCTTGGGAACCTAAAAGTGATGGGTGCTGTTTTATTGGCTAAGGCTCCCACAAAAATTCTTCAGATGAAACTTTAATGAGAGAAGTGTAAAAATATATTTGAGCAGCCCCATTCTTATGCTTTCAGCTGTTTGCTCCTGTGCACCTCAGCTGTAGGTTGTCAGCCTCAATTTCTCTAAATCTCCATGAAAGTAATAGGGCAAGACAGAAAAGTTGCATGTCACTCATGATTATATGAATATAGGGCTTAATGTACGGGTAATACTTCTGAAAGAATGTAACATATTAACTGAAAAAAAGACAAGGAAAAGCATCACAAAGAAATCCACTACTGCACTATTTAAATCTCCCCCTATGAGAGGCTGAGGATTCGAACACATACGAGTAGTCTGCTCTTCCATGTGACAGCAATCCCTCTGCTTCAGAGTTTTACAGTCCTGGCTCTCAGTTGTCTACCTGAGAATTTTTTAAAAAGTTATATATTCACAAAATGGCTTAAATATAATTTCCATTATTTGAAGACCATAAAGTGATTTTGGTGCAATGGACTGTACCTATATAGACAGGTACTAATAGATATTTTGGCACATCTTGCTGAAGTGAGCTTGAAACAGAGAGAATGAAAATAAATAAAAAGCAAAATTAATCCTGCTAACTGTCTGAGACCTAAGAAAAGGGATGTCTTTGTTCTGATGAGAACATCTTGGCTCGTTCTGCTCCTTTGGCTTGGTTTGGGGAGGATGTATTTTACAGTCCTCCCATGATACTTGGCAAATATAAAGCTGTTACATTGGATCCTGCTTCTCTTTGTATTAAAAGAATGTCTATGGTGTTTATATTATGGGAAAAAAGCGCTATTTCTACTTATTGTATTTTCATTGTCTCTTTTCTTATGACTGTACTGTTTGCCAGCAGCCGAGGGGCCACTTTGATGCTTGCTTTGATGCCATGGTTTATTGTGTTGCACAGTTCAGTCTGTGGTTTTCCTTTCAAATCTGAGCTGGCATACTGGGTGAAAAAAAAAAAACAAACCAAAAATAAAGCTTTTCTATAATTACGGTTATCTCATGAAGTCTGCATTTGTTACAGCTGCTGGGGTGTTGGAAATCAGTGTTTGTAAATACCTATATATTCTGATTTGTTTTCAGCCTCAGAGATGTTTTTGTCTGTGTTCCTCACCCCTGGCCACTCATGCAAGCAGCCTTGCCTACCTGCACGCTGAGCTGCACTGCCTCGGGAAGATACCAGCCTGTCACCCAGCTTATCTGCATGCTACAACTTCACCTTCTTCCCTCTTCTCACTCTGAGGGATTAGCATCCAAAGAAAACCAGATTAGTCTTATATCCATTCACCCAGGAAAGCGAGTAGCCAAAGCCACCAGAACATTCCTGCAGGCAGAACTGAGTGCAGAAGGAGGCTGGCAGGGTGTGTTCTCTGTGTGCTGCCCAGCTCCACCACTGCTCCAGCTGATCTCAGAGGACCATGGTGACACCGTGGGTCTTGCCATGGGGAGCCAGACTCCTGTGCCCACAGGAAGCCTTACTTGCTGGCTCTGTGCTCCATGTGGCAGTGCCAGTTAGGATGTGTGTAATGCCTGCTTGGATGTGTCTGTTGCTGTTCTCCGTGTGTCTTGTGGCCATCTGCGAACTGATGGGGAACCGTTCTGTTTCCATTTTGCTGATGGAAAAGGAGAGGCTTTGAAAGGCTGAGTGATTTGTCCAGGATTATGCAGCAAATCAATGGCAGAAAAGGGGATCAGGCCATTCCACACAGGAGTGCCTTTAACTGTCCCATGGGCTTTCTAGGGAAAGGCATGCAGATCCCCAAAGAGCCTGCTTCCAGGAGTGTTCTTCCATTATTTGTGTCAGATTATTGCCGTGAACAGTGGAGAAATGCAAAATGTATTATTCATTTCTCCTACTCCTAAAATCAATACCTATCAAAATACAAATACAATTTAAATCAAAGGACACTTATTGAGTGCAGATCCTACTAATTAGGTATGATTTCCCAACAATTTCTTAAATTATTTATCCAAGGGATGGGTGCAAGGCACTTTATATGTCCCAGAGTGAATATTATAAACCTTTTGTCATGATACAGAAAATGTGAAATGTAGTGCAATGCAGTGTGATTTGTAACCTTGATGAACTAATGCAATATCAATATACATCAATCTGTGCAAAAAAAAAAAAAAATCTGTCTCATCATAACATCTAACAAGATATGTTGAAAGTCAATAACCTTGTGAAATGGACACGTATCAGTGAAGGTTACAGACTTTGCTGCTAGGAATCAATTAAAAATGTAATACCCACTTGCAATGGAAATTACTACACCATCACCAAAAAGGAGGTTTACATCATGCATGGACATTTGTCATAAGGGCAGTTCCCTTCAGGCTGGCTATTGGCTCAGTAAGCAATTCCACTGTAATATATGGCACTTTTTTTTTTTTTCTTATGTTGGTATTGCTTAGTTTAGCCCCATAATCAACATGCAAAAAATATTTGTGCCATATCCAGTTAAATATAATTTTTAAACTCATACTGAAAAATGGTTTTGAAGAATTTTGTGTACAAACTAGAAAGCAGCTCTCCTGTAAAATGAAAGATATACAATTGTCAGGCAATAATGTAGATCAGTGTTCTTCAATTTTTAATCATAAGGATTTTACTCATGCAGCTTCTTTGGATCCTAATTTTCAACCTTATACTCCTATCCATACAGCACATCTTAAGGTTCCATTGCACCAGCCAAGCGTCAACCGAAAATTCTTGGTCCCATCATACAGATGTGATACTCACTAAATTCTTTCAAATCGGTTATTTAAGAGTATGAAATATTATGTATGTTTTCTCATCAATTTTTGAAAATTATTGATAAAATATTCACTTTTTAGGCGCTTTACTTTGCCCTTGTCATCTGATGATAATTCCAGGGCAAGTGGAACTTTGAGGCCAAAACTAAATATTTGAATGGGGAGGGAGGTCCTATGGTTTCAAAGACAGTATGTGAGGGGCTGAAATAAAACTATCAGAGTAATTCAGAGCTTAAACTTTTAGCTTGGTGCTTTCTTCTGTAGTGTTAATGGTGATCAGCTCCCAGGAAAGCCATCAGGAGCCTGAGAAAGAAGCTGTAGGAATCCAAAGTGCCTGTGTGGTTCAGCTGCTGCAGGCAGCTGCGATCACACCACAGCCTCGGCAGTGCTTAAATGCAATTGTGCAACTGGGGATGCAAGGCAGAGCCGTAATTCAGAATTTCATGGCATTTTAAAGCACAAGTCAGAATTTTAATGGTATTTCCACCTTCCTTATTAGTTGCACAATAAGTGTCTTTCAGCCAGTGTTCTGCAAATTCCTTCCTGGTGGTCTGCAAAAGATACGGTTTGAAAGTCAGAGCATTGGAGGTGAATGCTGGGTGTGTGGAAATGGATCTTGAATTGATGGGAGGAATAAGGGATTCTGAAAAAGCACTGCAATAAGATAACATGGGATAATAAGAGTAGTAGCAAAAAGTTTTAAAAAGCATGCCCTGAGTAGATTGGATATATAGAATAAATTTAACTTCAGTTATTCAGCTATCCTGCTTGTAATTTTTGTTGGTTTTAATTAACGGAAGTTTGTCTGGCAGGTATGAAAAAAAGTTCAGTCTCAGAGTGTTTGAATTAGAGCTCCTAGATGCATCAAGGGAAAACAGGCAATACTGAATTTAACGTTTTGCATTTTCTCATTCCATTTAAATGTGAATGAGCTATCTGGAAGGGATATTGAACATTGCAGATGCTGTTTAGTGATATATTCTTATCTTCATTCTCTTCTTCTGTCTAATGCCTTTCATAAATGCTCAAAAAGTGTGTGATTGTATACATGATTGTATATTAGTGACTGCAAAGGTTACCTGAATTAAGACCATGGACTAATTTTATTTTAGATGCTGGGTAGAAGCACATCTATTTCAAACAGTTTGTGAAATTAGTTTTGTGAGTTCAAATAACATATGGTAATGACCACTTAAGTGAGCCCCCCCCACACAACAGCTTATTTGCAACAGTACTAACAAAAGTATCTATAGAATGTCACTAGCATTTTGGTGTTCTGAAATAGGTTCATCCTCTTCATTGCCCTGGAAAATTCAGCTTTCTGTTATTGTGTAGAGGATACTAAAGAAAAGCATGTGTTCTTCCTCAAAGAGGATGTGTTATATACTGTATAACTGTACTCAATAGGTATTTTGTGTTTTGCTTGGGTCTCCCTTTGAGAGAGGAATAAAAATTTTTTTTAGTTGTAACTAACACTGTTTTCTAGCCATGAATTGTTATAATTATATAAGATTATGACTATAATTGAGGTAATAAAACCAAAGCAAACAGTCTAGATTATATCTCTGGATTGTATCCATAGGATAGAAGTGTGTGGTTTTGCTGTATATCACAAGATTTCAGAAGGATATAGTTTGGAAATGATCACACATTGAAGACACCAGCTGAGGGCTATACCTTTACCTAGGAGCCTACATCAAATAGCTCACTTAGCCTTTTTCCACAGATGTCCTTTTCAAAGATAAGGGTGTGTACAGTCTGCAGTTATCTGTAGTGGCAAACTGAAAGCAAACAAATTTAAATGTGTTCATTTGACAAATTTCTACTATAAATTCTTTTGCCTTGACCTGTGGAAGGATCAAAGAAAAGCTTTGGAGAACAGCTTCTCCGTCATGGAGCTGGGGTGGCAGAGGATTGCAGCAGTGCTGCCTGGCCTCTGCTGAGGTGCAATCTGTCCTGCGCCTGTCCTGTGAAGCAGGAAAGTGCTGTAATATTTAATTTTCAAAAAGAGAGCTAAGACATGGAGAGAGCTAAGAAAGCACAGGACTTGCCTGCACACATAAGGGAACTCTGCAAAAGCTGAGGTGTTGAAGAAAGCTGTGTGGAGGCCACGGCTAATAACCTAAACCATTAGACCATCCTCACAAAATCTGTGTTGCCAAGCCTGTTGCCACTGAAATCTGAAATCAAACATTAGCAGCCAAGAACATCATGCTAATTAATTGCCTCAGGAGGACACAATTTCCAAGATCTAATGAAAGATGAAATCCAGCTCCCATATGTCCCATTTGATAGCCCAAGAAGACACGCACACGTTTCAAAGAAACAGTGACAAATGTCCAAGTACTTGTCTCTCAGCTGAATAAAAATAATCACCAGGCCCAGGGATAGATATGGCTGCTCATCAGCACCCAGCCTGAAAAGCCAGTCCAGGATCTGTCGCTGATGAACCATTTTCATTCAGAATGTTGAAGGCAGCTTCAGAAGGTGACAGGTGAACACCAGAACACCTCTGTTCTGCCCACAGAATAGCATTACTCCTGCCTTGCATGCAGCTACCTTGTCACAGTGCTGGTTTATTAAAAAAAAAAAAGTAATTAGGAATAAAAAAAGTTAATGTGTCACATTCTTGACAAAATACTGGGGAGAAGACAGAGGTATCAGGGTAGTCACAGATATGTGCTAGGGCTGCCTTGCAGTGCTATAGGCTTGTCCTTGCTTGAACTTGACATTCCTGCAGATGGGATGTTAGTGGCAGAATGACAGTGGTGCATAGCCCCAGGGAGCAGTGAGGGCTGGAGAGCCACAGCCCTCCTGGGAGAGGCAGGGCTGTCTGCTGTGGAAGCAGAGCCCCATTGTGAATAGGAATGTCCTATCTCTGTGGCTCTAAGGCATATGGAGCTGTTCAGCCAGCTTAAAGACATAAAGTTTCTTTTAAATATTTATTTAAATATGCATAAAGATGGCTGTACTCTGTAAATACTGCATGCTGTACTCACAGCCTGCCACGTTTCAGGGAGATGCAGGAGTCATCTCCATGCTCAGGATGCTCCTGCTCCCACTCTGCTTTGCTGGTGTGAGAGGTTTCACATCATTGCCAGGTTTGAATAGGGTCGAACCATCAGCTTGCTGTAGCAGACCTGACCATGAGGCATGCACATCTTTTGCTGGCCACAGCAACAGCCCCAGCCTGGCTCCCATGCTCAGAGGATGGTAGGGAACGTCTTGGTGCCCAGTGAGAGACTGGGGATGTCAGTGCAAACCGGGAAGGAACAGAATAGAGCAGGGCTGTGACAGGTGTCTGAGCCAGGATTGCCAAGTGACCCCTTACCCACACAATCATCATTCTTGGAAATTCTTGGAAACATACGGAATTTTCACTTTTCTCTTTCACCTTTTATGTATGATACATGGGAAACTTCTAATCTAAAAAGAGTATCTTGACACCCTGTTTAGTAAAAATGGACATGAGGAAAGCAGGTACAAATTGCACAGCAAATTTTCACTCTAAATATTGAAGAAAATGTATTTTATTCTGTCTATCCTGAGGAGATTAAAGAGCAGAAAAAAAATAGGAAGGTCAAGGTAAGTAATTGTAATGCACCATCTATTGTGTATTTCCTCAAGGTCGCTCCTGTTGTACAGAATAATGGCATTTCTGAACTTCAATAACTTCCACCACAGAAAGGCACAGCATTTTGACAGGACTCAGTAAATCATTAAAAATCATAAGGGCAATTATGCATACTGTGTGATAAAGTTAGAGACAGGGTATTTTTCTGCAATTGGTCTTCAATTTCACTCTAGATTTTAGGTGACATAAAGCTCAAAAGGAGCTCCTAGTGCTACTCTCCCAGAGATGAGATCAACACTTATGAGTACATGTTTTGATGACACAGCTCAGAAAATTGAAGGGATTATTATTATGGAAAGACCAAGGTGATAAGTACTGTGTTATATATGAATAACTGTCAGTCAGACAAGCCAAGAAAGGTCATAATCCATTATATTAAATGTCATAAATGTTATCATAAACTGACATCAGGATGGTAAACTGGGATTCTTGCACTTTTTCAAGTGCTGATGTTCTTAAATGACACTGTCCTGGAAAGACATGTTGATATTAATTTTTCTCTCAAAATAAAAGACTTTAAAGATTTTCAGCAAAACAGAAGTAATATTTTAAATATTTGTTTGGGGGTTTTAAATTTTTCTTAAAAGAAACTGACTAAATTGTCACAACAGTGTCCAAGACACCATGAACAGATGAGAGAGGAGAGACACAATAATTTCTGAATATTTACTGTCCCTTTTTGCTTTATTTGAACTGTAACTTTCACACTTCACTCAGACACCCTCTGGGGACTACTCCATTTGGGGATAAGAGAAGCAGGAAGGCAGAGGTGGAAGTTCCTGGCCTAGCTACTGACCACCCCAAGTGAGAACTGCGCCCCTCTGTAATTCATTCCCTTGACATTAATATTTTTCCCAATATCAAATATGAACTGGGGTGATACTTTGGCATGTACAACAGTGGAAAAAGGCAGTAGAAATAATATTTTACGTTTTTTGTGTTGCTGAGCGTTTTCATGCCCACAGAGAGCAGGCAGGTCAATGGATGCTACCATTGCATAACTCCTCTGAATTCACCCTGGGCTCCCAGAGGAGGATCACCTGGGATTCAAATGAGACTTTTTTTCTTGCCAGCACCACAGAGTGATCCACCCATTGCTGACCAGTTACAAGCCAGGAGTAAATTACTGTCACTTATGTCAGTCTATTCCCACCACAAGCCCCCAAGTGAGAGTAAGGCAGGTGAACTCTGGCCCATGCAAAACTAAAGCCTTGTGTCCACACTCACAAACATTGCACATTCTATATAATGCTGAAATAAGGGTGCATCGGAGCGAAACAACTATCCAGGTAGCACTGGATCACTTGTTTCCAGCTTTGGGGGGAACGGTATGGTAAACACCAGAAATGCAAGAGGAATTTAAGGTGAGTTTTTACATCCCATGCAGAAGTCAAAAGAGAAAAGCAGGGTAAGTACTTCTGGAAAGTGCCATGATGTATTTACTGACCACATCAGATCAGCGCTACAGTTTTATGTCAGAATTTAGAATGTCCAGCAGACTCCTGCTGATGTATGGCTGTGGTAACACTGACGTGGGCAGGAGACAGGCAGCAGTGAGTCACTACACCACTTCCTGCAGGAGCTGCCTGTCTACAGTGGGCACCCCATTGCACTGCTGAGCAAGTGTGCCTGCAAAAATCACCCATCTAGTCTAGCTTGTACAATCTACAAATAAGCCATGTTTGTTCCATGCAGGTAAAATGTTCAGGATGGAAGCAATGTGGGCTAACTTGAATTGCATAAATAACTGCAAATCATTACTTTAAATGAGAGCATAATGTTTAGAACCACAGGCAGGAAAATAGATTTACAGACTATCAAATTATCTTGGGATAATAGTGTAATGCTTTTCACTGCTGTACTTTGTGTTCTTATAGCTGAGCAAAGAATACTACAGCTGGAAAAGGCTCAGAATTTCAAAGAGAAGAGATTTCATAAGTAGAGTGTTTCCACAGAAGAGACTGCCTTTCCTGTGTTATTTTAGGGGAACATTAAAAACCCCCAGCAAACAAAATAGTTATTTTTTATTACTTGGAGCTACACAGAATAACATCTGATGATAAACAAAAGCTTTAGACAATTTGTCTATTTTATAATATAACCTGCAAAGTGCTTCCTTGCTCGTATGAGGTTACTTATCTCTGTGATTGCAACAAAATGCTTTTGATCATGTATGTTTTCAGAACTGGCACAACCAAATCAAGTAGCTAAGCTGCTATAGTAGTTGCATGCACAAGTGCTGTTTGAGTATAGAATTTTTTGAGCACATTTTTAGAGAAAATAGAGTGCCCTTTGAAATCTTGGAATTAAAGCTGTATAAATGCCCTAATGCTGTTTATGATGTCTGTAGAAGTATATGACACTCAAAGTGCTTTTAGGATGCTCCAAAGTGTATCAAAGAACATTAACTTCAGCACAGCTGGGAATATCCCCAGATTCACTTATGAATGCATGTTTCTTATATCCTGTATATTAACTATACTACATACAAGGCCACACTTAATATAGCCCTGCTCATTGAGAATAATCCACAGAGTAAGCCTATTAGGTAAGGTTTAGCATCTACATTTTTCTGCTCACATCTGCTTGCCTGACATATATAATCTGCCTGCATGTCACAGTTTACATCCTATTTTCATTGGAAGATAATGAAACTTGATCAGTGTCTTCATCTCCATCTCTGTCTTTCCAAGAAATATTTCTGCTTGTCAGCTCCCCCTTACCAGGGCTCTCTGGTGTGACCCTTAGTCAGGTCCTTTATTAAAGGGTAGTGCATGCAAGGCTTGAAGGCAACTGTACAATTTATCATTGTGCAAAATGCGTGCAGAAAGTGCTACTTGCAAGACAGTAAGGAAATAGAAATATGAAGTGATATAGCAATTTCCTAACTGGAATTTTCTGCACTTCCTTTTCTCTCACAGAGGTCTGGCATATCACTGTTTTAGCAGCAATAAGTCAGTATTGCTTTCTGAAGACTTATGTTTCTGCTGAAGTCTTACGAAACTGAACTGTAGGCACCTCAGTAATTTTAGAACAGCTTAGTCTGAGAGGTAAATTAAAATTACGGAAAATTAGACCATTTCTAATGAGATGGTTATTACACTGAATAATGATGATTATTGCTTCTGCTTAATAAAACTGTCAGCCAGTGCAAAATATATATTAAGGGAAATTACATTACATTATATTTCTATCAACTCAGAAATTCAGTGTGTTGCTTTCCCAAAAACCATGGAAATAATGAAATTCTAGACAGGGCTTCCTTTTCCAAATAGGATCAAACATGGAGCTTTCAGAAGCAGCGCTTTAAAGCCCATTAAATCTAATGTTTTGAAGATTTCTGCTGACTTCTGTGCCATGTAGATCAGGACTTCACTAAAATGAGCATTGTTCCCCCTGTTGTCTCTACTAAATACCCAGACAACACCGCATGGTGAATGCACACTGAGCTCAATGAGCTCACCTGCTTTTCTGTTCTGATTTACCTGGCAAATTAGGAGATGGACTGCATAGGGTGAGACACACTGTTATGCCCAAGGTAAAACAAAGAGGAATATTACATATTATCTATTATCTATTTAAAAATTAAATCCTGCTGTAGAAACTTTGGTACTGAAGCCCCAGACACTTAGAGGTGAGGCACCTCCCCAGAAGCCTGTCCCAAGACATGAGTGACCAGGAAATTTGAGTGCTCAGCATTTTTTTGTTTAAAAATAGGCACAGTATGAAACTCTGCCTTCAGCAAGAGCTGCTGTCCTGAGGAATGAGAGCTAGGGTGGCTCTCTCCTCTGTGCTGGGAGTTTACATGACAGTAAACTGCAAAATGGGCAAAAAGAGGGGAGGTAGGAAGTGAAGAATACATTCCTGCTACCACCCCTTCTCTGTGTAGGGTTCAACATAAAAGGGTATGTTTTTATGGAATAATTTTATATAAACTAAGCCACATTTTTCTTACAGAAAGGTGTTTATTGCAGTAGCAGTAAATTTTACAGATTCTGAGAGAGATTAAATAAGCAGCAAAAACTGCATGACCCAATACACATCTATGCCAGTGAGCCAGGGCACAGAGGTGAGTGAGTTTTTTCTGTGGTGCATGTTAAAACCTGGAGAAACAGAGTTACCATATAGTTTTATTTTTGAGAGCACTATTCCTCATACAAAGAGCAATGTATGATCTTAAACGAGGATGTCAACATGATTAATAAGTCATAGCACATGTGTTTCTCAGGTTTTCATCATGCTTTGAAACATTTACTAATCAACAAGATTTCACCTTTTATGAAGCCCATTTTGTAGAGTTCCATAAAACAGGTTCAACAGTCACAATTTCATTAGCATTATATTGTTGCCATGGTAATGTGGTACCAATTCAGTTGATGGGCTTTTCATCCTGGGCTTATAGAATTGCTCTTCCTGTCAAAAATACATCTATATGGAAACAGCAAACAGACTTTACCGCAGGAGTATGAGCACAAAATATCACATGCTAATTTGGCTAGGAATGTACCACGTTACTGGCAGCAGAGCCAGAAATCATCAGAGACATGGTGGAAGTTACTAAGCACTATACATGGCAAAGTCACACTTCAAAATTAGGAAAGTTACATTGTTTGCTGCAGTATCTGAATGTGTTATTGCATGTGTTATTTGCTCTACTGTGATCATTATCTGAAATCCTCTTAGGAGGGTACAACTGGGAATATTAGAAGAAACAAAAGCAGTAACACACTAAAGAATAAAATGTGAGCTGAAGTCGTGTTAGTCCTTCTCCCTTCACATGTTCTGCAGCATGTTCTGGGCTAATTGCTGCCAAATGCAACCCCTTGTTTCTCTGGTCTGTAAAACTGGGATAATGTCCCCTCTACCCCTGTGCAGAGTACCCGGTGTACACCAAACAGTGAGTGATGGCTGGCACTGCTAAACACTCTCATTAGGTAAAGTAGAAACACTTTTAACAGCTCTGGGAAAATGCACTGCACAGATCTACAATTTGAGAAATGTCACTGGGAGGATCTGGACTCACCCAGGGAATTGCAGAAGAGATGACAGACTGAGCAGGTAACAGTACATATGAACTTATGGAGGAAAGATACTCATACCATTAAAAAATCATGACAGTTCGTAGTTTTAAAAAAGTAAATATTGTTGGCTTCAGGAGAAGTATCCACAGCAATCTGAGCAAGGAATACAATATAAGCAACAATACAATGTAAGGCAACAGTGGAGTGGCTTGTTTGTAATATATTAAAACATTTTCTTGTGTATTTGCACTGGTTTTTATGATTGTTTCCTATTTAGGAAGGAAAACTCTTTTACCATCCTAACACATTACGTTCAGTCTATCATTTCTTAGTTTAATCATGTTGTGTCCTTTGAAGCACCAAGGGTAAATTACAGACAGGATAGTATTCAGTATAATCAAAGATGTGTTCCACTTTACATGATAAGTTTTGTCTGATTTATAAAAGCAGTATCTTCTCCAGCTGAGTGAGGAAAGAGAGACCTTAGCTTGCAGATAAAACTCAGAGAAGAGGCTTCTCCTCCATTAGGAACCTATTGTTCACACACAAAAAGATAACGTTGTTACCACTATTACCTATTTATTTATTTTTACCATGATATATCCACAGGACCCAACTGAGACCAGGTACTTGGCTAAGCACAGCAAAACCACACAGTGCTGCATTCTCTCCATCAGACAATTTATAAGCCACAAGAGAGGCCAGAGAGACAAGAAAGCGAGAGGGAGAGCCAGCTTAAGTGACAACCCTCTAGGTCAGAGAAGAAGTCAGTGGCAGAAGCAGCACAGGTCTCCAGTCCCTGTACCCTTCATTGGCATGCCTATCCTGGTGGGGGAAGGAGATATTTGGAGATATCTCCACCAGATTGTGAGGATTCACACTCTCACTCGTACACAGAGCCATGCTTTACCCCCTAATTTCAATGGCTGCATCTGTGTTGCTGAGCAGGGGCAGCCTGAGGCAAAGCTTGAAGTCAGCTGTGAAGCCCACCCCTATTACCTATTAAAACACCTTCAGGCTGCCTCCAGGGCAACCCTGGTAATCCTCTCAGGGATAAAGGCTCAGGAATACCTTGTGTTTCTTTGAGCATGTTCAAGGGCACCAGGGTCAAGGTACCTGCCAGAGAAATATTATTGGGTTTCAACACCACAACTGAAGCAATAAGGGATCGGGCTTTCTTCCTTGGGAGTAGGGACTTTCAAATCCAAGCCTGACAGATGGAGGGTGTGGGAAAAAGAGAGGAGATTTTGGTCACAAGAGCAAGAAGTCAGTTTACATCAGAATTTGAAAGCTTTGACCCAGAAGCAGTTTGACGTTTCAGATTAGGAAAATATTTGCTTGGAGTTTTTCTTGCTTTCTCCTCTCTCTGTCTCTCAAAAATTCGTATAAAGTAAACCCATTAGACTCTCAGTGAAGAGACATTGATCTTCTGGTTGGTAAATACTTCCTTGTGCTGTGTGGTGCCTGCTGACTTTACTGCTGTTGCAGCCTTTTAAAATTCTTCCAGAAAACCTCATTCAATTTTAACTTTATTTTTTTTTTATTAAGGAATCCAAAGGGAGTTTATAATAATCTCAATTTAACTTTTTAATAAAAACTGCAAATAATAGGCTAGCATAGATTTGATCTCATATACATATCTGATAAAAATTGTGATCTGTAGTAAAATTTTTTAGCTGGGAGTCTGTTGTCATCATATTAATGAATATAAAAGCTGGCAGCTTCAGAATGGCAATATTACAGTAAGCCTACTTTTTTTATAATGGTTTTGCGTTATGCATTCAGTATTGATGAAGATTAAGATTTAGCATGCAGAAGTAATATCCATTATGATGGGATTGTCCACAGCGAATTGAGTAGGACATTTGCTTAATTAAAAGTATTTATCTTAGATGATTTAAGACATGTGTCCTACTACTGGACTGATGATATAAATTAGTTTCTTATAATCAGTTCACCACTGATGACTCCTTATACTAAATAGAATAAGAAAAAGGTAAGAGAAGAGTCAGAGGAAAATAATAGATACCAATGCCTGAGAATTTAAAGAACTTTAGAAATAATGATTAACTAAGACTATGCCATGAGCAGGAAATATACATAATCATACTCCTAATGCAGAAATCTAATAGAGCCCTAAAAGGCTGCACTCCAAGCAGGAAGTTTGGAGATGAAAACATGAACACATCCCCCGATTGCCACTCCTGCCTCCTGCACCTGTGCCTCAGAGGCACTGGCATTTGGAGGGCAGAGCGTGGGACAGGAGGTGGCACTGAGCCCGTGGGGTGCAGCCCTGTGACAGGGTGTGGGTGTCCTGCAGGGGCTCAGCAGGGCATTCCCTGGATTTGGGGGGGTGGGAGCTGAGCTGCTGGGGCTGACAAGGTGAGGCAGAAGGGAGAGCAAGGCCAGAACTCCAGGGAGGGCAGGGGATCTGCTGCTCAGGGTGGTTTTAAGTGTGTTTATAAAGACATACCGGGTGGTTTAATCTCTTACAGACATATAATTTTAAGGGAGAACCCCAGTGGGTGGAATGTTTCAACCTCTCTCAATTTTACAGCCTTACAGCCTAAGTTTCCTGGACTAGTCCACCTTCCTTCCTCACCAAATGATTAATGGAAAGCTGTTGATCTTCAGTCTATGGAGACAATCAAACATCAGCAACTTTCTGGGGGTGCTGCTACAAGGTAGGGCCACATCCGGGCCACATCTAACTCCCTTGAACCATCCCATCAGCTCAGGTGTGCTACTGCCATGAAAAGCTCGTGACTCCCACTACAGAGACTTGTCTGCTTCCTGGAAACCCTGCAAAGCTGCTCCTGAGACAACTGGGTCTTAATCAGCAGACACACAAATCACTCACTAAATAGTTTTGGCTGAGGTTGTTGGACAAAATCTTCATAGATAGAGCCAAGAGGAAAGGCAAGAAATATCTATCTTCTTCATGCCACAAGTTATTTTGTCATTATTTCTTCTGTTCTCCTTTTTACACTCCAGGCATTTTTTTCTTTCAACATAAGCTAATAGGAAGAAATGCTCTGGCTTACTCCAGTAATTTAATTTAAGTAATTTGTTTTAATTCTAATTATGAGCATTCAAATAGCAAGTGACATTTGTTGATATATGTTACACTTCTGAAACACTAGAAAAAATATCTGACCTATTCTCTGCTAGTGCCTAGATAATATTTGAGGAACAGGAACCACCCTGGGAAGGGCATGTGCAGGGTGGGACCTGTCAGTGGAGCGTATGGCCATGGATCTGGTTTTGATCTGTCCCTGTCATTTTCCAGGTGAGCCTTGGACTCTGCCTGCAGTGTGTGCTCCCAGATGACAGCCCCACGATGGCAGATGGAGGGACATGCCAGGCACTGCTCCCAGAGCTGCCACACGCCATGGGACCCCCAGCTGCTGGATCCTGACTCAGCTTGACTGCTGCTGGAGATGTGTTGGGGCTGGTTTGGCCCTGCTTGCTGCTGCCTCATTGTTCTGAGTTATGCCCCAGCCTGCTCCTGTCCTGTTGTGCTGGTGCCTCAGGGCTGTATTGAGTTTTCAATTATCACAATATACAGTACAGATGCTATGCAAAACAGCCAGTGAGGCTGAGCACGCTGAACTCAGTAGAAACACAGTTAAATAAAAGTACTGCTATAATACCAGGAGGCTGATTGGAACCACAAGATACCAGTGCCATATCCTGTGGCTTTTATGTTGGTAGACGTAGATTTCAGCCATTAGAATCTAGCTATCCAACAGATAACAACTAGAGGAAATGGATCTGGGTATCTTCACTTGTAACTGATGCACATTTGCCAATAAATGCAGAACCTGGTAAACTGCAGAAGAAAGAAAACATTTGAGATACCTACAAATGTATTATGGGGTAGCATCTAACTCTGTGCAACTTAAACTCCCTGAACACAAAATATATTTAAAGTGGTACATCAAGAGAGCTCTGACTTTAGAGAACCAGTGTGTGGTTACTTGTCAAATCCAAATTCAGGCAAGGAAATAAACAGCAAGTGTAGGTCCCAACATCTTTATTTGTACATGCAGTAACAAGCTCTCAGATAATGATAATGATATTGTGATATCTATGTGGGGGTAAAAGACTATGACAAAAGAAGAAGAAATAAGCAATAATAACAATAATGTCAAATTTTCCTGTTATTAAGTTCTAGAAAAGCTCAACAGCTGGAATTTTAAAGGACAAATGTAAAGAGAACAACACAATAAATGTGTTTTTTCCAAAGGAAAATGAAATAAGCATATAAAGAAAATTATTATATTTAGTACTCTCAGGGAAAATTCTAGTTTAGGACTGTGAAATAATTGGAAAATATTAATTATTTAGCCTCACAGCTAGCTTTCAGGTAGATAATAATCATAATTATTACTATAAATAAATAGTATTATTATCATTCTTGCTCAGAAGAATGGAATATTGATGCATAGAGAATTCTGTATTTGTCCAAAGTCTGTATTTTACTACTGTAACCATCCTTCTCAAGAACTATTATATATTAGGATTATCCTTTTCCAAATACTCTTTAATATACTCTTCAGCTTATCAGTTCTGAAAACCAACTAACCAAGCTTCCTTGTGAGACAGTGAACATCTCCATTTGCATATGAATTCTCAAGCAGCAATATCCTGCCTTAAAAAAAAAAAAAGACGAAGAAGAAGAGAAAAGGAATGATGAAAATCAGTAAAAAATCTGTCAAGGCCCCATCTGTGACTGGGTATCAGAATATCACTAAGAAGCTCTGAGGAACAAAGTTCATTCCAAGTCTAACACACAGTGCATTTTGGTCGATGAAATTAATTCAAGCAGGGAGAAATGAGAGCACATATCACTAAAAACTCTGTTCCTCCACTGAGGATCGAAGAAAAGAAGCATCACCATGTGTGGTCTTGATTCTGGTGCACAAAGCCATGCTTAAACACTAAAATAATCAGTGTGCTCATGTCTCGTTTTGATAGCCAGCTGCTCCTCTGAGGAGTGCGAGGGAATGAGGGACCTCTGGTCCTGACAGGATAAGGACTCAGATTAACCATGATTTACTAAAAAGCAAGATTTACAGCCAGCTACCTGAAGTAGTATGGAAACAAAATTATAGTCTCCACCCTGGCCTTGAAAATCCCTCTACAAACATGTTTATTTCCTTCTGAATGGGAATATATAAACGCTGGAGACACTTATTTGTAGGCTATTTTTATATCTCCTCTTCATGATCTGAATCTTGCATATTAATGAACTACGGGAAACAGGAAAACCAAACATTAACACCATTCTAATGCAGCATACTATTTTTCTTTCCTTTTTTTAACTGTGAGAGTATGCAAATGTTCAGTTAACTGGTCCTCATGTTTTCCCTTTATTGAATTGCTTTCACTATGGCAAATAAATATTCATAAAGAAATGTGGACAATAAATCATTTCAAATAGTTCAAAGCCATTTTCTTTCTAGACTGCATATATTTTCAGCTGTAACTCGCTTTTAATATTTCATTCAAAAGACAGACTTGTAGAAGGACAATAGAGATGATGTGTCAAGTAGTAATTAAAACAGGGAGTAATGATTAAAACCATTTTGATCTACATTGTGCTCTGCCAGATTAATAATCTCCTGTGTTTGTTAGGATGACTTTCTACTTGCTTTATACAGAAACTCAAAATAAACTTCTGTTTGAAGACACTGCAGAAAACAAAACATTTCAACCCCGAGCTTGTGGGGTCCAGAGCCCTTCCCAGCCCTGGAGTTTAGGAATATCTTCTGCACCATCCTAGCAAGACAAATTCAAGCAGGCACTGTCTTTCCTGCTAATATTGTGACTTCTCTGGGAAGCAGATCCAGATGCAGAGCAGAAGGCAAGGAAGTGCCATCCCAGTGTGTACAGGTAAAAGTAATCTGCCTCACCATTTAGATTTAAGCAAGAGCTTCAAAAGAAATGAGATTTAGAGATCTGGTTAACTTACACATTTAGGGATCTTGGTTCAAATCCAAGTAATAATTCTGTTCCTTGTCTCATTGTATGTTTTGGCTGTTAATAATCATATTTGGCCCAAAGTCATTATCTTTCCTGATACGTTGCTGACTTTAGGCCCTGATTCAACAGAGCACTTACATACAGACTTAAATAAATTGATTTAGGAAAGCATTCTTCTTTGTGTTTAATCTTGGACAGACATTCAACTTTCAAATCAATGGGACTTATGAACAGCCCTGACCTTTGGGTCTAAATATTTGCCAAATCAGTGCACTGATAGAAATATATCAGAAAAGATACATGTCTAATCAGAATTTTAGTCTCCCCTTTAATGGGTAAATACCCATAGATAACACATTATTCTGCTCAAGAAATAAATTTTATAGAATTTATCAGAAAGCCTTAAGTCACATTTTCTGTTTATGCCAAAAATACCAGATAAACAATGTAATTCCTTAATAGTGTATCTGTAATATTCTTCAAATAAATAAATAAAAGACAGGAGAAGTGCTACCACAAAGGGACATTCATAATTATTTACCGATACCTTCTCAATTGCCCAGCATGTGACAATCTTTTGGAGAGCAGGAAGATGGAAGGTAAGGAAGAGAGGTTCTGATATCCCACAGACTTGAAGACAATTGAATATGAAATACCACAAGAAACTCCTCCCTAAACCCAGTATTTATAGGGGCCATTTATATACACGTGGAATTTTGAGTGATCATACATTTTTATTACACAATGAGGGCAGCCAGGGTAAAACCATGGATGTTTCTGGTGTAGAGGTCATACAGGTGCTCCTATAGGCAAATCTGTAAGATTAGAAGAAGTAGCTGGTAAAGTAACTGATGCTATGATTCTATGAAATAAAGTAATGTTCTTGCTGTTCTTAGAAAAACATTTCATGCTTTAGTTTTCTTTATTACATTATTAAGAAGGCAAACAGAGGATCTCAAATATTGTTTATTGAGTGGAAACAGACATGAAAGGGGAAATAGATTACAACAGCTCCCATCATATCATGTAATTTGAAGAGTGATGAGTACTAAGACCATAAGAAGATGCAGGAAGCATCAATGGGTGCTACATCTCTGTATAACCATAGAGCAATACTGTGATCCACATTATCCCACTGGGTTCTGTGGGCAGAGTTTGGGAATAATGCACAAAAAGCAGCTGTTCAGCATTCACCTGGCTCACACAATCACATGGATCTATCCTCATCTGCCTACACTCACTTTGGAGTGGTAAGTCAGGAATAATAGAGCTGCTGTATTGTACTCACTGCATGCAAGCTCTGCAGCAAGGCCTTCTGAGCAAGAGGAAAGCACAAGGGTCTTATCCTCTGTGACTCTCATATAACCATAAAAAAGGAAAAAAAAAGCTCAATCTTCCTTTTCCATCTTCTGTGCCCCAGGGGAGGGGGAGATTATAACAAATACAAAGCAGTCTCTGCCTCTGATAGGCATTTCCATATTTAGTCATGAATTGGAGCTAAATTTGCTAATTTAAGTCACCTGCTCTCAATGATATCAATTAGTGCCTAGCAGATGCAAAAAGCTTATGAAGCTCAAGGTGAGCAGGAGCAGGTCCTTGGTGGATGAAAGGCTTTTTCCAGTGTGAGGAGAGGCTCTCTTTAATCACTTTAGTTTCTGCTGAAATCTTACTGCTTTAGTGAACTTCATTCTGGAGGTATGTTTTGCAACAGATTTAAAGAGTTTGGGATTTCACTTTTTTTCATCTTTCCTGATACCTTTGCTTAGAGTGTAGTAATGGTTTTTCTATGGTGCATGTAACATACAGGTCATAGAAAAGAGTGCTCCCCCCTCACTTCACTAATACATATCTTCACTTTTATATCTTTTGAGGAATTAGAAGTCACCAGCTCTGCTATCAAACATTATCCTTTTACGCCTATTACTGTTGTCAAAGTTTTTCTCCTTTTAAACTGATAATAATTACGGTTTATATCTGAAAGTCACTTTGATGAATCTGCCTTTTGACTTTATTTTTTTGGTTTTGCCTACTAATACTGGGTGGAGTTCTGAAATATAATTGATTTGCACTGAGTTTGTCAGACAGGCAGACTTCTGAACTGCTGGATGCTTAATTTCACATCCCGAGCAATTTAGCTTTTGTCCTTACCCTTTTCACTAAGGAAATGACTAGTTTACTTTTTTTTCGAATGTGTAATAATAAGGAACATGTCAAGGCATGCTAATCATAAGGAAGAAAGTCCTCCAGATGCTCAAATTGCAATGCTTTTAGCAACAGTTTAGCACGTATTTCTGTAGTTCCCCATGGAGCAAAAGAAGTTCATCAAGGTTACACTATATGAACTTCAGGCCCTGATGTAGCACTCAAGCTACTGGGAGAGGAAATATACCACAGATTAAAGTAACTTTATAGGGAGGAAATACTTCTTAATGCTCACCCACAGAAGTGGGGAAGGAAAAATATTTCCTAGTGTGAGCATATTTTTTTTTCCCATGTTTACCTGGAAATTGTGAAACCACCTGAAATAAGCGGGACGTAAAGAACCCATTCATATCTTGTATTGTGTTTGAATAATTTCGTTATGTTCAAATCATCTTTATCAGAAGCATGTTTGGTTATGAGTTTTGGATTTTTTTTTCTTTCTTTCTTTTCTATTTATTTTTTTAAATTTTCCAGTCCTCTGGCTTTTCTCCAAGCAGAAGAATCATTCTAACTTGTAGCAGATGTAGTCCATCCCTTAAGACTCAGGATCAGTCAGACAGAAGGTGATTGTTCTCCTTAACATCCTAAGGTTTACTTTGGTTTAAAA
Source organism: Toxostoma redivivum (assembly GCA_013397375.1). Taxonomy (NCBI): domain Eukaryota; kingdom Metazoa; phylum Chordata; class Aves; order Passeriformes; family Mimidae; genus Toxostoma; species Toxostoma redivivum. Next base: position 56,491 of record VXBI01014480.1, read on the forward strand.
GTCAGCTTTGTGTCCTGCTGACCCATTATTTACTAATAGAAATACTGCAAAAAGCAGCCACACTCTGCTTGAAAATTAACAAAAACTAGATTGACTTTCTACTCAAAGATAAATCGTTCATCACAGAGCAGTAAGAAAACAAAAGGCTCATGGTGCTGTGACAGAGTTAAAAGCAGAAGTTCCACATGGATCGTGGGCAAGTGAGCAAAGAGAATGAAGAACAGGTGGTAGAATGGAGAGAAGGGAAGGGGATAAAAAAAACAGGGGAAAGGTATATTAAAGGCAAAAGCTTAGACTAAAGTAGCACATGCAACCCCAGGGGTATGCTTGGGCCACTTCAAAAAAGTTATGAATAAAAAAACCCCGAACTCCAGTGTGATGTGTATATTGTTAACAGAACGGTATCTGTATTGTAGAGACTTCAGATGCTCATTTACTCAAGTAGGAATAGGAGGTCTCTTCCAACCTTGTGATTCTGTGTGAATGGAGGTGTTATGTACTAAATCTTGGCACGAACAGACTCAAATTCTAAGTACTTTTTCTTTACTCTTTGTATTTGATACGGTAGCATAGCAACCATAAGCTTAGCTGGCAGCCTAGATGTGGTGTAGTAAAACAGCCCTAACAGAGTTGAGAATCTGGACCTAGATGTTCCCTTAAAATGGGACATGAAAGGTCTGGTTTACATTTTAATTGGCAATAGTTAATTGAGAAAGACTTTAATAAATACTTTATGTGATTTAAACCTGATGCAACCAAGTAGCCTGTCTCTGAGAAACTTTCCAACAGGGGTTTGCAATCTCCCTAGGACTCAAGGGTATTTTGATGAATAATATTTCTAGCAGGATAATTTTCTTGCTAATTATCATCAAACACCTAGACAGACATTCTGCTATAGTAGATATGCTTTGAAAAAACCTAAAGTCCCTTCAATCATGGGCAAAAGGAAATTACAAATTCATATATAAAGTGATACAAAGATTTTTAAATCTTAAAGTAGTGTTTCATTACAATATCTTGGTGCTAAGATACAACATCTTATAGTTCATAGATAAAACACCCCCCATAATTGATTTTGAAATTGAAAGTCACAATCCATGGATAAGAGTCCTAAATTTTATATTAAAAAATAAATTAGGTTGTAGCAATTCTAAATGGCAGACTGTGTTCTCCTCCAATGAAATATGTTCTGACCAAAGGAATTCTATGCATTTTTGGTTTTGTTGAGTGCTTTATTTCCACTTTGAAAGGAAAAATAAACCCTACAATACAGCTTACCAAAATTCATGGATCTATATAGAGCTTTTGGCACGTAAGTCCCAAATGTATTCTTCCTATTCAAAAACACTTTGAGGGTACACTTAGTCATAAATGTTTCTAGTCTATTTCATTTCATTCTGTGCAAGTAGTATGAGATGGAGGAACAGACTTAAAAGGGAAAAAAATTTTACAGGGAGAAACAAAAGCAGGTATGTCTCTCTCTCTGCCATAGTCTGCATCCTTCCAAACCCACCCTGCTGATGCCAAGGCTTGTCCCTCACAAGATCACAACCACATCTGTAGTGAGTAGTACTTGCTTGGTGTCGCTTTACTCGAGCAGTAAAAATCAGATCCAAGGAAGCTTGTGTTACCATGGCTTTACTGGGAGCAGGGGGGAGCTCATCTTTCAATGGCTGGGATGTACTTGCAAAGCACATAACCCAAACTCAGAGCTGGCAGTTTGAGGATGTGATGGGAGAGTAACAAACAAGCATACACCAAACAGATGGGCCATCCAGGCTGTTACAACAGGGTTCAACTGCAGCTCTGGCTCTGTGTGTGGGAGCTCCTCTGTCAGGCTGCATTGACTTTGGTATTTACTATACCTTTGCTTGTAGGATTATCATTAATTTCTTCTGTGATTGAGAAAAAAGATTTAAAAATAAAAAGGCCTGTTAAATCCTATTATATTCTGTTCCTTTCAGGCTTATAACAGATATCCAGCAACAGTGATACAGTTTCTCTCTGCAATGAGTGTGAAATTACAAATATGTATATGTATATGATCTCATTGTCAGTATTTGACAAGCTTAAAAAAAATATTTTGGCTATAGAGGCCATTGATGTAGGTGTTATGAGACATATGGGAGGGGTCTTCAAAATTTTTGGAGTGCTTGAAGCAGGAATTTGCTGTGTGGGCTAAAAGGACTGTACCTGTGGCCCAGCCAGGTGGAGACCACACTTTCCTAGCTGGCTGTTGTGGCAGTAGTCCACCTAAGCATTCTGCAGGAAGGTGGAATGCAGCATAGGCAAAAGTTGCCACAGCAATAGATTATTGTGCAGTTAGAATAAAATCTTGGATATGTACATACTGCAATTAAAGTGAAAATTGGTTGAATTTTTGGGAAGGAGCTCTACTGGACATAATCTTAAAAAAAAAACAAATGAAACCCCAACAAAACTAATAAACCAAAAGGGGAAAAAAGGCAAAAGAACGTGAAAAGAAAACAACCTTTTCTTTATTTGTGTAAGATATGGGCAGTTCCACAGCACCATGATTTGTTTATTTTCTTCTCTTGTTAGAGGCTGAATTTGTGTGAGGTAAATGACACCCAGCATAATATTTTTTTTGTCACTTCTCTTTGAGTTTCCATGAAAATTGTTGTGTTGCAGCATGAGACTTATATGCAATACACAGTAAAGAAACACAAGCAAACACAAATTTAGGCCTGAGATTAGACAACGTAATCTTGTTTTATTTGGTGGGGGAAGATTTTTTTAAAATCATGATATCTCTTCTATAGCAGTAGTAATTTTCAGTGGAAGTAAGATGCCCTACATTGATGGATGATGTTTGTTATAAAGGGTTAATTTCCAAAAGGAATCTGGTTTACCTCAGATTTTTTTTAAATGAAATTGATTCTGTTTGATTTGATGTAGTGATCTAATATGACCTTGATTAAATTACAGAGAAAATGATGATGCAGACTGTTTGTCCTATTGACAATTGCTACCTTAGGCTAGGATGGCAGTGAATTAACGTCTTGCCCATATTTTGCAGGGACCTTGGCTAGGAATTAATTTTTTTCTATTCACTTTGACCTTGCTAAGAAGGCAGTAACTGTTGCTGATGGTAAAGTTAGCCTATTTCACTGGCTCAGGAATAGCTTCAGGAACTCACTCAGAAGAGCCCAAGACAGATGACTGGCTTGCCATCTTTCCATCAGCCTAGTACTTCAGCAAGGACATAGGGAGGTACCAGAAGCCATTTATATTATTTGAACATCAGTTCTCTACTCAATAGCTGAGATTGTGAATAGTCTTTGCACATCATCTCACGCCAGCAGTTGGGGGCTACAGCTTCATCTGAGATTGTAAGTGGAAATTTGCTTTCTTCTCTGCAGTGTAAAGGTCCTGGGTAAAAGTCACCTAAATAGCAAGGTAGAGAAGAGATTTCTTGAACTGTCCTATGGAAAACTTGGTTAAGTATTTGTTTCTTTTGCCCTTTTCGATGGAAGCTAGAGCTAAAAATGCGCTGGTTAGTGCATTGGGGGCTTCTATATAATTTTCATCCCAAGTACTATGTTACTTTACAAGTAATTTTTATTAAATGTAAAGCAATATAGAACTTTTTCTTCTTCAGCAAAATTTAATTTCTTGGCTTAAACAAACCATTCACATTAATTACCTGCATCTGTTAGTGTTGATGGCTATTAAATGCTATCATAAAATTCAAGTTATAATTGAAGTTTGTTGCACTGAGCACTATAAAGACCTATATAAGACAAAAGTCTCTATTAGAAAATGATTTTCAATATATGGTCTTTTAACTGTGCTTAAATCTTGCAATAGAAGCAATACATTTCACTGTGTATGGCCACATACATGCTGAAGTTACAGGACAGTGAAAATGACTGTTTTCCATGTAAATGGAGCTCTGTAGGAAGCAACTTGCAGGCATGTAGAGAGTAGAGTTAAAAATGTGCAGAGTCCTGTTAATGTTTATGTGCAACACTGGTGGAGGGAGGAAAGGTTTGCTGCTTTAATGGCAATCCAGTGTATATTGAAGTCCACATGGAAAGAGAAAATGTTGATTTTTGTGTACTGTAACACCTAAATGGGAAGATGTCTAAGAATATAAAACTAATGTGTTTTAACACAGCTAAACAGTTAATGTAACTCATAAATCATCATCTCTAAGCAAGAAATTACATACTACCTCTTTATTTTTCTTCTGCCATTTCTGTTAAAACTAAGACTTCTCTGGTAAACTTGCCTTATGACAAGACTAGCACACAGCTCCTGCCATTTGCTGTGGTTTTTCTTTTGTAGTGCTCTCATTACTGTTTTAATAACAGATTTTGCAATAATTAGCAGATTTTTTGTTTGGACACAGTGTGTAGTTGGAGGTGTTAGAAAGGTACTAACCCAGTCTAAAACTTCTGCTGTTTGGGCAATGGGCATTACCAAGTAAGACTGGTGTCACACGAAAAGGAGGGACTTCCTCAACCCGTAGTGTGGGGAGATGTACTTGATTCTTAGTATTTAATTTGTCTGTCAGTGCCCCAGGAAAGCTGAGACCCTCGTGCCTGACCAGTCTGTCAGTGTTCCATTTGGGGGATCCTTCACTGAGCAGTCCTGCTGGGTTGGAGGGTGGTTCAACTGACTTTGTGGACACTGACAGTTGCTGGCAGCAGGTCACATACTCAAATGAAAAGGAAGACCTGAGTGGTCTCCCTGACACTGCTGGTGTTTCCCTAAGGATTCACACCAACAGTTTACAGAATAACACTGTTAATAGAAAATTGTGACAGGTTAAGTTTAGAAGCATGCTGATGATAGTGTCTGACTGCAAAAGTATAATTGGAAGAATAAAATATTCAGCATGCACAGAGTATGATTTTTACCCAATAGGCATTCCATGGGGGTCAAGTCTGGTTCAGCCCATTGACTAATCCCAGCAGTTGTGATGGAGTCTTCCCTAACTTCTCCCCCATTCTCTACTTCTATACCATTTCTTTGTGTTTAGGAGGAGCTCAAGTGACTCTGGTCAGCAACATACCTTTGTTACCAATTACAGTCAAATTCTCTTACTTCCTTTTTAAAGACACAGTCAAAGAGAATACAGAGCCCATGTCCAGTGAGGGATGGTCACACCTTGGAGGTGGGGAGCTTTAGGATGGAGGGGTGTGTTAATATTATTATTAGGCTTTAATGGTGCAAGTTCATCTAAGGAGAAGGATTTCACCTCAGTTGCTAGCTCAGCAGTAGGACATCTTCCATCTACCCTGGCTGGCAGGTGGTATATGGTTTATTAGGTGAAAAACACCATGGAGTTCCCCTCCCTGAAACGATTTCCACAGAGCCTGGCCAAGGTGTCTTGTCTCCACTTCATCCTCTGTTCCATCCCTGTTAGCAGGCGATGGGGAATCACTGTGGAATAGGTTTCAAGTCATGCCAAGCACTTTCCATCCAAGGAGCAGCAAGTGTGATTTACCCTATAATTTCCATACTGTTAGAACTCCTGTTAAGATGCTAAGATAGGTCCTCAGTTTCCTCTAACTGTACCCCCCAGTGATCTGCCACAGGGTCCCCAGTCATTTTCTGAATCTGGGATTTCAGCTGCAAGAGAAAAGGATGTATTACAGAAACAAAGGACTAATTGCAATTATCTATAAGGACATTGAATCACTATCAGTTACTGTATTTCTCTTAGAAAAACACAACTTCTTTGATCCTTTTTGAACTACTAAATTTAGAATGATACAAACATACAGCTTGTTTCAAGGATGTTACCCTGGTGGCAGGTTTTCTTTAAAAAATAGTGATTTAAAAAAGGGAATAGTAGCCATTTTTTTTGGTCAAATGTTTGTGTTAGGAGGCATTTGGAAAGCTATCAAATTTGAAATGAGTTATGCTGCAACTATAGAGACCAATACTTAAAAACTAGTAGTATTCTATAAATAATTCAAGAGGCTGGTTTGTACCATGTTAGTACCTCTGAAAAGCATAATCCCTTCAAATAAATAAATCTCCTGCTGATGCTGGGATGAATTCATGCCAACAGTTCAGTGACTGTATTGGTGGTGTCTGTCTATTTTGGAGGCTGATCTTCCTCTGATCTCATTGCATGCTTGCCTTTGGAACTGCAGGCACAGAAGTAGTTAATTTTGCATGGTTATAAGCTAAGCAGTAACTCTAACATTTGGCTGAATGAAGAAATACTTGCTGTTGCCAGAGGTTAGGTACGTAGTAAACCCATTCTGCAATAGCTTGACTGACTTCTTGGAGGCCTGGGTGCCTTCTATGTCCAGGGGAGGGAGGACTGGAAGGTCAGTCAGCACTGCATCCAGCCAGTTGACATCTACAGGACTCTGCCATGAGCCTGGTATTGTTTTTCCTACTCCATTGCTGCACAATGGAATGGCTCCAAACCAGGTCTCACTCAAAGGGCAGACCTCATCTTTGCCAGAAACTTGCTGCCACAGTGAATGTAGAAGATGCAAATAATACTCTGCATTGGGCCTCAGTTCAATGGCCTTTCCTTCAGAACAGAATTTACTTTTCTGTCTTCTCACCCTAGAGATGTATGTGTCTGGAAGGCAGGACCCTCTGCTTCTAACACCTGGAGCTGAAAGATGAATGTGACACCCCTTTCACCCCAACAACTATGAGATGACTCAGAGGCAACTAAGGGATTTCAAAATTTCAAATATTATAATGGTTTTTTTTTCACAAGTGATAATTTTTTCTGATGTAACTGAGAGGCTGCTCAGAATCTCTAAAATTTTAAGTCCAACATACTCTTCCTGCAAAGTATTTACAGCTTTCTCTCCCTCAAGCTTAGTGGTCCAAAGTCCCATCTCAATCTGAGCTCTGTAATTGCTTGTATCCAGTTATGCTAAATGTGTACACTTTTTAGATTATAAACGCTGGTTTCTTGCCTATTCACTTAGCTAAGGTCCAGCAATATGAGAATCACATTAAGACCCTGAAAATAAATTGGGGCACATAGATTCTCAGAGCAGTACAAACCCAGCACATTAATTTAGCAATTCTCAGGCTCAGTAAAAAATACAGAATTTGTCTACAAATGTCATCACTGGAGATTGGAGGAGGGAAAGATAGCCAGATTTTTCCATACCCTAAAATATCCTAATGAAACATTTGGTGGAATTTAAATAGGAAAAAATATGTCATGCCATGAACAAGTTTTACTCTTCAGTATTTCTTTGAATTGCATGATAGTCGTTATCATAAGATGTTTGTGGTGTGAAAATATGTGGGTTCGTTTTTCATAATTTTTTTTCCCAAGATGAACATGTTGAAACTTGTGGTCCTCGCTACATCTTAAAAATTATTAAGCACTTTAGGAGATAAGCTTTTGTTTACACTGATACAGATGGCTGGAATAAATTAGTGGACTCACTAAAGAACAGCTCATTTGTAGTTTTAAATGCATTTGGGCCCACATGGTGGCCATTTTGTTACTTATTCATCTATTTGTGCTTTACAGTTCCATGCCCAAAGGCTGTGTCTGACTAATGGTCAGAGCTTCCTCCTAACAGAATTTAGAATTGTATATCTCACACCTAAAGAGCATTGGTACTCCTCCCTTGTGCCATAACCTGAGTGATCCTGTGTAGCTGCCCTCTCTGAAGAGCACTGAGCTCTGAAGAAAATACAGTTGCAAACAAGCAGATTAGAAAGGCAGTGCACTCTTCACTACTGTGAATGTTTTAAGCTGAGCATTTTCCCTAAATTGGTGAAGAAATGCGCAAAGTTGTAATTACATACTGCAACAAGAGTGCTGCTCTTTGGGAGAGGTAGTCAGAGCAAGCTTCCCTAAATGAAGTCTTGAATTCAAGTCCTCCTTTATTGGATTAGGATGGGTGAGGACAAATGATGGCATAGTTCCTCTATGGCTCTTCACTTACCTTTCAGAAACAGTACAGTAAAACCTCTCCCTTTCATACTTCAACTTTTTCATGTGTATACACTTGTTTCCTCCTTGATACCAGTACACTGAAGATGTGCAACACAAATCCACTCACATTGATGAACCTGGCACTGGAATCAGCAGCACTGCTTTCAGCTTTAACAATGATTTACCTTGTCCTGTAAAACTAACCACCACTGCTACTATGATGCTAGTGTAAGGGAAAAAATCAAAATAAATCTGAAAGCCTGTTGTGAGCCTCCAGAAGCAGCTTGTATTCTTCGTGGCATTTTCTTGCTAATCCCATTTCTCTTGGGTTCTGTGCATACTGGATATAGCACCTTTACTTTGAATTTGGTTCAGCCAAACTAAGAGGGCAGAAGCAGTAAATAACTGAGATACAAATCTTTGCACTGTCTTAAGTAGTAAGAAGATAAAAGAGCAACTTGGGTTCACTTCAGGCTTTCCCAAATCCCATGAATTTGACAGGTGAACTTGCTTAAGAGTAATGAGTAATGTGGATAGCTAAATCAGGCATTCAGATGTTGGGACATGCTAGCTGTGAGACTGTAACCATCACTCTTCATCATATGCAATGAGTGAGGAACCTGATCCTGAAATAAAAATAGTGTGGGATTAAAGAGTGCCCACTGAGTTCAAGGTACAATTACATTGCAAATTAAAGCCTGGAATGTCTGCCTCTCTAGTACTTGAACTGACATGAACAAGGGGCAGTTTTGATGAAAAAGTGGGGAGCTGTTTGTACCACATATCAGTACATGGAGACCTCTAGGCTCCCTAATACATCACTGCCAGAATTTGAATGCTGAACTTTCAGAGTTTACAGTTTACCCTTTAAACTTGGAGATTAACTACTGCAATGGCTGGAGGAGGAATCCTTTGTTTTAGATTGCAGATTGTGTTCCTGGAACTGTTTGAAATTGAAGGACATGCCTTTTCTCACCGTCTGCTCCCCTGCCCTCCTTTGCCCTTGCAGTGAGGCAAACATTCCCAGCACAAGGCTGTAGCTGCTCTGGTAGCAGTGAGTGCCTGGAGCTTTTCTGAGCAAGTTCACATACAATTATTTCTTTGGCGTGTGAGCTAACTTTACCTGAAGAGCACCAGGAACAAAAGGTTAATGGCAATTTTTCAAAAGCCTATAACTCAACCAAGCCTCAACAGCATTGCATGTCAGAAGTGAAAGTTAAGTCTTTAGTATCCCTGCTCTGTTTCTGCTGCTTTAAAAATACTGCTGGCGGGAGAAAAAAGTTAAAATCAGAGGGCTAGCACTTAATGCAAAAAGCCAAAACTATATCTGGGCTGTGTAACACCTCTTACTAAAATTTTTTATAACTTCTACTTTAGGAAAGATTAAATGCTTGTATTCTCATGCATGCTTTGTGTGTCTCTCTCATTTTGTCCATTTCTTTCCTGAAACAAAGTTGAGCTGTAAACATGCTCAGTGTTGATAAAAGCACTATTTGCCACAGTTGAGAATCCGGGGTTCAGATGGGTAATCCATGGAAAGCCAGCTCTCCCAAACTGCTGGGGAAAGCTGGCAAACAGCAGCAGGCTAATATAGACTGGCTTTAAAGACAGAAAATTGATTCTCAGCAGAAGCATGGGAACAGAAATAAGAGGAGCTGTGAGTTAAAGCAGAGTATTAGATTAGGTCTTAGAATCCCTTTCTCTGACCTGTGTGTATTGACAGAGTAAGTTTTGCTTCATTTGCAGGAAAAATTTCTGCTTCCATAAAATCTAAATGGTGTCACTGTTTATTGGTTTCACTGGTCAAAAATCCTGCAGGTGCCAGGTTCATTTGAGTTACTAGATTACATGGGGGTAACCAAGAATTTATAACTTGCAGAACAAGCCAGAAGATGTGTATAATGGAGAGTTTAGTGCCTGCTGATAGTGACTTCTATGTAAATGCTCCTTTAGAACAAATGGAGGCAAACTCTAAGTGGTTGGTCACAAAGCAGTTTATTTTTTCATGTACATGGAAATATTCTTGTGAAAATGACTTGCACCTAATGTACTTGCATAGTCAATACTGTGCTGTAGGTCAGGAGCAAACACAACTAGAAAACTCCCCAGCTAGCATCAGACCACTGAGCTGCTCAGCAATGTCAATATTAGTGAAATGAACCAAAGACTTGGATTTGTTAAAGATAAGTACTAGCAATGAAGGAGATCCTGCTTCTGATTTTCATGCCAACACTTCTGCTGTTTTACACGGGTGATTGTAATCAGCAAGAATTGTTATGCAATAGTGCTGAAGCAGAGATTTGAGAAAATAGGACTTTCACTTGAGACACAAAAGACCACAACCTTATTTCTTCACATCTTACAAGGGAAAAAACCCCCCTCCACTGAACATCTTTAAAGTGCTCATTTACAGAGATGGAAAGAAATAAAATAGTTACAAGGAAAAGAAAAGTTTCCATGCTATTCTGTGAGAGGCATTATCTCTGGAGATGTGAAAGGAAAAGGTGAACCAATTCTCTACTGCGCCCAAAGGGTCGCCAGTGTCCAGAAGCTACTTACAGTTTTCCAGACTTTTTGTAAAGAGTCAATAAGAGTGGGGAGCCCTCTTTTTT
>VXBI01014480.1:76993-398754 GCA_013397375.1 Toxostoma redivivum
TTTAATAGAGGTACCTGTGCACACCACTTTGAGACTGAAGAAGGTAGAAAAATTGAAAGTTTGATGTTAGTTAATGTGTTCTTCCTAGGGACACTATTCTTTCAAGTCTTAGTCACACTCTCAATGTCATTAGTTTTTATTTATCATGGAGATTGGACTCTGTGCCATTTGCAAAGAGGTTGTTGTGGTACCTAGTTTATTTATTAATGTATTGCTGCACGTTTGCCTTAGTTTTTGGTGTGATTTTGTTAACTGTGCTCTGAGAGGCCTTATTTAAATTGGAACAAGCTGTCCTGGCTGGGTTTTTCTCAGTCAACAAAACATTTGGTCAATGTGGAGAGAATAAAGTGGGCTGCTGTGTAGGAGATGCATGTCTCCTAAGACAGGGATGTTTTGTTGTGCTGTGCACTCTGTGCAGAACTGTCTTGAGAGTGCTGCCCAATTGCATCTCTGTCAGTCGATTAAGGAATGAGAATATTGTGCTCTGAAGGGAGCCCTTTGCACTCTTGTGATGAAAGGACAGAAGGCAGGATGAGCTTCTGAGGGAGGAAAAAAGTGCTAATAGATATGTGGAGGGATCTACGGGGAAGGAGAAATAAAATATGCACTGAAAGCAAGCTATTGCTGAGTTTAATAATCACAGCATTTTCCTGTCCAGCTGTTGCACTGTTAGCATCTATACTAGCATCTTGCTCATTATAAAATGCTTGGGTTTTCACTGATTGTGAAGGGCATTCTATGAAACCCAGCTCTATTCTGCTTTTAACAATAAGCTGACTACCCTTCCATCCAGGCATGTCTAGCATCCATGCAAAACTCCAGAATTCATTTGTGAAAGTAGGTAGAAGTGTTACAATAAGTTATTAAAAATGTAGACCCATAATGAGAGGAAAGAAGATTGGAAGTATAAAGAGAGGTTTTACACCTGGAAGTTATTATAGTTATTTAGATTGAGCGAGAATAATAACCAATTGTTTTCTAAGATGTATGACACATTTATGAAAAACCTTGAAGGATAAATGGATCTTTTTAGTATGCTACTTCTACAAAGGACTCTATGAATAAAATAATAGTGAGAGAACTCTCAGTGGATGCTGAATACTGCTAATTGATGAAATTATTACTTATTACACTGCAACTGAACTCTGCTTAGAAACACTATTTTCAGTATGATTTTTTGAAAATGACAGCTGAAATGTAAGAGGCTTTGTATTGAAAGTGAATAGTGATAATTTCTTGATATCTTTGAAATGAAGGATATTTCAATGACAGTTAAAACTGAAAAGTGTTTTTTCTTAAGTGCACAGATCATGGACTAGGACTATGAAAATAAAATGAACTTTTCTGAAATCAATAAAGTAGACTTAATGTGGATTTATGAGGCATTTCAAAAATAACTTCAAGTATTCTATTTATAATAAAGCAGTCAATTATTTGTGTCAGCAGTTTTCATATTATGTCACATTTTAAGGTTAAAAATTAGGTTTGTAAGATAGAGTGTAGCCATCATATTAAGGAAAACTCTTAATTCTAAATTAAATCAGTATTGAAAAATGCTGCTGATTTACTGCTCAGGGGAAAAATGGGAATGAGTACCAGATTTTCCTTGGTTTTCTATTGATGAAGTTAGAGCCTGCTGTCCTTCTTGGTGTGTCTAGTTAGGTCTATATACTAACTCTCATGGATTGTTATCAGTAATTGGTGAGCATCTGTGCTCGAAGGATCATGTGTAGTGTAACATTTTGGAATATAATTACAGGTGAATACGAGATCTAATTTTAGCCTTAACAAATCTGTTCATCAGTGCTAAGATGAACATCTCTGTTAATTTCAATAGACTTAAGAATCAGAGGGATAAAGTAGGCTTGTGCAAATTTGTGGATGTGTGTGTATGCTACAGGAACACAAGATGGGAGATAAGAAGTGGTTCTCATTCTTATTCTGCTTCCATTTTAAAGTTGTGTTTGTTATTGCCCTTTTTTCTGTTCCAATTGAAAATGCAAAATTTGAAAGATTTTAGTAAGCACGAACATAGCTTTTCAAAACAGATGGAAGTGAGAAGGTGACAAAAGAGTTGGGAGAAAAAAAAAAGCAAAGAAGATAACCACAACAGAAGCTGTTCTAGAATGCTGGTGGTGAAATGCAGAAATAAAATGAATACAGAACAGAAAAAATGAAAATATTATCTCTTCTCAAAGTATTTATAGTCTGAGTAAAGTTTAAGTAACCAATACTATGCTGAAGGGCCAGTACTCTTTTGTTAGGATAAGGTATGATAAGAAAGAGTTTCTGGAAAACTGTAGAATAAGAGCTGCTTCTTCTAAAGCAGAATAGCTTGCATGCTGCTAAATCATGTCACTAGGTGAAGAGATAAGATGAATTTATTTAGGAACCTCAAGAAGTATTTAGCACAAAAGCAAAGTTAGATAATTTTTAACTCCCAGTGTAATGTTCTTTATGCACTTAATCAATGAGTCCTTAGTGGAAAATATGTAAGAAGTCTTGAGTGTTGGGTTAAAACTCTTCTAGCACTGGAGCAGCATTCTTGTCATGTTTGTTCTCTGATTTGCTTTTGTAATCTTAGCTGAACAGCAAATCAGTTCAACTTCTCATCCAGGTTTTCCTTCCATCCTGTGCAGGGCGAGGCAGGAACATGGGGATGGAGGCCTTCTTATTCCAGGGGTGACTCCAGTAATGATTAGACTATTTCACAAAAGTATCTGTTCATGTAATTACTTGTGTCACTTCCCCAGTTTTTCCCTATTTCAAATGGAAACTGGGAGCTCATGTATTTCAGTAGAGGTAAATGTTTAAACTTAGGTAGAGTTTCATGCTGATAGCCATCATCCTAGAGGCTGGAATGAGTCCAGGAGGGTGAGAGAGAACAACTGTTGTGGTTGTGTACATCCTGTGTTTGGTGTTTGTCACACTCAGCTAAGGAGTCCTGCTTGGTGTACTGGCAGCTGTGAATCCCCTCCTAAGGTGCTGTAAGAAGCTGCTTAATTGGGTGTGCAACTTCCACTCATGGAGTAAGTCACCTGCCCTACTTACAAAGATTGCCTGTCTGTGAATGTAGGCCCTGACTCAGGAAAAGGGAGCAAACAATAGGTAAAAGAAAAGCTGATCTGAAGTCGAGTGGAAAGAGCTCACCATGACTTGGCAACCTGACTCAACCATATCCTGAGCTGCATGAAAAGAAGTGTGGCCAGCAGGTTGAAGGAGGTGATTCTTCCACTCCACTCTTGTAAGACCTAGAGTACTAGGTAGCCTGCAAAGAACTAAGTGCTTAGAGTACTGCACCCAGCTCTGAGGTCTCCAGCATTAAAGAGATGTGGACTTTTTAGAGTGAGTCCAGAGGAGAGCCAGAAAAAGGATCAGAGGGCTGAAATATCTCTCCTCTGAAGACAGGCTGAGAGAGTTGGGGTTGTTCAGAAGAGAAGGCTCAGGAGAGACCTTTGAGCAGCCTTTGGGTACCTAAAGAGACCCTACAAGAAACCTGAAGAGGGACTTTTTTTTTCACAAGGATATGTTGTGGTATGCCAAGGTGGATTGGCTTTAAACTGAAGGAGTGGGTTTAAGTGAGATGTTAGGAAGAAATTCTATGCTGTGAGGTTTTAAACCCAGAAAAGCAAGGAAAGCTAAGTATCTGTACATAAACCAGAAAGAACTTAGAAGTTTCAAAATGCACCCAAAAATGAGATTGAAACCAAATGAAGTTAGGTGTTGTTACCAAAAAATTGATACATTTTATTTAATAATAGAAGGGTCAAAGAGAAAGAAAGAAAAAAAAAAAGAAAGAAGTGTGTGTGAGGGGTGGGAAGACAGGGAGAAAGTGACAGGGGTTAGGTGGAAGCATATCACCCATCTGAGGGTCCCAGTGATGTCTCATTGTTCCCCTGCACCTCGTCCTCTTGGTGGTGAGGGTCCCCCGCCATGGCTGCCATGAGCAGTGTCACACTGCCAAGCTGGGGAGTACAGGATCCTGTGGATTTATATAGGCTGTGGGCCAGGTGGGAACACGCTGGTGCCTCCCTTGGACACTGTCCCTTGCAACATGGAGGGTCTGTGGCATCATGCTGCAGTGCTCCAGTGCACGGTCTGGGGGCCCCTCTGATGGGCCATGTCACCCCCTCTGCTGGGGATGAGTTTTTTCCCGGGTGAAGGCTTCGCAGCTGAGCTCCTCTGTACATTGGAGGATAGGCATCACTGTCTCTGATCAGAGCCTTTCCAACACACACCCAAAGCCTCTCTCCCCCCACCCTTTGGTGTAAGGGTCTGTGTGAGTCTGGCAGCTGATAGCCCTGGGGTTGTCATCTTCACCCTGAAGGTGTTAGACTTGTGCTTCTTGAATGTTACTTTATTTTATCTTCATCAGGGAATGGTCCAGGGCCTCTCAGAGCCCCATTCAGGGTGTGGTGGTGATCTCTACAGCTTTTGTAACACAGTTCTGCTGTAATAAGCAAAAGTCTTTCATGAAAATATTTAAGTCATAAAACTATAATATTTCAGTCTCTGTGGTGAGGCACTGGAACAGGTTGCCCAGAGAAGTTTTGGGTACCTCATCTCTGGAAGTGTTTGAGGCCAGGTTGAATGGATTTGAGCAACCTGGTGTAGTGGAATGTGCACCTACCCATGGCAGGGGGTTTGGAACTGGATGAGCTTCAACGTTCCTTCCAACCCAAACCATTCTGTGATTCCATGAGGTAAAGACTAAATCCACATTTCTGAAGCTGCCAGGCGCAGAAGTGCAGGAAGATGGTACTTACAGAAGAGTAACCTGGGTACCTTTCCTTTATATAGTTTCTAAAAAATGTTACTTCTATTACAGCTCTTCCTGTTACTCTGCAGTATGTGTTCCTGCTCATAACAAACTGCAAACAAAAGGATGCTGCTCTGAGTCAAATGGTTTTTAATACTTCGATCCTAATTGAATGCTGGCTTTGTGGTCTTGTATGTTCTCTTCTGGGAAAGAGAATGAGAACTTGAACCTGCCAGCAAGATGGGATTTTTATTTTTTCAAAACACCAATACTTGGATTTTGATGCAGCTTGAAATCCACAGCCTTTGAATCATTACAGTATGTGTATAGGAGAAATACTTCACTGTAATTTTAGATAACCCCACAAATGATAAAAATAGTTCTTCCCTGTTCACAGGTCTCACAGTAGAGATGTAATTTTGGTTAATAAGTAACAGAATTAGAAAATAATGCTCCTAAATACAACACTCTTTAATAAGTATTTAAAAGTAAGTCTTCTCTACAAGCATGGGACAAAGTATAATAGATCAGAATCCGAATGTTGCTGGCATGTTTCTAGATTGAGTGGCCTTATCTCATTATTTTAAGAATATCATCTCTGCCTCTGCCCCAAACACTCATCAATATTTAATGTCAATAAGATTTGAAAATCAAAATTGTAGGACGGAAGAACTCCATGGGATTTTCTATATTTCCTATTACTGATATATGTTCCACTCTCATCTATAACTCCAGTCCCTGTATACTTACAGAGTGTCACGTTTCTTTGCTTAAAGGTGTCAATATCACTGTGTGCTTTTGCAAAGGAAGACAATGACATTTTAAAACAAAAAGGAGAAACTGACAACAGTTCCCTCTTGCCTTACTTGCGTGGGCTGTCAGATTTTGTTCATTGAAAGTTATTTGTGGGTTTGGATTTTTTTTCAATTATCAGACATTATTAAATGTTTTGTAATATGACTTCACATGTGTTTTCTGTTTATAGAATACAATTAACAAATCCTTCACACTTCCATTTTGTTTCCACATGCTAATTATTTTTTTCTTTTTGATTATGATGCTCTAGTGTATACACAAAGTTAGTAGAAAGTCTGTTGTCCCATTGTCAATTTTGCATTTTACCATTGTGTTAAACAGTTGCTACTGAAATTTTTGTAGAAGTTTGCAAACTAGTTGCAAATAGGTAGGTTTACTTGTTTCTTCTTCATGTTGCAACAGATTTAGGAAGTCAGTACTGATAGATAGTTGGCATGTTCTTGGAACAAGTACAATGTTCACATTTGTTTCAAGCACTGAACGTACTAGATTTTTTGGATGTATATTGTTACTCTCATCCTTGCAATTCAAGTTCATTTATTGGACTTTGAGAATCACCTTTTAACAAAGTTTTCAGAACATTGCTTTGCTCAGCTAAAAATTAGTTCTGCTGATTTTGCCAATGATTAAACTCAAGCAGTATTAACTTTGCTAATTTCTCTCCTCTGATCAAAAGTTAGTAGAGCATTCGCTTGTCATTAACAGATGTGTCTCTAATGCAAGTCTGGGTTTTGCTTAAGCAAACACTCACAATTGAGGATCCAATTCAGAAATTCAGTTATGGGGATACAGTGGCCTTCTTTGGTTCTTACAATGTTTATTTTCAAAGGCAACTGAGCTTGCTTTGTCTTGTGATCTGTTTGTCTTGTAGAAAAATAGAAGTGAGATGTAAATGTATGTATATGATAATGATTGTTTTTGCTGTGATCCTTTCAATAAATGGCTCTCTGTGTGAGTGGGCAGTTACCAAATAATATTTGTATTCCTCATGTAACAAGAGCAATTTAATGCACAAGAATTTGAGACATAGATCAATTTTATAATGAGGAAACCAAAAAGTTCTGATATACCTGTGATGCAAACCTAATATTTTTCTGAAGCTTTAAATTTTGATTTGTAAAGGAGGAAGATGTTTTTGCTAGGAAGATGAAAAAGGTGACTTCGAGTGCGTAAGTGCATATGGCAGACTGTAGACCATGTATGTGCTTACTTGTAAATTAACAGCAGTCATGAAGCTAAGAATCAAGGCTGTGACATGAGTTGCTCTGGGGTTTTTTTTTTTTGTTGGTTTTTTTTGTTTGTTTTTTGTTTTTTTGCACTTCACCAATTAGTTGGATGATTAAAGAGTGTCCAGTTAGGGAGAAAAATTACTAAAATATTAACTGTATGTGTAGGAGAAAAGCCATACAAAAAATTTAAAACCTTCTACTTTTAAAGGCTCTAAATTAAGTAATGCTTTATTCAGCCAGATGAATACATACAGTGAATTCAACACTGAGTAAATCGACCAGAGCTGTGCTCAGCTATGTCTTCTCTGAATTTACAATGTAAAGGCTAATATTTTTGGATGTGGTCAATTGTTTATAGTGCGAAAACATGATCTTGTCACAGAGTAGGGTGTCCCTGGAGGAGCCCCAGAACTGATCCTGTGTTGTGGTGAAGTTTGAGCCTGCTTTAGGCTATATGGTTTTGATTTTATATATATATATATGCTTATGTTAAATGCATGAATAATTCACTGACACTGGTACTACTTGGATACTTTGGTAAAGCCTGGAGGATGAGTATTTGCTTTGGTTTTCCCTGCGAGGGTCAAGGTGCTTTTGCAGAGATTAGTTGTGTCAAGGAGGTAGCATGCAGAGTTTCCAGGAGCATAATTTACCACCCAGAGTTCTTCCCATAGAGGAGAGTAGTTGGTATCTATGGGAAACAAGTAGCACTTTTTGGGTTTCATTTTAATAAACCTTTTAGAATTTACAGTGATACCTAGCACAAATGCTTTGCTGAGTTAGAGAAATCAAGCTCTAAATCTGACAGTTAAGCTAGCAGCAGGATTGTGTAAACGGTGCTTAGGGTTGTGTAATTTTGCTACTTTGTTAATGTGTAATGCATTAACTTTGTTTATGTAACAGAAAGTGCATGAAGTATAAGACACTTTTGTTAACATACACATATCCATGACTAAAGCTTTCCCGACTTCTGTGGGAGTGATTTAGAAAACTGCTCATTTTGTTGAGACGTAGTATTTACATATTGCAGGAAAATCTGAGGAGAAATTCTGTAGTGGTACAATTGAAAATCCTACTATCTAGGTACGTAGTAATGGATCTAGGACTGCACCTCTAGGATACTGTTGTGCTATGAGGGTAAATTGTCTTTCTCTAAGTATTAGAGGCTATGCAAGAAGTGCAAGAAACCAGAAAGGTGTTTGTTCTGCTGTCAGCAGTTTGTCTTATGGGGAAATCTTAAGCTATGTGGAATGTAAAGATGCAGAACTTAAATGCTATGCTAAAGGCATATGGCAGTGCACGAGTAGCATATGCTTATCACTAGGTCTTCCATAGGCCTTAGTTCTTGCTCCGTTTTGGAACTATGAGCTTGTGTGGCTCAGAAAAGAAATTCGTCTTGTCATTAAAAGTTGAGTCTTTTTCCAGCTGTGTTTGAACTCCCTGTGCCCATATGCGCAGTGGGATTCAGTGTCAGGCCTCAGGCCCTTGAGCAGGTTGGCTTCTCCATCCCTGTCTCACAGGAGGCTGCTGCTCTTCTGGCACTGGTTCACAGGCTGGTTGTCTCTTCAAAGTAGTGGAGCTCCATCTTCCACTGGACCTTGAGGACGGGTTTGTAGCTGTCATAGTAGTATAAAGGGCATGGGTGGGGAACCACCTGCAAAATTTATTGTTACTGAAAGATGAGAGGGTTACATCTTGTACATTTCTGATATATTGGAATAAAATATGTTCACAGTCAGCTTGTGACTTTGCTCATGTGTGCAGACGCTTGTCTCAGTAACAGAAAACATATCTGATAATTTACAGAAATAATTTCTTGGGGGTTTCCCTTGGATGTTCCTAAGGCTGACCACATTCTTCCCCTGACATTTGTGCTCATTTCACATTTCATCAAGCTTTCTCTGGACTTTGTTGCTTCACAATTAAACCAGGTCTGAACTACTTTGAAAGCATTATCTTTTCACCTTTTTGAAATTTTTGCACGAATTCCTAAGATACATTATCAGCCAGGTCACATAAATTATTCATAAAAGTTCTCATCAGTTCTGAGCCTCAGTAAGGAAATACACATTTACACATATATACAAGTATCAATTTGTGGGATATTCTGTCATAAATAAGCATATGGGAGAGATTCACAACATTGTCCTGTACTCCTTCAATAATGGAAAATAATATCGAGCTAGCTTTGGAA
The DNA here is from genome assembly GCA_013397375.1 of Toxostoma redivivum. NCBI lineage: Eukaryota > Metazoa > Chordata > Aves > Passeriformes > Mimidae > Toxostoma > Toxostoma redivivum. The sequence continues at coordinate 85,992 of VXBI01014480.1, forward strand.
AGGCTTGACACCACAGATAATTTTTGAAATCTTGTGTTTATCTTGTAGTGTAACAAATTCTACTATGACTGGAACTCACTCTTTCTGATTTGGCAATGAAACTTCCATGTATAATGGGGACTTTACGTGGTGTGTGAAATCCTGCATCTGACTGTTAGTGCTTCGTGCTGCTTTCCAAGAAGTAGATGTGAGAAGTAAAATGTGAATTAGGCAATTCAGGTTAAATATTAATAGGAGTTCATGCCTTGGTCATTTTCTACGCTGATTTTCAACCAAGTTCCTTATTGCGGGTCATCTAATCTCAAGAAAACAAATATGTTTAAGTTCTTTAGCCTTTGACTGAATAGCAATTTTACAATTAGTTTCATATTCAGATATACTAGAAAATATTAGTGGAAAAGGCCCAGGTCTTCGTTCCTGTCAGAATTAACACTTGCATAGCTTTGAAATTAATTGTTTAGTATGCTCATTACTCTTAGAAAAAATAAATACGTTCTCATTATGTTCACTTGGTGAACATATGTATCTTGCAATACATTTAATGTTACTTGCTGTGAGGGAGATTACAACTCTTTTTAAGGAAATTGGGTAGATTAATGGAATGGGGTGGGTTAAATTGCTCTCCACATGCATTCCCTAGCATGCCCGGCCTACTCCTGCATTTTAATTGATGTATATAAAAGTGTTCAGCTGAGGAGGCTTTGCGAAGCAACTGGATTAAATCAGGATATAGCCTGTGTATGGCAGGGACTGGGCTAGGGAAACGAGCTAAACCAAGGAGACTGGCACATGGGACCTTGTTTTATCACAGACAATCACAGTCTGCACGTGAACTGTTGCATTTTCCACAGCTTCACTGAGGCAGTACACATATTGATCTCTGGTGAACTTCAGGAGGTGGTTTGGGGCTGTTCATAGGAAACTTTCCCAACAAGCTACAGGAAGTCCACAGAATCCTTGAAATGAGCAAATATTTACTTCATCTTTTTAAGAATTTTACGCAGTTTTAATATCACAACCTGTGACAGAGCCTGAAGATAGATTTTCTGATCATTATTCCAGCTTTGAATGAGCAGTAACAAATATGAGGATTACTACACACTAAATTCTCCTGGTGCAACTCCTTGGTTTCAGTAGGAGGCTCTCCAGAAGAAGACGGATCTTTAACTATTCATTTTTTCCAAATGTATTGTTTTGAATGAAAGATAAAGTCCACATAAGCAGGACACCTTGATAAGGTTGTTACTTTTGGGGAGAAAAAAGAAAAGCCAAAGATTTCACACCATGGTGCTTTAAAGAAAAACTTTCATAATTTGAATTAATGTCATTTAATTTAAAAACATGCTGCTAGACTCGCAGGACTTTTTGATGACTCTCTTAAAGGTACTGCAGTCCCCCCTGTATTCTAAATAATATTTGTTTTTCTTAACAACATCCCCTCTCTGCCTGACCCCCCAGTCCCCACTGGTTTGGGAGCATTCCCAATGAGCATAGTGCTTCCATAACTTTATATTTTATTTTGCTGAATATGCACTTTATTAGGAATCACATTTAATTGAAATAGCTTCTGATTTCAGGAAAAGAGTGACTTTATGAGATGAGAGTAAAAAGTGTGTGACACTTTTAATGAAATTAAAAGCAAAATTAAATGTCTTTAGAAATTTATGCTGCATCACTGCAGAGCATGTGCCAAACCTGTCTTGATTTACCTGAAAGTGCTGTATCAGAGACAGAACTCCCAACTGGAGACTGTATCCTATCTTGGATGACTGCTTTGAAATCACTTACTTGGAGTAATTAATTCAAATTCTTGATAAATTACTCACTGTGATATAACATGCAGTTTTAAAACTTTTACAGCCTTTTCATTAATAGATGATAGTGAAAATTAGCGCTAGTATTTTTTGTGTAGACTTCTTAATCATGCCATTTAAAGTAGAAGCTAAGCAATAAACATCTAATTAATAGCTTATGGTAAGTTTAATCTCAGAAGCTATGTTGCTGTTAGCACTGATCAACATAACCGTCTATCACTAAAGTCTCAAAATTTAAAAACCGTAGCTATGACTTATACATGCTAGTCATTCTCAATGTATATTACATATGAGTAGTTTATTGCATTTTAGGATACTTGAAACCTAAATCAATATCTATTAGACATAAAAATATATTCTTTTCTAGAGAAGGATGTAGTCTGAAATTGAACCATTCTTCTGTATTTTGTAGCTTATAAGAATTGTCTTTTAAAAGACATGAAAAGAAGTCATTGTCACAGGTAATTATTAAAGGAATTTCTTAAGGTAATTATATTTGAAGGAATCATCTGCAAAATATATTTGAGTTGTGCTCCACAGAGATGGACTCCTTGGCTATTTTCCCAAAGTGAAGTCTTCAAATGAATCTATGGAAATAGTGAAGGAAAGTGTAATACTTTGGTGGTGTCCATAATCATCAGCGCTGTGCAGCGCTGCAGGTTTTACTCGACTGTGTATGTTGTGCTTCTGTGCCATGAGTCACAAACTCAACATGGGCTCAGTTCACTTCTCTGTCCTTACTCATAGCCCCATCTCTTTCTTAATCAACAGAGTACCACAATGGATTTCTACTGAAATAAAGTATCATTATACTCTGATTTGCAGCCATTAATGATAATGGATTTATATCTACTACTAATTAAATGGAGCCAGTTATATAAAACTGTAAAGATATAATTTATAGGTTCTACATGACTGTACAAATAGAATCTTTGTGAAATACAAAGTTCATAGTACTTTGAAAAGGGATGCATTATGCACTCACATCCTCCATTGGGGAACTTGAGTCTGGCCCTTTCAACATCTGGAGAGATCAAGCAACAGCTCATGTGGCAAGAATGTGAATTTATGTAGCAGAATAAGCATGGGATTCAGACAAGCAAGATTGCAGGTGCCCAAATAGTTCTCCTCACCAATGAACTCTTCCCTGCTCAGATGACCAATGTATTTGAGAGATTGGAGGTCTCAGGTCTCCTTTCTTGCATATCCAAGTGGTTTATTTTTGTTTAGTTGTGGGTATTTATTGTTATTTGTAATACATACTCTAGAACTTTCTTCTCAGTAATTTTGCACTTACTGGCTGACCTATCTGAATTTATTTGTTAAATTTACTAAGTGTCTGACTAGCCATAAGCTGTGAAAAGCCAACTAGGGAACTAAAATGAATAGGAAGAAAACACCTCACTAATTTCACTTCTGACAGTTCAACTGACCCAAGAGCATTTACATTATTTTCCCATTTAAGCAGTTAACTTCTGAGTTGTTCTTAAACACCAGGGACCAGGCATCTAGCTAGAACAGCCACTTTGGTCAGCAATCTAATTAGGCAGATAGTATATTATTTATGTAGTGGAAATACAAGCAATTTTTATATTGTATATATGATTTACTATTTTCTGTGCCAGTTTTATTTCAGATTTAATTCTGGGACATGCTGTGCTATGTAGTCCTTTTGGATTTCTGCAACTGTTGCGCTTGGAGCCATGCTCCTGCTGCAGAATTCCAACAGGAGCAAACATATGGGGATTCTTCCGTCCTTGGCTTGCCCCACCATTTGTTCCATGTTTTAAACCAACTGGTGCTGTACCCAGTGGAGTACATCTGTTGCAGTTTATTGCTAGAAATTTGCAATTCATTTCAGTTTGCTAAAATAATTATAATATTCATGGCCAAGCATTAAGCAATTATAAAAGAGAGTAGACAAAATTTTGCTGAAGTTTTTATGTGATTCAGAACCTACTGCCCAGCTTGGGTAATTTGGGCACTCCAACAGTCAGATAATGCTCTGACAGTTGAGTTTGATCATCCTGAGAAATTCAAGTATCCACTGAGATATCCCTTATGTGGATGTCCCTGCTCTGTTTTAATTAAGGGCAAAATAAATTGGCATAAATAACCACTGAATGCATTTGGTTGCTGCATCTTGCTTGAGGTACTCATCTGGGGAGCATCCTGAACTGGAGCAGAGTCTGCTGATGGAATTGCAGGGGCATATGCAATAACACCCTGTAACTCTTTCTAAAAGTCAACAGCATGTAGGCTGCTAAATAGTCTATATGTTTTTTGGATGTTGTACTTTACTTTTTGTCTCTGTGCTTCAGGCAAGCTGGGAGTTACTGTGTTGGGCTATGTTGCTGTTTGCAGCTAGTGTTTTCAAAGCAGTGAGGGTTCTAGTTTGTGGGAAAATTGCATTACCAATCAATCCAGAGTAAGGCATTAAGTAGTTGAAGGTGACTCCTTCACATTTAAAATAGAAAGTCCCCATAATCAGCACAATAAAATCTTAATACAAGAGATGACTGTTTCATCGTTATCACCTTCTGAAGCAGATTTTTAAAATTAGGAAGGATTACAATAATAAGAATGATAATAATATTCATAACTCTATCACACTCATCATGTTTCTGTAAGTCAGTCTGGCCCATCTTTGACATATAGTAACAGAATAAACACACACTATTCACCACAGTGGAGACATGTTGTGCTAAAGCCAAGGTTTTTTTATAGGTAAACTTGCAAACTAATTCCAGAAGTTACAACCAACAATGTGCCTGTTTTTGTTCTCCATCACAGACCTGTGTCTGGATCTGTCTCTTGGATCTTTCACACTCATCCCTTAAAACAAGCGAGGTCATTTTTACTATAGAAATCTGTTACTTGCCTGGTTTGAAAAGTTTTGTTTCCAAAAATTGGATTTAATTTGTTGAGTTACACTAAGGTAGTGAAAGACATTGCAATATTTGTTCTGCTGGTGTTGTCAGACCACCCCTATGATTTAAAAGTATGGCTACATTCCTGAGATTTGTGTCCTTGCAAATAAAAGCATTCTAAGATAAATGAGTTAACTCATCAGCACTCTAGGCTGAGAAAGAGATTATTTTGATGGGGAAGTCAGAGTTTATACTGAAGTGATGAAACATTCAGAAAGAACCCAGATCCTTTAAAATATTTTTGCTGTTTTGCTCTACAAGTGTTACTTGGAGTGATACAATGAAGCAAAATTATGGGTTTCTATATGCTATACCTTAAAAATATCTGGGAGTGGAAACCATTATTAAAGCTACTAAATATAATTCTGTTTTCTGGTAATCCTAGAAGTGTCTTTAAATATTCATCATCTAAGTGGTGTGGACAATACAAATCTAAGCAGATTAGTATGGAGTTGGGCTATAATGTTGAATAATTGCATTTGGTTTTACATAGCACTGTAAATAAGTGTGTAAAGTGTGATCTAAGGGGCTTTGAACCTTTATAGAAATTTTATTCTGTATTTTAATGTTTTTTGTTCTTTTTCTACAGAACATTCTGGCTTTAAATCCCCGAAAACAAACTCATGCAACTCTTTACTCAACTGCAGCAAAGAAACAAGTCAAGAAGCAATGGAAAAGGAATTCTGACAAAAACTGTTCAGTAAGTGCACATTTATCATTGCATCTGGAACATGTTTATCATTGCATCTGGAACAACCATTGAGGCTGAAATCACAGCTGTGAGAGAAATAAATTAGAGTTTTTTGTGTTATTCAGTAGCCACATTTGGCTTCTAGATTGTTCATGTAGATACAGAGCTATTTTGTGATGAACTGTTTACTTTTCAGAACCTATTGCATTCCATACTTTTTTCATTTTTGGTGATTTTAGTAAGTGTTTGATACAACTTTTGTGTCTTTTGTTATGGAGTCTGATCCCTCTCAAGTATCAAATCCTGAGCCATGCTGAGCCTCTTCATTTCCCTGAGCTCCTTGATTTCCCTGGGTAGCCTCTTCTGCCACTTCCTCCTATTCTTTCTGTTTTCCAAGAGTCACATTGGGCAGAGCAGTACTTCACTACCCTTTCTGAGACACTTACAGCTAATTTTATTTTGCTACAGAAATAGAGGAGCCTGTCATATGTACCTACTTTATATAAGTACATAAAGCTTAGATTAAAACATGACTCTGGATTTTAAATTTTGTGCATTGTATTTTTCAGGAAATAGTTAATTTTGGAATAAATATTTTTCTTGCCGTAAACTGTCTATACTCTTCTGTATTTGTGCCATTAGATATCACCATTTTCTCTCTAGGTATCTGAATTCCTAGTCTCAGTGTGATATTTGACTAATCCCATCAGACTTTTTTTGTCTCTTTGATCTCTCATCTGATTAAAAGGTTTGTAGTGTTTTTACTATCTTCCTACAGGTTGTCTTACATAATCCTCTAAATTCAGAAATGTTTTAGGTAGAGTACTAGTTTCCTTATGGGTCTAATGATATTGGTGCCTTTTCATAGTGTTGTCAAAACACCTTCTCCCACTAAAAAGGAAAATTCAGGTAGGAAGTTGATTTTGTTTTAATCAAAAATATGTCATCCAAAACCCAACAAAACACAAACCCAACCAAAAATGCCACAGAGTTCTTCAGTTTCTTAAAATCACAGAATGAACAAGAAATATTTGCTGGGAGGATCAACCCAGTATATCCTTAGCATTTTAGCAATGGTCTTAGTACCGTTTCCTATTTTATAGTACTGATTATAAGAATCTCTTTCTTGGTATAGCTGATATTTCTATTTTCTTGTATTTATTGGCTTAGATAATGTTATGTGAACTAGAAGCTTATGTACGTGAAAAACCTTCTGTTTGTGAACTTGGATGATTATTTTGGGATGTCTGATGCAGATATTGCCCACAACTGTCTGTTTCTGCTGCAGAGAATATTGGGCTGCTTTGTAAGTGGCTCCTGGGCAGCTGCAGTGTACATTGCTGTGTTTTCAGGTGACCTGAAATCAATACTGGGCTGTAAACTCCTCTGTTTTCAGAAACTGTTTGTTAGGAACCTCAGGTATCCATGAAGCAGGGCAGCTGGGTATCTGTGTGGTAACCTAATTAGCTGTTCTAATGTAAATTATCCTGGTTAGTTATACTGTAACATTCACAGAAATATTTTACTAATGGGTGTGTTAAGACACATTTCCTAAAGCATCTAGGCTTTTAAATCACTTTTTGTTATCCCTGAGCTGTTCTCCATGTCAGCCTTGCTTGGTTTTTGTACTCAGTTTACTCATAAAGTGTTTGATATTTGCTGTTGATTTTGAAAGTGCATAGTTTGCTAGAAATCCTCTCTCTTCTCGTGTTTGTGCTGTTAGCTGTATGTGTGTACCTCATGGTGTCTGGAATATTCCTGGATTCGCAAGGTCTGAGCTTCTTGGGCTGTGCAAACACCACAAATTTGGGTTCATTGCCAGCTTGTGTGCCTTGTCTGGATTTTCAGTTGAAAGAATTTCTGAACTTTGTCAAATATTGCAGGATGATGTTTTGGCATAGGCTTACAATCTAGTAACTTGGTGTTGTAGTTCTGCAATAGTGCTTGGAGAGCTGTGCAGTTGTTAGCACCCTGCCCTGACAGGAATCTGCTCATGGGGTCCAGTTTGCAGGATTAAAAGTTTGAAAGAAACAAATGTGTACATGGGCAGATATAGTTACTTTCATCACAGATAGTTTTAATACTTATGCATTATTATGTATTATTTGGTAGAAATATCACATAATTTGGCTTGCAAGCTATTGTATGAAATGTATAGTGCTAGAAGGAACGTTAAGGGATAGTCCTTATTTTCAGATGGGTAATGATCCTAGTTTTTAAAACTGACAAATTTTTCTTCAGTCAGAGATATGTAGCTTACTCGTACTGTGCAAGATTTACAACATAGCTTACTGTAGCAGAAAAAGCCCTGAAAAATGAAAGGCATCAAATACTTGTCTGGTCTCCCATTACATAAAAGACATCAGTAAAAAAAAAGAGACCTTTTACATTCTCCAGATCCCTCTTGTTGAGTGGTTTTAATAAAAAACCAAAATGAAATGGTTGAATCCTTTCCTTGCCTCCTTAAATTAGAAAGCTAATGTAGGAAAGGATTCATTGAGCACAGTTTTTTGTTTTGGTCTAAAGGGCCACTGGCTATAATGTTTAGGCCTGTTAATGAATAGATTAAGCTCCATTTGAAGTCCATATCAACTTTATTTGTTTCTATTTCTTGAAAATCTGAATTTGGCTTTTAGCTTTGTATTCTTTAAAAGCTGTTCTGATGCTGTCTTTGCAGAACTACTGTTGAAAGGAAGGTGGGAGTATGAAAATACAAAACTAATTAAATTAACAGCCATCAAAACTCTGAACAAAAGCTGCATCTGCTGAGGCATGCACACAGTGACTTTGTAATGTCTAATACACTTCCAGATGGCAGACTTACATATTTCTTCAGAATAATCACACAAGTGAAATTTTAACTCCTAGCCTGCTCTGAGACACTTTGGGTTGCCCATTTAATGAGTTCTGAAGTAGAAACAGAATGTCAATATCTTTCCTCAGCATTGGAAATTATGCTTTCAATAAGTGCTATTGTTTATTTACTTTGTTAGCAACCAAGTGTTGCTGTAAAAATTGTTTATAGCTGTAGGTGCAAGTTTAGTCAGATTTCCTTCAGAAGTTTTAACTCAGAGATTTGTATCAGAGTAGAAAAACTCTTTATTGCTGTGTCACCCTCAGTAACAGACCTAAGCATTAACACTCCTGTTTCTTTTGAGTTGTGCTGAAAAAGGGTGTAAACAGATGCCTCTAGTTATCTGGGGGACAAAGATTTCTCTTTTCCGGAAAAAATTAAAAGTAGAAGAGTTTTGAAATGGCTGTTCTAACAGTAGGCCTTAAAGAAGGGTGCAAAATTTAGGCCACATTAGTTCATTAATTTACAGGCAAAACAAAAAAACCTGTGCAACTGTGAGGATATGCTTTGATTTCAAGTCTTTCCTTAATTGTTCTGGATTGTTTAGACTTCTGATTAATATTTTTATTTGTGGTCTCCAACTGTTTATAATTCAAGTTCTGTGTGTATTTTGTGCTTACCTACATTTAGATCACCAACTAGGGGGCACACATTGTGTGCATTTGCACTGCACCCAGCACACTGATTTCCTTGCTTTATGAATAGGGTTTCTAAGCATTATGGGACGAGTTTTATTTTACCTTGTGCATGTGCAGGTTTGTAATTTAAATGAAATTCACCTGCACAACTTTTATAAATTGACTTGTCACTGGGGAATTCAGTGGTATATTTTAGTCCAGCCTTCTTTTTGGTAATGAAATCTTGTAGTTACCTACTAAGGATAGGTGAGAAGTTGATATAGATCCACCTATGTATTCAGACTTGCTTCAGTTTCTGCATTTAGAAATAATTGTAACATTTGCTCCAGATGGAAATGCTGGAAGTATTTCAACACAACAAGAAGGTGAAAAGGAAATGGGATTTAAATTGGTTTGTAGCTAATTGCCATAGCCTGTAACAGTATTGATTTTCTGGCAGTAGTAGCATTGTTCTTTGTCCTTACATGTGCTAAGCCTGATCAGCATTGTACAAAAAGAGTTTCTCTTCTGTGAACAAAATAATTTTGATGCTCACCTGTTTTTGTTTTTGGGTTTTTTTGTTGTTTTTTTTTTTTTTTATGTTGGCAAGGCCTCACTTTGGGAAAGTATTATAACTATACTATAATTCTTTCTGGCTATTAGAGAAACAAACACTTCACCTTGTCTTTTTCTGTGCAACATTAAGTTGCAACTACTAGATTGCTTTGTGCTAATGATGGAGTGTGAGATCTGCAATTCATTGCAAAATGTAACAGCTCATGTGGGTCTTTACATTCAGAGGACAAGGGTACTCCCTTAAAACACTAATAATATGAGCTTGCTGAAACTTCAAACTGCTTTTCGCTTGGATAGTATTTCTGTGGCTGTCACTACTACATATCAACATCTGTATAAAGAAACTATTTTTAAAAAGGTATGTAAGTACCTCTTGATGTACAAATGTCCAAGCATGCATAGAAATGTCTGTAAACAACATGATCTTCCTCAGCTATAATCAGTGTGTTACTCTAAGAATTACCTTCTAGTGAGGTGGAAGAAGTTCACATGATTTTGTGCCTAATCATGTATCCTGCTTACAGAATAATCAAGTTAGCATTTCACAAATAACTGATGGATTGAAGCAGTAATAGTGCAAATTACAAACAAGTAGATATGAAACCCAGTACACCGAAGGCCTGAAATCAGGAACCTTAATGAATAAATGCTTTTTCAATGAATAATTTGTCCATTTCCAGACATGTATTGATGAAAGATTCTATATTTATAAATAAAAAATAATTCCAAATATTGTAAAATAGAGAACACTCATTAAAGGAAATCAACTCAATTATATTTATAATCTAAACGTATAGTTTACCTTTGCAAATATTTATTTTTGTCTTCATTGCATATGAATATGCAAGTTTAGCTCTTTTCTGAATGGGTATACAATGGCAGATGTCTCTCTAATCGCTGCTCTATTCAAACATTAATTGGTAGAACATATGTAGAATTCTACTAGTCTGAATAGGTATAGGATAGCAGCAGTCTTTTTAATCACATCACTATTCAACCACTAATTGGTGTGATGATTAAGGGACATTAGAGGGAGCACTTTGACATCTGATTCTTTGAACTGATGTCTGCTCGAGCTGTGCTGTATTCATCATGGCCAGACTGATTTCTTAAATAAAACGCTCTGATTCCCAAATGTGGAAAATATTGCGTTAGGATCTATTGAGGTGATTAGGGAATTTGAGAATGATTCTTTTATTTAACTAGTGATTGACTGTATATGCACAAACTATTCATATGAATAATACATGTGTTGCTGAGCATCAGAAAGAGCTGAGAAGTAACATCAAGAGATTTTCTCTTTTCTCATAGTGTCAATAATTAAATATTAATACACATTTTAAAATGTACCAGTTTAATCATTTAGCAGTCAAATTCCTACTCATGCATTTTTTAGATTAACTAATTACTCTGCATTTTCTCTTATCGATAGCATATGCTGGCATTTATAACCCTTTCACTGGAATAAAGTGGTTTACATGTTTATATATGATATCGCTTATACTTGCTCTAAGAAATGCATATGATGAATTTCCTTGAATTTTATGTTTTATATTAGTTTCAATATCTTAAGGTATTTTCGTTAGAATATCTCAATAGCTCCTAACTTGCCTGGATGCAACAAATTATGTGGTTTTATGCACACTTTCTCTTTATTAAATTGCAAATACTGACTGAAGGCAAGTTGTGCCAAATGCTTTCTTAGTACTGAGCAAAAGGTTCCTTCTCACCCCATGGCTCTTCTGGAGTACTGTGTGAAGCCACCTCCAGCCTTTTAACTGCTGCTGTTCAGAGTTCTTCAGGTTTGGTGTTCCTCTTACTTGATGTTGGATGATTCCTCTTCTATAGAGCAGCATTCACCATTTAGTGAGCAGCATTTAGTTCCAGGTGCATTTCTGATCTTAACCATTTCAAAACTGAAGTGTTTCAGAGTTGCAAATTGTTTAGCTTTGCACATAATTATATGACAAAATGAAAAATGCTTGTCTACTTAAAGTGCTGAATTCCAGGTAAGTCCAACTCATTCCCTGTGACCTACTCCTACTTTTTTTTTTTTTTTTTTTTTTTAGCTATTGCCTATGCTGAAACCAAGATTGCTCTTTCCTCTACTCGTGAAGGCCCCTCTCCATTCTGTTTAGAAATGGTCATGAGCTTTAGGTAGAGAAATTGTAAGTGCTTGTATGTTGTTTCTTGGAGAATCCTGTGCCATTGTTAGCCTGTTAGTAATTACTCACTCCAGATTTATTTATAGTATCTAAGTCCTGGGTGACACCTGTGCAGTAGAAGTAAAAGGAGCTGGGAGACCAATTTTAGTGTGAAGGAAGCAGGATAGCTTGCTGAATGCTGTATTTTAAGCAGGTCTTGTAGCACTGTCCAATATTATATTGCACTGAAGTGTTCATTACAAGACCCTGCTTGTAGTTTGTCTGCAACTTTGCCATATATTTGGACTAAACTTTTGAGTACCAGTCCATTATTTTTTTTACACATATCAAAAATGCAGTCATATATGCATATAAAAAGATTTGCTTGATTTAAGTATGAATGAACAGGGCTGGCAGAAAAAGCAGTGTCTTTTAAAAAATCATGATAGTGTTATATTTAAAAAAAACCTGACATCCTCATGCTTTGAAACAAGGAAGTGTAACAGACTGGAGATTGCAAAGGTATGTAAATGCAACAGAACTGTCCAGAAGCTTTAAAAACTTTCTCTTGGTCAGTTTCTGGGGCATTTTTATCATGTACAATTCTTGGGTGCAGAGCAGGTAACTGTCTCGTCACTTACAATACTCAGTATTCTTTAGTTACAGTACTGTCCTGGATTCAAGAACTCCTACATTTTTGGTGGTGAATCTTGGGAATTATTTGAGATTTTCATGATGATTTCTTTGTTTTTTTATAAACTGATTGATTATTTGATATAATGTTGAAAATAGAGAGTTTGCCACTGAGAATCAGTGATCAGAAATAATCTTTCGGGGATTCTTCAGTATGCAGAGTTGCTAGGGTCTCCTTATTGAGCCATATTCCCTCACAAGTCTTTCTGGCTGTGTCCCTGTTCCAGCCATCTTCAGAAAGTTACATGTATGTGTTTTCTGCAGTTATTTCTTCTATCATCAGTCTCTTCTGGTTCATCAGCAATTATCTGGAACAATCACTCAGCAGAACTTTCTTTTCTTCTCTACTGCTGAGAACAGAACTACAATCTATTTTTACTTAATTGGTAACTGAACTCTGAGATGTTTTCTCCTGTAAAGCTAAGGATCCTGCCACATGTATTCCATTTGAAAATTGTCATGTTGTAATTAATATCTTTGTTTTTTTCCTTAAAAAATAAGTTGAAGTATTGTTGTTCATGTAGCATGTGAGTGGATTGCTATTTACATTTCTGAATCAAGTAAATAAATTAAAAAGCATCCAAATGACTTTCTGTATAGGTGCTTTAAAGAATATGCTCTATTCAGAAACAAATGGTAAAGTCTTTTGTTAATAATGAAACAGTTGGTTAAAAATAGCAAGTGTAAAACTAAACCTTTATGATCAAAATCACTCAATGAGAGGATAACGAACTAATTTTTTTGTGTGCTAAGAATATGCTATAGCATTTCCACACAGCAGATTTAATTTGGCAATGGCTGTAAATAGAAATCAATCCAGTCATAGAATCATAAAAATAAAGGTTTGGGAGGAGTAGTTAAGAGAATTTCTGTATTGAAATCCAGCTAGAAATTTTTTTACAGGTATTTGAATAACCCAATTTCAAATGGCACATGAAATAGGAGACTTCTCATTCTTGTTAGTGTTTAATCAGTGCAGCAAAATTTTTCCTAAAATATACTGTATGTTTGTTGAAGATCAAATTATCATCTTGTCCTATTACTTGAAGAACAATTGATGATTGTTGACTTTTTTTATAAATTCTATTATAAAATCTTTAATATATCTCTCTATATGTCTGTCTGTGGATACCCTATCCTTGGAAGTACTCAAGGCCAGGTTGGGGGTTTTTGGGACTAGATTATCTTTAAGGTCCCTTCCAACCAAACCATTTATGACTCTTTTATATTAGAAGATCCCTGTTAGATATCCTTCCAGTTCTCTATTTTCCTTCAGGTCTTCTTTGCTAGTCGTGTTTTCTGAAACTGGTAATTATTATTTTTTTTCTTTAGATTTTGATTTCCTACATCTTTCTCTAATCATGATGATGAAAAACTATGCAATCTTTCACCTGGGACCTAGTTAGCACCAATTAAAATGAAATAATTTCTTTGCCTTATTACGGAACTATCAGCCATGTGCTGTTCCTTCTGCAAAAGTGTGGTTTATCCTGTATTTATGGCCCAAATTCTGATCTGTTAGTTTGGTTTGATTTTGAAATTCTCTTCTTGCCTTTTGAAATGTTTAGTATCTCTTCCTTGCCTGTTTCCTTTATTCCACCAAACATTGTGACAGTAGAAACCATTAACACATTAATTTTTTCTGATTAACTAAGTCACTAAGGTCTTGGGTGAATCATGAATCATCGTGATTTGGGTTATTTTCTGGTGATAGAAAACAACCTAGGGGTTATTTTTCCATTAGTTGCACACTCACTGGATATTTTTTTAATCTAGTCTATGTTTTTAGTTGGCTTATAAAAATGTGCTATGGAATAATTGGGGGGAAAAAAAAGCTTATTCTAGATTTGCCACATCTATCCTGCCAGTTATTCTTGTGCTCATTCATGCTCTGATAGATAAAAAATAAGATTGATTTAACATTGGTTTTACATGCCCAGATTGATGCTTTTTATATCACAATATAAGTTTTAACATATGCCTGAGGGTATGATTTCTATTTTTAGTTCTTCTTTTATTTTCTTTTTTTTCCCCTTTCCTTTTTTTGGTTGGTTTTTTGGTTTTGTTTCCCCTCCCCCTGAATCCACCTCTGTAAAGGGAAGCATTATGTCTTTCTCTTCTGAGCTTTTGGAGCCACAAGCCTTCTAGTGGGTGCAATTGATAGTGGTCCATGCATTGCTTCAGTTATTTCCTCAATGACACAGTGATACATGAGCTGCATCAGCTGATTAAAAATAATTAATTACCAAACCTCTCTTTTTCCGTGCTCAAGCCTGCAATTCTGTTTTCTTGCTAAAATATATATATTTTTAGCTGTAGTTATTGCTATACCGAGCTATCTCCATAAAGAGAGCAGGGAGGGCTGTTTGATTCTGCATCACTTATTTGCTCTGTTGTACATAATCTGTACTTCTCTTCATTTTCTTCTTGCTTCTCATGTATATAGAACAGTTTTCTTACTATTGTTTTACAATTTCTTCCTCTTGCTTTTTAACCTAAATTTGCATAGCTTTCTGATTTTATCCCCACAGTGTCTATTTAGTTCATTTATACTTAGAAATTTATTTACTCTAGGTCTGTGTTGTAGTTTCCCTGCTTTTATGATGTTGATTTCCAGGCCATTGGGGGGAGGCATGGTATGATCATAAAGATGTGCTAAGAATATTCTTTTGGGTGAATTTTTGTTTTGTTTGTTTCTCATTTGTGTTTTGTTTTCTTGTGGTTTTGTGGGGGTTTGGTTTTTTCTTTTCATTTGCTTTGCTTAGGAATAGTTCCCCTTTGTGAATTTCTGAAGGGTTTGCCCTTTCTCCTGCTTTCTGTTACTGATCAGTATAACTCTCAGGAGACATACCTAAAATTATATTTTCTGAAGTTCACCATCCTCATTCTTTTACCCTCACCATTTTCTGTACTTGTAATTTATTGTAATCTATTACAGAAGTAAGTCATTGATTGTAAGACACTGACTTTTTAAACGCAGCCTGTAAACCACAGATCCTAATAATGGTAGTGTGCAACTATTCTTTGATGTGATAACTGACAAACTTTGTTAGTAACAAATTTAATCAGAAACACTAATATTGAATTTAAAACCAGTATCAATTCTTACCAATTCTAGTATGAATCTGGATGGACTTTATTGCTACATTTAGCAAATGGATGAAGTAATAGAATGAACAGAGAGTATAATTTTCATCAATCTTTTTTTTTTAAAGTTAGTTCAATATAAATTGTTTAGATGAACTGCCAAAGTTTGTTTTTTAGATACAGTCAGAAGTTAAGAGAACTGTTTAGATCGCTGGACTAAGCTAAAGAGTTAAAAACCACTAATTTTGAGAAGATTAATATTAATTGAAATATAAAAAAGTTATTTGGAATTTGAATGCCAATTTGTAAAGAATAATTTCACACTGAACTGTAAAACAACTTCAAAAAGAATATTAAGACTGAGGATTACCCATAAGGAGTTGAAAAAAATGGGATTGATTGGCAAAGCAGGAAATACAGAGGAAAAAATGAGAACTTTCAAAAGTCAAGTTGAGTCACTCTGGGTGAAAGAAATTAAAACAAATAGTAAAAGGTTATTCGGCTATATAAAACAAATAGTAGAAGATTCTTAAACTATTTAAACGAAAAGAAATAAAAGAACAAGCAAAGTCAGTGTGAAGATAGGATTAAACATTTTAGTTATTGTCTGAAGTCTTTGTAAATTGTTGTCCTAGTTTCAGTAAAATGGGAATAAAGCAAGAGGTGGCTAAATGGGCAGCAGTGCAGCAGTGGAAATTACCCCAGACAGGCCTGAAGGAAAACTTGGAGTATTTTATGTTTGAAGTCAAAGGGACAGAAAAACATCCATAAAAGTATCACAGAAAAATTGACATGTGAAATTACAAGCTTCGTAGTAGAGCAAGTCCTTGATTAAAGAATAGCCAATGCAGTTTGTGTGTGTTAAAAGATGGGCTCTATTGATCTCTCATTGGCAGCATGCAAAACTTTGAAAACAAATTTTGCACCAGAGGTTTATTAAATGTGTTAAGAAAAATGGAAGATAGAATGAGGCATATTTTGCTTTATTCTTAGGGATAAATTGTGACACGCTAACAGGGGCTTTGGGTTTTTATTTTTGCTAATCAATACTGAAGTGTCATCTGCTTAGATTTGAATAGTAGCATGGATAACAAACTGGCTAGAGAGGAAATGAGGGTGAGAAGTGCTTAAAAAAGGTCTGCTGGGCTTCTAGCAGAGCTTTTTGAAGGATCAGTCTTCAGACTCATAACATTTAATATTTTCATTAACGAGCTTGACATAAATATTAGGAGCATATTACAAGAAAGTTGACAGGCACTGTCAATACAGAAGGAACTAGAACATCATAAAGAACCATGTGACATTGAAGTTTAGAATAAAAAAAGATAAGAATAAATTTAATAGTGCAATTAAGAGACTGTACAGCCAAGGGCTGAGGATGAGAATGACTAGGAGCCTAATGTCTGGAATTAAGCAAGAAGAGGATTTAGAAATACCAGCTGATCAGAGGGTCATGGTTCCATCATGGGTAAGAAAATCTGAGTGTGAACTGAATGTGAAGGCAAGAGGTTAACTGTGATTGTCCAAGTTGTCACTTCTAGCCTCCTGTGTGCTTTAATGTTTTGGACTGTGAGTGTCTGACTGAGCATGCTCGGGTATTTGGCTCTTTATGCCAATTGCTACCTGTTAAAAGGAAAAATTAATAGTATGTAGAATAAATTGCTTTTAAATCACATCAGATACATAATGATGGGTGTCATTGAAATGTTCATGGGGAAAAATGGGTCTGCCTCCAAGTTAAGGATCTGGTTAGTGGCCAGTAAACAAGGCTGCACACTAAGCCCAAATGTTGAAGGGCTAGTGATTAGGTGAGTCCTCTCTGTTGTGTTTTCTAAGTCATTAAACACTTCTGTGTAAAATTTCATCTGACTGTGTAATTAAAACTGGGTTTGCTTCATGTATGTGCAGGAGCCAGATAAAGTTTTGAAACTCTTTTTTAGGCATTTTAAATTTAAGTGCATAACTGTGCAATGCCTGTATTTGTTTTATGATCTGTATGATCTGTGGGTTCTTCCGTGTTCTCTAGCCAACTCAATGTACCTTACTTCAGCCTTTAGTTTTTATGAACATTACTTTGGGAATTAGATTAATTGTGTACCTGAATGTTAGTTTCTGTCCTTTGTTTATTTGTGTGCATCATTTGCAGCCTGTCTTTATTAAGTAACAAGTTATATCTGATAGATCTGGATTAATGCTGTTAAATATCTTTTTAAGGTACGTGCTCTCTGACCTGCTTTCTTTTCACTTGCTACTGGTGCAATACTGCTATGCAGACATCAAATTGCTTTGAGGCTGATTTAGCTATATATGAAATTTCCAAGCATGAATGCTAATTTTTGATGCCCTTCAGAAATACAATATTAACATTTCCTCATTTTGTGGGGCTTCATCATAGGTTTGTTCTTAGCTAAATTACGTAGTTATCTTTTGTTTTAACATTTCTAGTTTTTGATTCCTCTTCCAAGACTCCAAACATCCTTAAAGTTTTAGTCCCTTGAATACGTCCACTTTCTTTCACAGAGGTAGCTGGTTGTTGAAAAGAGTCTTTCACTGCTGTGGAACAAAAAAAAAAGGACTTTGTGAAACTAGCTTAGTATCTTTGTAACTCAGTCTAGCTCATGCTGAATCATCAATACTTTGAGAAGTGTGGACTTAATGAGCATTTGGTTCTAACTTTTGAAGATGGAGCCCATAAGCTTGCATTTTAAAGAGAAGTGTTGGGGGGAGAATTTGCTTTGCTTTTTCTTCTGTCACGTCTGATTGAAAAATATTCAGTCTTTTCATATTGAATCTATAATTTTTGGGGACAAGCCTCACTTTCTTTATAATTCCACTACATTTTTGACTATGCTTGGACTGTCTTTCCTACCCTATACAATCTGGAGGCTATCTTTTATTTTAGTGTAAAGCTTTCAGAAGAAGCCGATGAATCTCAGCAGTAATGCATCCACAGTAACTATTTAAGAGTTGGTTGAATTTAACACATTTTAATTGCATAAGAAATCTTATTTACATTCTGTGTTGAAGATTGTAACAGTAGTAGCATTGGTGAACAGCAATAACATAAAAGTTGCTCGTGTTTTACAGAGTACATTAGAGACAAGAGAGCAGCGTGCATCGGAGTAGGTGGCCATTTCTTGTGATGTTGCTGATGCTTTCTCTGGAGTTTTCCTTTTTCATTTATGTTTTCCTCTGCATTTATTTGTCAGTGAATGGCCAAACAATGTGAGAAGGATCTTGCATATATTTGTAGCAATAAGTCTGAAAAGCTCTGTTGCCACCAGGGCTCTAGAAAAGCTGTGGAGAGGTACAGGGTGTTGCTAGGCAACACCGCATGGCCACAGATAGTATTTTTCTTTTAATTTATTTATTCTTCAGTTTGAGTGTGTCCTGCTTGGAGCCATTTGGGTAATAGTTAAGCAAGCACATAGAAATCACAGAGCTGCAGGAGTGGAATAAAGGAATGCAATATAAAAATGTAAGAAAGGAAAAGCCATGGCACATAATTAAATGACCAAGAGACATGAAATAATTAGTAAGGACTAGGGGACAAAAAGTAAACAAGCATGAGGAAATAAGAGGAGGAGAGGAAAAAAAACCAAGTTACAAAAAAAAAAAAAAAGATAGGGCAGTATGGAAGAAAAATTAAAAATTGAAAGCTCAAACAGTGTATACACAAGGGAAACAGTGAAACTGCTGCATAGGAATAAGAATTAAAAATTAGAGACAGAAATTACTTCAAGAAGAAAAGGGAGAAATTTTGTAATGATGTTAAAAGAATGATTTTTGTTTCTTTTTGATTTGCATCATCCTGTTCATTCCTATTACTCTGTTTGCACATATACAATAGCGGCAGTGACACTCAGGAGCTGGGGACTGATTAATAAGTCCAATATGTTTCCCAGAGAGGAAAAATAATTTAAAGTAAGAGTTTCAGTGTTATTTAGAAATTATACAATCTATCTGTTTGGAAATAGCATTTTCAAAACTAGGTTATTGCATTTTATTGAAAAAATGTGGGTGATTATACTAAGGGTGCTAGGTCAAGCACTGATTGCACAGAGGGAATGAGTTGTTTGTACTCTCGAAGTTAAACACAATAAGTGGGACAGGTTTGTCCTGTGCAGTGTTCAGGGAGCTAAAAGGCCTTCACTTGCAATAGTTGGAGCCATTTATAGGCTTGAATAGCATAGCAATGTGAGGAAAATTCTGTGCCAGAGCCAGCCTGGCTGAGAGACCCATTTAATTAGCTCAGGAACTGTGCTACCTGGCCCAGATGTCTTGAGCACTGTTTGTGGGACCCGAATTAGACTCCTCCAAAGAGTGCTAAGCCAAATTCAATCTAGAAGTCTTGCATTGCAGTTCTCTTCTGGTGTATCTTAGCTCCGTATGGCCCTGGTTGCTTGGGAATTGCTGAGAAGGTGCTTAGCTATTGCTTTGGGCCATGTTTATATTGTTCACATCAGCTTGAACATAGCAATTTCCCAGAGACTGTCAAGAAGGGGAATACCACAGCCTGAGCTGTTTGAAGGCAGCCCAGAAGGTTTTGGGAGAAGACAACTATTCAGATTGAGACCTGAAAGCTTCCAAAGAAGAAAAAACCTTAAAAGAAGACAGTAAATGAGATACAGAACTAGAAGAGTATGTAGTGCCATAGTGAGGTATTGAGCAGTTAGTGCTACTCTCTCTAACACAGTAAATGGAACTGAGACCTGAGGCAATATGTTTATCCTGGATGTTGTTCTCAAGCTACATGTGAATAAACAAGCAGCATTACAGCAGCATTCTCTTAATGCTCTTTTGAATGCCTTGCTGAAAGATGTAGCTGCACATAAGCCCTGTTCATTCCTGTGTATAGGAGTGTTCTTGTTCATATAATTTCTTACAGAAAATAAATCAATACCACTTATTTTCTTATATTTCTTTTGGAAGATTCTAAAGCTTGTTAAACATGCATGGTATCTTCAAACAAGATTGTGGTTATTTGAGCAGTTTTCCCTAATTTTTGATTATGCCTGTGTGTCTGTAAATAGATGGCACGACAGATGGTGATAACTTCATAGGATCCGCAACCATTGTAATAGCCTCATACCTCTGATTTTCTGAATATTTTTTGAGACGGAAAAAGCATTTTAAGTGTTTGTACTGTCCTACTTTGTTGCTCCTTTCCCACACCCTCGCCACCAATACTTGACTTTCCGCCTTCTTAGCAATGAGTCTAAGCTTTTATTTTGGCTAACTTGGCTTGATACATGATATTTAAAAATAGGTAATTGTGTTGACTCTTAAACAGCTTTGTGAGTCTTTTTGCATTCTTATTCATGCTTTCCTTTTTTTTATTTTGCACTTCCATTTGTTTATTCCAACTCAGTGTATATTACAGAGTCTGAGGTTGCTGTCTTACTGTATCTTTTGCAAAAAGGTTTGAGATACCAGTCATTGCTAAGCACAGTAAGGGATACATGTAATTATAGTAGTCTTTGCACAAATTTTTTTCCTATATGGCATTTTGAAAACAGAAAGAAAATTTTAGAAAATTCTAAATCAGAATAGCTGATT
This sequence comes from Toxostoma redivivum, assembly GCA_013397375.1. Lineage (NCBI taxonomy): Eukaryota > Metazoa > Chordata > Aves > Passeriformes > Mimidae > Toxostoma > Toxostoma redivivum. The sequence continues at coordinate 106,957 of VXBI01014480.1, forward strand.
TAGCTATTTTAGATGACAATTAATATAAAATGTGCTTAAATATTTGGGTTTTCTGGACATCTCAGCACAAGGACATGTCTTTTGAATCTCAAAGAAAATGTAAATAAAAGAGAAATTACAGTTTTTTTTTCCCGAAGATATGGGATTTGTCAACTCACTTACGTATCTTCTCCTGTCATGTCTCCTGTCGGCTACAGTTACTTCTGAGTTAACATACAGGTAAAAATATAAGAGCTAAGATAATATTTTGTTGGGTGTTTGCATATGGTATCCATAGTTCATGAATGAATTTCAGATTTAATTAATTATTATTTGTTAATTATTTAATTATTACTATTTTTTATTCTTCAGGCTTTCATGAGCTATGATAGTGATGGAAAATCTGAAATAAAATGCCAGCATGTAACACAACTGCACCAAGATACAAGATACAACAAGATACAACTCTTGATACAAGAGTTGGGGTTTACTGTCTGCAGCCTTTTTTCTAATACTTATTTCTTTGACTTGGATAGACACTTCTCAAGTGAATCGAGTATTTCCAGTTATTCTTCTGAGGAAATTTAGTGTCAGTTTCATAGTTTGCTTTGTTTCATTGCTACTTAAGTAGCAATGGAATACTGATGCTAATTTTAGATAACACGGTAAGCTAGAACAGAAGTGTATATACTTTTCTCTGGATAATTCACCTGGTGATATTTTAAATTTTTTTAATGGAATTGCTTCAGTCACAGTGCTGAAGTATTTCACATGTTGCTGTTTTCTTCTCCTAAGCCAAGCAGACAGAGGATGGGATTTTTCCCACTCTTTCTGCCAGACAGAAACATTGGGTTGCTTGGAGCCCAGAAGTCACAAATCCTAGTGTTCACTGTATATGAGTCTAATCCCTTGGTACAGTTCCTCAGCTGCTGGCATTGTATTTAGCATCTTTTCAGGCTCTTTCCAGAGGAAATAAATACTATTTTATATAAGTATTTTAGATGTTGGAGAGAATTAGGAGCACACAGTTTAGTAAGGAGTATGTGGAAGGGGGCGGTGCACGTTTCTATAACTGGTGATAAAAAGACACGATCTAAGACGTGATGTGTAAAATTAGGAGAAAAGGACCTCAGTATGACCTTGCTGTTGTGGTTTAACCCCAACTGGCAACTAAGCACCACACAGACACTTACTCACCCCCTCTGCCCACCGTGGGATGGGGGAGACAACCAGAGGGGTAAAAGTGTGAAAACTTCTGAGTGGAGTCATAGACAGTTTAGTAGGCAAAGCAAAAGCTGCACATGCAAGCAAAGCAAGGAATTGATTCGGTACCTCCCGTGGCAGGCAGGTGTTCAGCCTTCTCCAGGAAAGTCAAGCTCCATTGCACATAATGGGGACTTGGGAAGACAAACACCATCATACAATCATTAAAGTTGGAAAAGACCTCCAAGATGATCAACTTCAACCTTCATACCACCATACCCACTAAACCATTTTGCAGAGAGTAACCACTCTGAACCTCCCTCCTTCTTCTTCCCCCAGCTTTATGTGCTGAGCATATGGTCTGGGATATCCTTTGGGTCAGTTGAGGTCAGCTGTCCTGGCTGTGTCCCTTCTCAACTCCTTGTGCACTCCCAGCCTCCTTGCTTGGGGTCTTGATGCTGTGTAAGTGCTGCTCAGCAATAGCTAAAACATCCCTGTGTTACCAACACTGTTTTCAGTAGAAATCCAAAACACAGCCCCAGAACAGCTGCTGTGATGAAAATTAACTCTACCCCTCCTAAATCCAGTTTTTTTGGCAAGAATCTTATGCAAAACAATGAGAAATAGCTGAAGCAGATTAGCTTCAGCAGAACTGCTTGGGAAAATTTTTATTTACTTTTTTAAAAATACTGAGGCAACAGCAAGATGGAAGAAAATGTTTTGCTATGGCCTGTCTGAAAAATACTGCTGTTGGACAATATAATGTGCCATGTAAGAGATGACAGGCGGCATCTTGGGCTGAGGAAGCAAGCTTGTTAGATATAATTTGCTTTTATTCCACTACATAAGGCAGGACCATACTGCTTCAGGATGGTGTTTAAGCATTTAATTGTAACTTTAATTAAAAAAAAAAACTTTCATATTTGATAATTCTTCAGCTTTGCATGAAAAATAAGAGGTATCCTCTAAGTATTCTCAAATATGTGGGGTTAATTCCTTAAATTCTTCATCATTTGGGTTCTAAAAGAGCAAGGGCTTTTGGGTATGTTTTTTCTTGTGCTCTTTGTTGAAGGTCAAGAACATAATCTGTTCCTTAGGAGTATAGTTCTACCTACATTTTAAAGATTCTTCCTTTTTTCCCAGGTTATGAGCTCTGTAAATGTTAATTCTCAATATGAGTCTGGTCTTCACCTGCATACTCTCATTTTATTTAATCTCAGTGAGTCAAGGGAATATTTGCCTAAGCAGAGTAAAGAATCCCAAGGGAAAAGCAAGCAGGGTTTAGCTATGTGGAGGGGAAGGGAGTACAGCATTTGGGATATTTTTTTCTTAATCATTAGTTATATTTTCACTATCAAGTAGAAATAGTGTATTCAGAAATTCTGTGAAGAGCCTGTGCCTCTTTATTTAAACTTCATACACTTAAAGAATTAGATTGTAAATTCATGTTAAGAATACCAGGCTCTCCAAGAGGAAAAAGGCAGGACTTCGAACACATTCAAAAAGAAACAGTATTTAGATGAAGCTTTTGATATTCATGATGTGTATTGTTCCCTGCTACAGAACCCTGTCCCATAAACCACAGGGTCTTACAAGTATCCCTTTAGATGCAGAGGGACCAGTAATTTGTCCCCAAGTCTTCTCATTCATCTGCTGATTAAGTTTAACATTTGTTTTGCAAAAAGAAAGAAAAATGTGGGAGGAAAAGGTTTTCCTTTTTTTTTTTTCTCTTCTCTCTGAAAGTTTTCCATGTCTTTTAAAGCTGAGTCACAAGAGAAAGGAGCATTATAAATTGTCCTGTCTAGTTAGTGGCATCACCTGTGTTCTCTGCTCCATTATTATTTCCTGCTGTGCCTCTGGTTTCTTGCATATCTTTTGAAGCCCTTTATTCCTTTGAGTTCCTTGGTCTACTATTTTTTGTGCTGCATGTTTGGTCCTTTCAGAATGTTTTTTCTCACCCTCCCTGTATCACTACTATCTGATGTGTTATCTATTGCCAAAACACGTGGTGTCTGCATCTGCTCTGACAAGAGCAGGTTGAATTTAAGCAAGATACCATACCCTTATGTGAGCATGAAGGCTGTGATAAATTTACCACTTGAAATTTGTGCGTGAAACAGCATGAAAAGGAAGTTAGCAGAATGCTGTCTCTGAACTGAACATCTTTCACAGCCCCAGTAAAATTGCAAACTAAAGTGTTAACTATGTTTAACAAGTAATTAACTTCTGTATGGTTACCTGTCTTTAAGGATTAAATGTGCCATATTTTAAACTGGGAGAAGTTAAAAAAATCCAAAATTGTCTGCTTTTACCTCAGAATTTCTAGTTGCTTTAACTGTAGTATTTCTATAATAATTATTAGCAAAACCCCACACTTGCAGTTTCAGAAAACAGCACATGCATCAGTATTTCCTGGTATCAATACTGTATTAGCAATATATTCCTGTTTGTGGAGCAAATGTGATACTTGTTCTTGTGTTTGCATGTGTGCTATTTTTTGGGCCTTAAATTAATATACTGCTAAAAAACCCCCAACAAAATTAACATAGTTATGCTAATAAGGCATTGATTAAAGCCTTCCACAAATCTATTTAATGATTTTTCTATTGATTATTATTTGATTACTAACACTTAGGCTGGTTTTCTGTTGGAATTCTGCTTTTTTGGATGTAGTAATATCTATATTTCTCTAAGAGCTTGTCTGTCCAATGTGGCTGTATAACGTAATGAAAAAATATGATAACAAATGTTCATGTATTATGAATGTCATGCAGTCAAATGTTACATAAATAAACATGAGGGCTCAATATACTTTCTGCAGATATTAGGAATATGTATGTATTTAAACATTTTTTTTTTAAAGGATCTGTTTTTTCTTTGTGAACAACTGGTCAGTTAGTTTAAAGCTGCTCTTTCCCCCTTTTTGGAAAAAGAACCCCTTGAGAATGAGTCACAACAAATAGGAAGAAGGAATTTAGTAAGCAGGCATTGCAAAGATGATAATATGTTACAGATAGGATCAAACAGTCCTTTTACATGTTTAGTTTTTAAGATTGCTCTTAAGGTAAGGCCTTCTGGCAAATGGCATCAGTTTTGTTTAGTTGCTCAGTATGAAGACAGTTTCATGAGGCTTCCTGTATGGAATACAGCTATTGGCTCTTGAATAACATTAGAATAAATGCAATATATGTAAGTCATTTTACCTTATAGCAGATGGGAGCTTAAGTCATTGAGAGAAGATCAATGGAATCATTTAGCTTTTTGTGTTGTTTCAGTGTAGACAGTCTGTTCCAAATCAAGAGAGGAGTCTGCTAAGAATATTTAGGTTTCATTGAAATAAAGCACAGTTCACATCAAAAGATGTGCTACTTCAAATTCATAACAATTGACTATTAGTCTGTTTTTAATATTTTTCTTTGGCATGTAATCCTGTTTAATTAGATTCTGCTCTCTCTGTTGTTTCAAGATTCCATAAACTGGAGTCTTATATAGCAGCTGCTAAAGCAGGAGTTACTGTCTAAATGATATTCACAATGAGTATTTGGAAGGTTTACAATTATACCCTTGCTAATAAATTGTGCTATTTTCCCCAACAGTTTTAAGTGCTAATCTTCAGAAGGCATTTTAAAATTAGCTAAAATTCTGTCAAGAGATTTACAAAAATTGTTAGCATGAAGATAATTATGTCACAGTCCTTGGACTCCATCTCTGATTGTGTGCATAAATCAGAAAATGTCAGCTGTGTTTTCCCTTAATAATTATCCTTGCAGCAATATATTGCAGTTTAGATTACTATTATAGTGTTGCTTTAGGTTTATAAAACACAAGTTTGTTATTTCTGAAGTTTTCTGCTGATGAAATAGTTCAGATTTCTGTAATAAGTGATTATTTGTGTTAGCGTTTCATATATATCAATATGAAAATCAGCTTTCTACACTTTTTTACACAGTCCCCCCAAAATAGTCAGCTTTTTTTAAAAGGAGATCACTTCTACAGCGTGGCCAACATTTTCAAAAGAACTAGCTGATGTGGTCACCCTTGTGTAGCATATGTGGAACTTGAAGTTGTGAGGACTTTTTGAACCAAAATTTAAGAATCTTCCTGCTGAATCTGTCCCAGATGTAGATATTGACAGTAGATTTTGTAGGTCCCCAACAGTTTTGGTAATCTGTTGTTGGAACCTATCTCCTTAAACATAATGAGTTAAATTATCAGAGTGAGCTGGTAAAGCCTTCAGAATTTTGATCAGGTTGTCTCATTTTAAGGACTCAGAAATTGAGGTACAAATACACTTCATGAATTAATGAATTAAATTTGTCTGCATAAACAGTAGGAAATTGACACAACATACTCTAGGAATCTTTCTCATGGATTATAAAAGAGAAAATGGAAAAAATTATTTTTTTAGCATTAGAGTAATAGTAAATTTTAACGGAATAGGTGAGAGCTTTTCTGTCTTTCAATTGCTTTACATTCCTTATGTTTAGTACACAGAATGTTTGACATTAAAAATGTGAGATTAACTCAAGCTTTCTAAGAAATTTTTCTGAAACCATGCAGGAGCAACGAATTCTGAGAATTTAGTAATTGTAGCACTAACCTTAAAAACCTCTTTCACAGAAGAGAGATGATATTTCAAGTATGGCTTTTAACTTGGCAGTGTATCAACAAGGATAAGAGATCTACTCAACTTCAGTGATGCAGGCTGCCTTAGAATAGGTCTTACACTGTTGTCAGTATGAAAGGATTTTATTTCTCAACTATCTCAAAATGTGTTTAGAGATGTTATCTGTAATTTTGAAAGTTTTCTGTGAAGTATTTCAGGATAGATTTAAAGTAGCAGGATATGGCTTAATGTGATCCCACTCTTGCTTTGATACTTGGAAGATTTATGATTGCTTTCAATGGGAGTGGGGTTGTATTTAGCCCTACTGTATCATAGAATGGGCAAGTTTGAGTTCTGGTCTTCTCAAGACTGACTCACTCCTGTCGTGGCAGAGCAGTGCTTTTGTGATTTTGGGAGATCCTCAGTGGTGACACCAGGCAATAGACTGCTGTTGGTTTCTGAGCTACTTCTGCAAAGTTCTTCACTCGAAGATCCAAATGAAGAATTATTTTCCAATAAGTCAACAAAGAGGGCTTTTTCATCCAAGACCAAAACATGTGCAAGAAAGCTAAGCTGATGAATTTTGAGAGAGGGGTTTTAAAAAGTGTGACTTCACTTCTGCCAGAATATCCTAGGTTTTTATTTAAAACTAGAGGGTTTCTTTATTTCTATTCTTTCTTGAGCTAGATGGTTTCTTCTGCCAGTGTCAGAATACTTTGGACTTGTCACTTAAAATAACTGAAAATACAGAATTGTGACCACGCAGTCTTTGCTCCCAAAGCCTGCAGTTTATTTTATTAACAAAAATAAATTGCAGCAGGGAAAAGTAGTATTTTTGTGGTTATGAGAGGAAAAGCTTTTCAACTTGTTCATTAATCTTCCTTTTTTCTCATCTTCATACACTCATTATTCATCTTTCTCATTTCTGGTTATACATTTTACCAGTATGCTGTGTGTGATGCCACAGATAGTTGTGAATATCCAGTCCACATCTCCATTTTTAACTAGTTGTCATGAAGCTTAAGTTCTCATATCATAAACAAGCCATTCATTTATAGATAAAATATAAACACTTGCTTCCCTCTCTTGCTTTATGGTACACTAAAAGAATTCCAAGTATTTATCCTAGAATCCTATAAGAAGCAGTATTTAGAAACTTACATGTCTTTTTTCCATGTAATGGTATTTTGACTTATGATGACCATTCCCTAATTGCAACTCTGTATTTTTTTTCTCCCAAAGTTCTCAAGGGTGATATTTAATTTAGTATTGTGCCTAACTATAGATCTGCCAACAGTGATAGCATATAGACTGCTATATAATTATTGAATCATAGAGTTAAAGCTTCTAGACTGCAGCTATACCCACAAAAAAATCACTTGACAGTCAGTCACCAAAAGTAATTTTTTCACTGCTTGCATTTTGATGTTTTACTTTAGCTGCTGCTCAAAATGAAACACCTTGGACTTGAATTGCTCATTAGACTTAAATCTGTGATGAATAATGCTTATACATATGAATTATTTGGTAATGTGGATAATAGAATGAGCTCAGTTTTTGCTACTGATTTAATACTTCAGAATGTAAAATTCCCCCTGGTCATGGTCTACTGAAGTTTCCTTGTTTCCCAGAAATAGTCTTCAGAGTATTCTCATGCTTACAATTTTATTGGTACTGGTAGCCTCTCAGAAACTGACATCCTTTCAGATGATCTACAAGTATCACATGTGAGCTGACACTCAGACACATGAAGTACCATCTATGCACCTGTAGCTACACTTATATTTGGTATTTCAGACACCCTTTTCTCCTTTCTCTGAGAGGATCAAGCATGCTTGCATGAGTGGAAAAGCATAGGGTATGATCAGTGTTTACCTGCTCTCCTGTTCAGTACAAATGCAGTAACTGATGACATGGTCCTATGAGGTCTTTCTCCTTCATGAGTTTGCTTCTGGCTCAGTTTTTAACTCATTTTCTCCTAATGACTCTATGGTTTGCTCTCCAGCTACTGTACCTTGCATGACAGCTATTTGGCTGAAAATAGCTGAGAAAGATACTGTCCAGAAACAATTCTCAGAAATTATAGAAGTAAGTTCATCTTCTTGCCAATTGAATTGGTAGAGCATCTTTTCTTTGAGTCTGTAATTTTGTTTATTGTTTTTTTTGGGTTTTTTTTTTCTGTTGTTTTTACCTGGTTGTTTTAACACTGGGTGTATAGCTGAGATGGAGTATTTTGTGTGTAAGGCTAAATGATTCCAGCATTTTCTTTAGTTATGGGCCACCTTTGTTATCCTTCAGCCAATTAACATGGTATGGTCTATATAGACAAATAACAAATGAAGTTAATTCAGCATTTTCTTCATGGACAGCATCAGTTATTTTAACTTGTTCAATCTTGAGATGAGTTAGTTGTGTTTGATAAAAATTTTTGTGCTTTGGATCGTCTGTCACTTTTACACGCCTTATATCACAAGGTCAAGAATGAATTGTATGATGCTCAGATTTTGTGAACCTGTCCTGAGGCACTGGTGACACAGGATCATTAAAACATTGGCTCTTGGAGCAATAATCCAAATTATGTTTCCTCTGGCTTCTCCTTTCCTGGAGGTTAGGAGGTTTAATTTTGCTTACGCAGGTACTTGCATCTCAGTATTGATGAATTGAGAATCCTTCATTAATTAGTATTGTTGATTTGGATTTCTTTTATATATTTTAAATTACTAGCCTGCCTGTATGTGCTTGGAGCTGAACATCAGTGTTATGTTGACCTGAATAATGGAATACTTCATTGTACAGCTACCATATTTTTTTGCAATTCTGTTGACTCTGAGTATGATTTTGCAATGCAAAGGACAACTGATTGTAATACAGACAAACAAACAAATCACTTTAACTGTGGGATAAGACTTACATGCGTACTTTTTACAATGGAGAAGAAAGATGTCAAAAGATCCAAATATATGTAGCTCTGTTCATTTTTCTGCTCAGACATGTATTGTTAAAGCATTAAAACTTTGTATTAAAAGGTCTATAATCTTATCTAAAACTAATGATAGTTTAAATGTTAATTGGACAAGCTAAAATATCTTGCTAGGTCATTTACAAGAATATAATAATTTCTTTTTCAGTAATGCTTTTGTAGCCTCAGATTGAATGTAATTATAAAAATAAAGAATCAATGCAAATAAGAAAAAACAATAGGTAACTCTTATTTTATTTATTACAAATAGTTTTAAGATGTGGTCTTAAAAATTAATTCACTTATTAAATACTCTGAAAGCAATATCCACAAATAATAATGCCTATAATTTATTTTAAATTATGGCTACATATAGAGCGTGGCAGTCCCGCCTTCGAGGTTGTTAGCAATAGGAACTATTCTTCTTGCAACTTGTTTCTGTTAAACCCATGTGGCAAAATTATGCCTCCCAGAGGTAACTTTTGGTATTGGAGAAAGTTGTGGAGAACAGGGGTAACCTAAAAGCCTCCTGTATTGATGAAGCCTCAGGAGAATTTAAAAATCCTTTGGAAGATGCAGATGATTAGAGAATTCTTGTTCGCTGGTATTTCAGACTCACTTTGTGCAGACACAAATTACCGCACTTCTTGGCATCTTCTGAATCAATTTTACTGTCTTTGTGGCAGCAGAAGAAAAGGATCAGTGCTCTAAAGTAATGGAACCAGTCACACATTTAGTAATAATTTACAGAATATATACAAGTTTTACTTCATTTATTTTGGCAAAATTGTTGGTTTCATATTACTTTTAGAAATATTGGTGAGCTCTAATCTGGAAGAAACATTGTGGTTGCGGTCTCTGTAAACAATTCATCTTTTCATTTTCTGTTATGTTTTAAAAATTAAATGGGAATTAAATGTGACTAGTTTGTTCCAACAACACTGCCTCTTTTACTGGGACAAAATTTATAACTTCTATTATAATCTAAAATGCTCATTTAAGTTTCTGTTCTCCTGTCTGTGGGTTATAGTATCATTGTAGCCTCGCATAGAGATAAATGAAAAAAAAAATGTAAAGAAGAAAAAGTAAAAATTCTATAAATTTAATTATGGAAAATGTATAAGGTGATTTCCATGACAACCATATAATAAGATTCATGTTTACTTTAATTCTGAGTTCTCAATGTCTTTTTAATGACTCCCATGTAATTAAAGCAGAATGCATAATTTGAAGTAACATAATATAAATCAGTTTTGTTTGCGTGATGCTGAATACTGTTAATACATCTGCAATGAACTGTTTAAGAGCCTTACATGGATATGTCCATTTGTTGCAGAACTGTGAGAAACTGGAAAATAATTTTGATGACATCAAGCACACGACTCTTAGTGAGCGAGGAGCACTTCGAGAAGCAATGAGGTAAGTCTGGGTCACCATAGCAACAGTCACAGATGTGGTAAAGAAAGAGTCATTCTTCATTATTGGGGGAACAAATGAGTTCATTGCCACCATTCAGCTCTATTCTCTAAGGTATTAATTTGTCAGTGGAGAGGCTTCCCTTGAGGCTGTACTTTGGTTTTGAAGCTGCATAAATGTTAAGCTTGACTGCACAGTAAAAAATGTAAATGTTTAATTTGTTATTTAAAATGCTTAAGGGGTGCCTTGCTTTATATTTATACTAAACTGTGGGTGAATGAAAATATTGTTCATCTAAATTCTGTAAGTGTTAAAGCAATTGTACAGTGGTGTTTGAACAAACCTGTATTTGCTTTAAATTGAATTTGATTCTTATGTGTGTAGTTCCTGTGTACTCTGATTTTATCACCAAAATTACATGATTTTGGTTTTGATAATGGAATGTAAAAATCTGTCTGGTCCTTGACGTGTTGTAGAGATGTATATTTTGTTTAATATCATCATATTGTTGTGCTTAATAGTTATTAGAGGAGGTTAAAATTAGTCAGAAGATGAGTTTTCTGCCATCCTTGCTTGCACTGCAGAGTATCTGGGTACAGGACTCCAAAGAAACTTGCCAGCTATAGTGCCTGGAAAAGGGAGTGATTACTATGCTGAAAGGTGGTGGAATTGAAGACAGGTTTTCTAAAGTAACTCACTGAATAATCAGGAAGATGTTATTTATAGTATTATCTGTGAATCAGAAAATTATATAAGCTTCACTTTTAAAGGTTTTGAAATTGGATAGTAAAATGTAATGATGCAAACATAGTGCTTCATCTTACTTGCCTGATATCAGAGTAACTTCTTACACTTGAACCAGTGCAGTAAAAAGTAAAAACAACAACCCCCCTAAGAATCTGCTTGAAAAAATAAATACACCTATTTGCTTTGACTATGTCCATTATCCCTTTAGATTTATGGATATGTGTGAATGACTTGATTTGCGTGACTTATGTTCACAATGCTTGTCTCATGCACACTGTCTGAAAAGGTATTCTTACCTACAAGTATTCTGAACATTTCAACTACTAGTGCTGCAAATAACTGTAAAATAATGGCATTCACCTTTCTAATAGTGATTTTTATTTCATGCTTCTATTGCTTCATATGTTTAGGGTTTTCTCCCGGTGTAGTTGGTCATCTGTGTATGTAAATCGTGCATATAGTGTCAGTAAAAGGAAAGTGATTTAAAGTAAAGATTTGGGGAATTTTTGGCAAACGAAGCCAAAAATTTAGTATTTCTGGCAAATTGGATTTCAAGTTGCTGCTGTCCTGTAACAGTGTTCGGGTTTGTGATGTTTTGCAATACATGACTCAGAAGGGATAATATTTTAAAAACTTGGGTTTTTAAAAAAAACTGACAGCTCTTCGGTGATCAACATTGAATAGCAAGGGGAGCTTTGGCATTTCAAAGGTCGTGTTTCTGTTACAAAGCCTGTTTAGAAGATTCTTGTGATTCTTTGCTGTGCAGAAGCACTTTACTATCTCATAAATTTGTATCCTGGCTATTTCTGCTGGTGTACAGCCCATTCTGAGAAATAGTTATTGATTGTGAAGAGTGACAGATATTGTGCAGTACTGGAATTCTCTTAATTGCAGTCAGTATTATATGGTTGGTTGTTTCCTTAGTTGCTTTTTCATTTTGAGATAAAAAATGCCCGACTTACTAAATTTACAGTGTAGTGTGCTTTTATAACATACTTGAGTGCCACATGAAAGGTGCAGAATGTTAATTTAGAGAGGTGTGTGCATGTAGATGCACATATTTTTCTATATGTATATAAAAGACAGTTGTTATTTTAGGATGTACAGTTTTTTCAACTGCTGTATAGTCACGTAATTTACTGGGTGGCTGCATTTTTCTGTTTGGATCCCAAGATTATGTGTACATATGTAATTCAAATAGTACATTTTTATAGATTCAAGTTCACCTTTCCTTTCCATGACAAGAGTGGGCATTGGACCAGGTATGGCAGGACACAGATTTGCTGACCTCAGTATTATGAGGTACCTGCCTTCTTTGGGTAAGGGAAGCTTGTGAAGAGGGTTGCACATTGCACAAAAGCACTAAAATCATGTGGGCATGAAAGCAACAGCAACAAAAAATCCTAGTTGGGTAGCTAAGTGGATATATGTGGATCTCAGATGAGCCTTAAGTTGAGTGGGCAGTCTGCCCAAATCCTCTCTGATTTCCCAGAGTGGTACTACTGGTCTGCCAGATGAGAAATACAATGAACACTTTTTCCCAGTGCTCCTGTTTGGAACGAGACCTTCCATTTTAACTTCATCTTTGAGAAAAATGGTCAATTTAATATGGGTTTCAGTACACTTCTAGTCTATGAGTATCACTGTGCTCTGCATAAACAAATACTAATATCCAAGAAGGGTCTTGTTCTGTTTCCAGCTCTTCAGTATTCAAATTAAGGACTACATGAAAATTATCTTTCTTGTTTATGTATATAGATGTATGTGAAATAAACTTTATGAAGGGTTTTGAAATTATCACAAAGCCTATGAACTTTTTCTACCTCTACTTTACATTTATTTTAGATTTTGACTGAGATAATGAGCTGATAGTAGTTTGCCATTATTCAGTATATAAAGAGTGGTATTTTAAGAATTTGATTTACTTGTGATTGCACACAAAATCATAAAGCATTCAATTCAGTTAATGTTTTGCTTATTTTGTTAATATACTCCGAATGTTTTATTTATTACTATATTTTAATGCAGCTGCAAAGCTGAAGTAAACAATAAAAATCCTTTAGTTTTTTGAATTGGAGCTTATAAATGGACAGACTATTGCTTTGCTTATCTTGAATGTGTATATGATAAATTAATTGGGTATTTTATGTAGCAACTTGGCAGAAAAATATAGCTATATACCTATGATGTCAGGTTGCATAAGTAAGAACACTGATCTTTTGTTAAACAAAGCTCAATTTGTTTTTAATATATAATCACAGAGAAAAATCTGGATCCAAATCATCAGTAAGGCTTCACCTACAATTTTAAAGGAGCTTTTAGACTGGTTTCTCTGCTACAAGGAGATAAGTATTTGAGGAGCAGAAAGTGGTGTAGCTGGGTGCTGACACTGGTAGTCTTTTCATAGGTGGTGAAACCAGAAAGTGGACTGGTACAGTAAACATTCCTCTGGGAAAGGAGGGTACAGTAGCCTTGAGGAGTCTTAAAATTAAGTAAGCAATAATGAAACCCTTGCTCCCTCAAATGATAAAGAATCTTTTAGGAGAAGTGTGGCAGAAATCCAAATTCAGTTATTAATATCAAATTAGATATTAATAAATTACAAAGGTAAGGTTTAGTGAGTTACTGGATTTAAAAAGGACGCATTTCAAAAAGCAACAGACATCAGCTGGCAGGAATTCTTTTTCTTTCTGAATCTGTTCACTCTGTGTACAGGCATTCATTGTTGTCATCAAGAGAGAGAATCAGAATTGATGAAATTGGGAGGTTGAAGATGATCTAAACCTGTGGTCTCTGCATTGTATTGATTGTATACCAGCAAAATATTTTTGAGCATGCATCCTCCATAGCTGTATGCTTATACATGTATTACCACTATAGTAATATTTTATGTGCATTAGAGAACACTCTCAAGAGTGAAAATTAGGAAAAAGAAAAAAAGACAGATAAAGATGAAATAAAGACTACTTAATTTAAAAAAAAATAATTTATTAATTGCACAGAAAATATTTTCTTCCCACATTGAGGTGGCTTGTCTTACGCATCCTCTGCTTTGGATATCATTGATCTGGACCATCTCTCTGGCTCAGAGCAGGATCCTAGTAGATCAGGTTGCTCAGGGCTGTGTCCAACAAGGTTTTTTTTATATCTTCAAGGATGGATGTTTCACAGATAGTATAGGCAAACATCCTCACATTAAACAATAGCAAAACTCAAACAAAAAAGCTACCAACACCCCTCTTCCCCTCACCCCCCTTTTTTTAAAAAAAAACACCAGAATTTCACTTCAGCTTGTGCCTGTTGTTTCTTACCCTTTTGCTGGGGACTACTAAGAACAATCTAATTCTGTTATCTTTATTCCCTCCCATCAGGAATTTCTACATTTTGATAAGATTCCCTCCTGAGCCTTCTCTGCTCAGGGCTGCATGTCTCCAGGTCTGTCAGCCTCTCCTCGTATGATGGACACTCAGTCCCGTAATCACCTCAGTGTCCCTTTGCTGGGCTTGCTCCTTTACATCCATATTTCTGTGCTGGGGAACCCAGCACAGGAAACAGCATTCCAGGTCTGTCTATCCAGTACTGGGAAGCAGAAAAGAATCTCCACTCTTAACCTACAGGTAATGCTCTACCTGACACAGCCCCGGGTGCTGCTGGCCTTTGCTGCAAGGACAGTCTCAAGGTTCATCTTGTCCTTCAGCCCCCCCAGGGCCTTTCCTGCAAAGCTCATTTCCAGCTGGTTGGTTGCAGTCTGTACTGGTATGTGGGGTTGTTCCTCCCCAGGGGCAGGATTCATGATAGGTTTGTTTGTTTGTTTATTTATTTGTTTTTAATGTGGTTTCTGTAGGCCTGTCCTCCAGCCTGTCAACAGTAGCCCAACCCTTTGGAGTGTCACCACTCAGTAGGTGGTAGATTGCTTTTGAACACTGTATATATGTTACTAGGTGTTTTAGACCTGTGTCTAGTGTACATTTCATGAGCCTGGTGTCAGACAAATGAAGCTGTAGCATTTCAAATGAAACTTCTTCTGAATCTAGTGTTGCAATTGCTTACTTATCAACTGAGTTGGTAAGCCACCATGGTGGATTAAGGCAGTGAGCAATCAGGGAAGCTGGTGAGGTGTTAATACGTAAATGGGTCCTACTTGTAGGTGGATATGGATATGGTCTGTCTTGTGAACACTGAGTATGTGTGAAAGCTTTGCAAGTGAAAATTAAAGCTGAGTATTTTTGTGTAGTCTTATTATTAAAGGAAAACGGAAACATTTATTTGTACTTTGGAATGGGAAAGTTTGCTTATCTGTTTGAATCAGTATAAAAGATACCAAAGTTCATTTAGAATTTTCTTTTGCATTCATGTATTTGCATATGGTTTTGGATAATATGAACAAGGGAGTGAAGCTTCAACTGTGATTTCCAGTTTACTAGAAACAGTTTCTGTTAATGATGATATTCACTGTTGTCTTGACAACTGTGCAAGCTGGGGTTAGTAATAATCAGGCTTCTTTTAATATGGTCTAGACTCTCAGATGTATTTGACAAATAGTTTCTATGACTGGGCAAAACCCAAGAAAATTGCAGTGTAAGAAGTTCCAAGGCTTCACAAGTATTCATTAGTTTGCAGAGTAAAAGCTGGAAATTTAAACACGTAAACAAAACAAGTCTGCAGTGCAAACTAAAAAACACGTAGTAACTGACTACTTAGGGCTCTGGCCTGAGATGTCGCAAATATGGATTCATATTCTGGTTCTGAGTAAGACAACTTGATTTTCCCACTTTAAAAAGCATCATAGAACTTTAAAGTTAGAGGAAACACAGACATGAAGTATAAGGAAATAAGGATAAAGAAAATGTCATGTTAAATATGATTTTGCTTTCCTGTATTGTTATTAAACTGTTCTGGGAGATAGGACCAATCTCAAGTAAATTGAAAGGGAAGGTGAATTAAGATGAATAAAGGCTTGATCCAGGTCTCAGAGATTGTTCAGATAAATCCTTCATGTTCTGGGGACGTGGAAGCCTTTGTAGTAAATTCCAGTATTCCAAAGTTTGGTACTTCAGTAAAGACTTCAGTACTTTCCCGCATTCTCCTGGAGAAGCTGGCAGCCCATGGCTTGGACAGGTGCACCCTGTGCTGGGTTAAGAACTGGCTGGACAGCCGGGCCCAGAGTGCTGGGGAATGCTGCTGCATCCAGCGGGCAACAGGTCCCCAGTGGTGGCCCCCAGGGACCAGTACTGGGCCTGGTCCTGTTTATTATCTTTACAGATGATCTGGTCGAGGGGATAAAGTGCACCCCCAGTAAGTTTGCAAAAGAGTCCCAAGTTGGATGGGAGCGTTGATCTGCTGGAGGACAGGAAGGCTCTACAGAGGGATCAGGCCAGGCTGGATTGATGAGCTGAGGCCAGTAGTGTAAGGTTCAAAATGGTGAGGCGCTGGATCCTGCACTTGGGTCACAACAACCCCTGCAGCACTGCTGGCTGGGGAAGAGTGTCTGGAAAGTTGCCCGGTGTGAAAAAGCCTGGGAGTGCTGTTTGCCAGCTGCTGAACATGAGCCAGCGTGTGCCCAGGTGGCCAAGAAGGCCAGTGGCACCCTGGCCTGTATCAGGAATGGTGTGGCCAGCAGGCCCAGGGCAGGGACTGTGCCCCTGTACTGGGGAGGCACCACCTGGAGTGCTGTGTCCAGCTGTGGGCCATCACCTCTGGGAAGACACTGAGGGGCTGGAGCGAGCCTGGAGCAGGGCAGTGGAGCTGGGGAAGGGTCTGGAGAGTGAGTCCTGTGAGGAGCAGCTGAGGGAGCTGGGGTTTAGTCTGCAGAGGAGGCAGCTCAGGGCAGAATTTACAATTCTCTACAACTGCCTGCAAGGAGGGTTTAGCAAGGTGGGATTTGGCCTCTTCTCCCAGGTAAACAGTGACAGGACAAGAGAACATGGCCTCAATTGTGCCAGGAAAGGTTCAGGTTGGACATCAGGAGGAATTTTTTTACTGCAGGGGTTGTCAAGCATTGGAACAGGCTGCTCAGGGAGGTGGTGGAGTCACCATCCCTGGAAGTGTTTAAGAAACAACTGGATGTGGCACTTTAGTGCTATTTGCTTGAAGGTTGGACTCTGATCTCAGGGATGTTTTCCAAACTTCATGATGCTATAAAAGTAGCCACTAGCCTTGTGCTAATGTGTTTAATTGGGACTGAGGGAGTAAGTCCAAGTTTCTCTTCTACCTTCTTCTATATTTACATTTATCTCAGTGCAATCACTTGAATGCTGCTTTTTGGGGAAAAGGAAGTGATAGATTTTTTAATTGCATATTTAACAAAAATGTGCTGCTTCGAAACGGCAACAACACTTTGCATATTGGGTGACTAGCTTGCGTTCTTCTGATGGATCTATCTCAGCACCAAAAAAAAAACACCCTCTGCCACAGAGGACATATTAATTAGGTAAGCCACTGATTGGCTTATTGATTTAGACCTTTATTTAGACTGCATTTGGCCTAGAGATATTCCCTAAAAAAATTAACTGCAGAAGTGTTCTCAGAGTAAAAACAAAAGATCCCATAAAACGGTGGAGTTTAGGGAATGTTTATATTGCTCCCCTTGGAATTTATTTTCTATATATGCATCTTCAGAATTTTATAAATGTACCATATTATTAATAGCATATGGAGATGAGGAGATGCTGCAAAATGCTAGTGTTTCTAGTCATGTTTGGCGTTGCATAGAAATGCATGCAGAATGTTAGAAGCACTTGAGAACTTTTAATAGTACTTCCATTGTAAAAATCCATGTGGCTAATATGAGTTTAATTTTGAGTGCCATTTTGAAATCAGAGCTTCACTATCATTCTTAGTTTACATTACAGATCAAACAGATTGCCAACATCACTTGCATTGACGAAACGTTAGCCATATGCCTTTACAGTGCAAGGCTGCCCTGGGTAAGGATAGCTATGACTAACCAAGCTGCTTATGTGTTAGAAGCTGTTTAGTGGCATTAATAAGGCACTGTTAAGCTGTGCCCATGCAATTTTACCATGCTCTTTGTTGGCTAAGTAACTTGTGAGTCACCCACTAGCCACTCTTTGAGAGCTGAGGAAAAATTGCTCAGATCTGGCCATGATAGAATAATTTCTGTCTACAGACAGATGCTGCAGAGCTGTAACACCAAGCATGTATAGGAACCCATGACATTAATGTAATTATTTTTGTGGTAATTGTTAAAACTTGAATTGTCTTTGTAATTTCTATGGAGAATTAAAGAACTTAATATTTCATTTTGCAATTAAAAAGAAGGTTCTGATACGTGTTAAGTCCATTTTTTCAGGTGTCAGGTTTAACTCACACTGAAATTTTTGGGAAACTAGTGATAATGCTTAACTTCTGCACTAAAGAATGTAACTGCTCCAGTGATAGGCTGGTTTATTTAGATGTTATGGGGAGAAGATCAAGATAAGTTAGATTGTTTTCCTTTGAATGTTCCTTTCATCATTTAGCCAGGATAAACTGACAAATACAACTTTTACTGACCTAAGATAGTGTATTGATGATGTTTCTGAATGGAAAATATGAAAGGATATTGAATTTTTTTTGCTATTCCAACTGGCAATATAGATTGCAGTTACTTTACATCAGAGGTTTGAATTATGCCTTGTAGTGTATATAACCCGTACATGGATATAGAACAAAAGCATTGTGAGCAACATAGCAAGCAATATAGTAAAATAGCAAAATAAATAATATTCAGAGATTTGGGAACTGCATTATAATTGCTACTTTTGTTGATATACTGAAATGTGCTTTAGAAAACATCTTACATGAACATTTTTGATAAAATCTTGTATGTTTCTCATATTCTCTTTTATATGTATTACTGTGACTGAAATATGCTTTGGGTCTGTTCTGAGTATGGTAAATACATAATTTCTGTATTTGTGTGTAGCATTCCCAAGAAATATTTCAGAGGGGAGAGGAGGAAAAAACCTCTACTTTGTGTCACTTCCGCTGAGGAGAGCCTGGTTTTTGTTTTGAACCATTTAGTCTTATGACTTAAAGGAAAGAATTGGATAACAGTCAAAATTTGGTTTTTTAACAAACTGCAGGAGATGTTGTCTGATGTTGGTGGTGAAAGAGATTTTGAAAACCACTGTGACAGATGGCTTGCCACAAAGACTCCAAACGTGGCGTGCAGGGGGTGCAGCATTGTACCTTTCAGTGACTAACAGCCACTTGTGTGCAAACCGAGTAGAAAATTGCGCTATAGAATTTGGAGTTCACTCCATGGGTTTCCTCTTTGTTACTTTTTAAAATGCAAAGTTTGAGAATATTTCTGAAATGTGTTCTTTGCTACCATTAGCATTCAGGAAAATGTGCTCTGGATTGCCAGAGAGACAATGTATACAGTATGGACTACCAGCCTGTACAATTCAAAAAAGGTTTTGGTTCATGAAATATAGATTTTTTTTAAAAAAAGTACAGATATGAGTGAAGAAAATTTGCTAGTGGTTTTGCCATGAGCCATGGCTTTTTGTAGATTATTGATGCTTGATTTTTTGTTGCAAGGCTTTGGATGGTTTAGATAGAAGGCACATTTTACCATTATAGACCATAATGCAAGTCAGATGTACACAGAAGCTGGGTGTGTTGCAGCTTTGGAAAAGAAGTCAGATGTTTTAGTGGAAGATGTTGAAGCTCATGCTGTTTAATTTAGAAGTCATTAGTTTAATCTGTAGCCAACCTATTGAGAGTACCACATTCCACATGTATTTAACAAAGGCCATTTCCTTCTGTTTTGTCTACAGTCAGAAATCAGTCTGTCTTTACAAATGCTGTTTTACATATATCTGTAGTTGTTTCTTTTTAGACATTTATTGTAGTTCTCAAAATCCTGTAATTGTTTTTACTCCTTTGTGTTGCCCTTGAACTTTCTGTTGCTATGGGTGTCTTTGAGTACAATCTCTTTGGAGTTCATGATACAAAGCAAAGATAAGGGTTTGAGGAAAAAATACAATCTTCACTCAAAATTGCAATATAGTGTGTCTTTCTGTTGTATGTTCATTGTTGCCAGGTAATCATTATCTTTTCTGATTATGGTGGTGTGCTGATTTGGGTGGGATACAGTTAGCTTTCTTCACAGTAGCTGTTCTGGGGCTGTTTCAGATTTGTGCTGAAAACAGTGTTGATAACACAGGGATGTTTCAGCTATGGCTGAGCAGCACTTGCACAGAGTCAAGGCCAGTTCTGTTCCTCACCTCACCCTACCAGGGAGGAGACTGGGGGTACATAACGACTTGGGAGGGGACACAGCCAGGACAAGTGACCCAAGGGATATCCCAGACAGATGTGGAGGGGGAAGAAGGGTGGGGCAGACGCTCAGAGTTACGGTCTTTGTCTCTTCCCAGGACACTAACCTGCCAATGTAGCATAGTGAATGTGTTCCTGATTTTGATTTGTTTGCATGTGCAGCTTTTGCTTTACCTACTAAACTGTCTTTATCATAGCCCATGAGGTTTGTCACTGTTCCTGTTCTGATTCTCTTCCTCATTCCATCAGGAGGGTGTGAATGAGTGGCTTGGTGAGGCTTATTTGCTGGCTGGGGTTAAACCATGACATGTGTTTAGAACCCCTAGGTTATAATGACTATTATTAGCTACTGCTACTTACTTTTTTTGCTGCCTCTCAAGAGTTCTAGCTTTATGTTATACTGGCTGTTGTGGTTTTTGGATGCAAGAACAAACATCTGTTTTTCTAGAAATGTTTTGTATGTTGGGGTGAGGGTGTTTCAGAGATTAAACTGTGGGTCCAGCTGTGCCCTAAGATATTTACCTTCCATCAAAATTAATCTGTCCTTCCCCTGTAGACTTCTGAATTTAAATCCTGTTTATTTACTTGAAGCTTTTTGGGATACCAAGAAAAGATTATCTAAATTTAATGTTCTGATGGAATCAACCTATTTATTGAAAGTAAGACTGTAAAGTGTGCTGGGCTTTTTTCAGTAAGACAGTTGTTAAGATATACTGAATCAGTACCATAAATTCAGCTTATTGGATACAAAGTTTCACAGAAACAGCTTTCCATCCTTATTTCTTCAGAACAAAGATACTTTACAACAGAATCTGTTTCATTGGAGCTCACTATTGAAAAGTTGATGGGCAACCATTTAAGCCCAGGACCACTTTAGGTTTTTCAGGACACCAGGCAGAAGCTTTCACTGCTAGTGCCTAAGGCAAGGCTACTAAATCTCTGGGCATCTCTGGGGCTGAGGAAGATTAGGATCTCAGGCAACAATTTGTACTAAGAAGCTGCTCACAGAGTGAGACATAAGAGGTGTAACACAGAATAAAGGAACAAACTATTCTCGAGTGATGTCTCCTGCCGTCTTGAATGCCCCGGACTGCTTGTCTAGGCTGTGCTTTGTAAGGTGCACAAAGTATTGGCAGTGACAAGGTTCTTTGTGGAGCAGGCATGTAAAA
Source organism: Toxostoma redivivum (assembly GCA_013397375.1). Classification (NCBI taxonomy): domain Eukaryota; kingdom Metazoa; phylum Chordata; class Aves; order Passeriformes; family Mimidae; genus Toxostoma; species Toxostoma redivivum. Next base: position 128,324 of record VXBI01014480.1, read on the forward strand.
TAAACCCTGAACTCTTCTAAACATCACCACAGAATTGCACCCATTCAAATGAATTTTAATAATTGATCTGCATATGGAATGGAATGTAATAGAAAGAATTAAAATGCAATTTCCATCAGAATATTTTAAAAATATTTGATTTATAATCTGATACCATTACAATACAATAATATTTTAAAACAAATAAGTTATTTTAAAATAGTATGACTACTTTTTCAACTCCTATTTTAATAGTATTTAATATTTCTACTATTGCCACGTTAAAAATTAATGATTACTGTTACTATATATAGTAATTTTTGTATACTATTTTAGTATACTATTACTATATATAGAAATTTTTTAATTTAGTAAAGTAATTATGGCTGCTATCTTTGTAAAGACTACTACTTTTATTACTACTATCAAATAGTAGTGTTTAATGGTACTGATTAATGCCACAAATACTTTTCTTACTGCTATGTTGCCTACTGAAGATTTTTTCCACATTTGTGGTCATTAATTAGTATTAACCAAGCATTTCCTTTGTAATTTTTAATGTGTCAAATGAAGAAAAATGTTTTTAAATTGGTATCTGACAGTATCACCAAAAAACCCAAGAAAATACTCTTTGATGAGCATTTTAAAATAGAAAAATATATTTATAAAATAATTTTTTTTTATCCTACCTAATATATCTTTCTGTTTGAGCAAAAAGTGGCTCTAGTGTCTCTTCCTGCTTATCTGTGTCTTTCTAATGAAGAGAAGATGCACTTGAGCACGTGTAGAGCAGTTTCTGTTCCCAGGGAGCTACAGTGGCTTGCTAGGCTGTTTCGTGTTGTGTTGTGCCTCACAGCTTCCACCCCTCAGTCTTCCCATTGCAGATTTGCTTGCATGGCAACTGCTGGTGGTGTTAACCCTCTTCAGTCCTGAAGGGTATTCCCTTGTGGCTTCTCAGATTAAATATTTAATTGGGGTGGGAATTGTTCTTCTTGTAATTAAAGAACTGTACAGAGCTGTTTAGAAATACTTAGACAGGAATGGTTATATATTTCAAAGAGATTCTGGGTCCATTGAGTGTGTTCCCCTAAAGAGAGCTGTGGCAGCGTAGCTGAGAACCTCTGGCCACGTGGCTGCAGTAGCCTGAACAGAAGATGTTTGTCGAGGGCATCTTTCAGCCTGCACGGAGGTGCAGCTGCACAATTAGCAGCATCTGCTGTGGCTTCTCTCTTTGGGTGGTTGGACGAGCACAAGTGGCTCCTGTGTGGAGTCACACGTGTAGCCATGGCCTGCCTGTGAGGTACCTCGGTGTCACTCCCCGGACACCAGTGCCAGCTGTGCGCGGGCGGCAGGGCAGTGCTGGGCAGGGCAGAGGATGCGATGCTGCTCCCAGTGCCACTCCTGGAAGCTGAGCCCTTCCATGATGTCCCTGGCAGGGCTGGCACAGGGAGCTGTGACAGGGAAGCTGCAGGGACACGCATGGCCATAGCGGCTGCTCAAGCCCACAGGACTAGGTTAGAAGTAAGCTGAAATAAGCATTTTTCAGGAAGAGTTATGTTGGGCTTAATGCCAGCTTCTTTGGGCCACACTGCTCATAGACAAACTCATTTTGGGGTATCTTCTGCTATTAGAGATGTAGCCATTCTAAGCACAAATACTTCTGTGGGAAGAATCATAGGGAAAAGGTGGTTAACACCTCAGAGGAGAGAGACCCACTCTTCACCCAATTGAAGATGAAATCCCTGATTTTCCTTTTATACTACAGGAAGGCATTTGAGCAGCAAGGACTATACAGAATGAATTTTATTCCCTTTTTCTTAGTTGAGATAGATCTGTTTCAGTAAGTGTAAAACTAACTCCCTGCTTTTTATATCAATTTTTATTCCTTTATTCTATTTGGGTACATTGGGTGAATGAAGACTTTACCTCTAATTTGGAAAGGTCTGAGTAATCCTTTTGCTATTGGCATTGCTAACTATTCTTTCTCCTGCTGGTATAACAACATCATAACACAAAAAATTTTTTTGTTTTAAAACTAAAACTGAAGACAGAGCCTTGAAATGCAACTTCTCTTAATATTCATTTAATTCTTGATGTAAAACAAGAATTCATGGCTTTTGTGCTGGGAGCACGAAGCCACAAGTTGATAATGGTAACTCAATGTTTGTAATATAAAGTGCTGTTCCTGTAGTGTGGTCCAATTACACAATAGTAAAGCAGGGATGTAACACAGCAATGTTGCTTTCCTATTTGTTTCAGTAAGTTTAGCACAGTGGGAAATGTGGCATTCTTCCAAGGTAATGCGTCAAGCTTACAGTTGGATAGAAGTGCAATGGAAATTATTCCAAGACTTCGTGTGCCAGCTAATAACTCTCGCTGAATGTATGCGACAAGCATCTTGTGAAATGTATTTGATGTAGTTTCATTGCAAGAATTTTACATTTTAATTTTGAGATATTATGGTATTCTAGATATATTAGAAGAAGTTTCTCTGTGGGTGCTACATTTACAGCATTGTAGTTTTAGTTATCAAATGCAATTTCTGTCTGGTTAGAGTTCATGTACACCCTTTTTAAAAAATCCTGCTGTATCTTCTAAAATCAGAAAGAAGTACTCCATTAATTAGATCAAATTATGTACATTGTTCCTCCGAAAATATCCTATTTTTTGAGGAAGAATATATCTAAAACAAAATCTTAACTGAAAAGATATGCATGATAGCAACAGAATGTCTCCTTTCTTTTTGAAATGTGGAAAGTAATAATGTATCAGCCATTTGGCAGCTGGGAGAAACCAGAAATGTCGAGGCATCTTTTTTGGTAGTCATTTTGCTGTAGAGACCTGGGGGTTGGATAGGAATCAGAATTTTTGCAGTTGGTCTCATTCTTGACTAGTTTTCACATTGCTTTAAAGCCATTCTCGAAGTCAGTAAATAACGCTGGCTTGTTATTGTGGCGTCAACCCACTGCAACCGCCTTAAAGATACATTGATATTCTTTACAGCTTTGAGCAGTCCTCAGCAAAATACATACATTTGAAATACCATGGCAGTGGCTTTATAAACAGCTCCATGGTATATCTTTTCATGTTTCAAATGTGGTGAGGAGCAGCCACCACGCTTATGGAGCATTAGCAAATAGTTCACAATTAAGGAGTTGATCTTTAGCCTCACTAGCAGTCTTGGAACAGAGGGTGTCAGTGCATACTAAAAACGGTATTGGGTTTTCTTTTTGTGAACCACAGAGAGCTCAGAGTATATCAGTTAGTTCCAAACAGGCTATTGAATGCTATCATAGGTAAAAATACCAAAAAAATACCGACTGTACTGCACCTGGTTTGATTTTATGATTATAAAGGTAAAATTCCTCCATATCAGGCTTTTTTATTTTTTTTTTTATCCCCACTGCTCATTTTTCAGTCAATATTCTCAGAAGGGTATCTGACACCTCTTGCTCACAGATATTTTCTCTGTGGTGAGTTTGGGCATACAATAAAGATAATAATTACTACTAGTATATAAAGCTTTCCAAAGGCCTTTAGTTACATACATACATGCACATTTCTTGAAGCATTTCTGAATGCCTTTGGCAGCATTGACCTAGTAAATGGAAGGTTGGTTGTCATTGGCAGTATTTGTTGTTCCAGCTGGTGGGATTTGTTTCAACACTGACATGTGAAAAGTATATAAAAGAAAAGGAAGAACAGAGGAGATGCACAGGGGTTAATCAGCCAACCATCAACCTTGGCCCATGCTCCTGCAGGCAGAAGGAGTGTCAGGTTTGGGGAAAAAAAAAAAAAAGACTACTGAGCTAGCTGAGCATCAAGACAGGTCCAGCAAAGCAAACTGCAGACAGTTATTAATGGGACTGAAATTGGGGATTAATCACTATTGATATCCCATAGTAATTCCTACTAGCATCAAGAGCACCAAATTCTCCATGCAGTTAATATGGTGAGCTTGCTGACTACAAATGTTTGTGGTGTATGTTGTCAGCGTTTAAGGGTCCTTATGCATGAGAACTGCCTCACACAGTGGGGAGTGAAAGAAGAATGTGTTGAGTGGATGAGGGTACATGCTGATTTGGCAAAGGATATAGGTTGAATTCCTGGGTCAATAGTGATAATGATCAGAGTGCCTTTCTGCTGAATAATTAAGTATGGGGTGGTCAAAATTTTCCTCTCAGTAGTGACATAATTTGGCATAGTATGTGCCAGTATTTAATGAAAAACACACATTTGGGATTTTCCAAGCTGGTTTTAGGCTCTTACAGCTGCTTTCAGAGCTTTGAAAGGTCTATTTTGGATTGTATTAAAAAAAACCAAAAAACAAACCAACCCTCGCCCCTCATTTGAACATCACCTTTCAGAGGTTTTGGGGACAGCAATCACTAAAGGAGGATCAGTCAGAGATAAAGACCAAAACCACAGAGTGACAAAACATGGTTGTCCCTGGATATCCTGGATCAGCATATCTGCTCAACACCTTGCTTTGCTTTGATAACTGGTGCTGACACTGAGATGGTGCTGCTTTTTGAGTAACAAAACTCCAGCTGAACCACTGAGTCAGTATATGTAACATGCTGTGATTTTTTTTTCACCTATTTCCTTGCAGACAAACAAACATACAGTGAGAGAACAAGTCATTACAGTATGCATTTGTAATGCTACAAGCAGGCCTGAATTAGAAATAAATAAAGAACTCCTAATTCTATAAAAATAAATAGCATCTTTCTTCAATCCAAAGCCTCATACCTACTGCTGTACAAAGCAGAATGATTGGAAAGTTTAAACTCAGTGTTTTGTTTATTGTTATGAATCACTCATTAATTCCCTTGTTAAATTTCATAATTTGATGTTTTCCAGACCTTCAATTATTGTTTTTCTGAATTTTCACCAGTAAATTTGTAATTATTTCTGTGCATTGTGTGGCAGTGTTGTCTTTTATATTTAGTGTGGAACTCCTTTTTGACAGCAGTAGTGCAAAATAATTTTGAATGTTTGGAGGTGGAAGGACTGTACCACTCAGATGAAGTGAGGACTATTTCTGAAAGCATAACCTACACTGCTGTTGCGGTCTTAAATATGTCTTAGTGCTTTATTTGCTTTTATATTTAAAATTGCAGTTTGATGGTTAACATTGGAAATTACTACAAGAAGGGAAAGGAGAGTTTCAGCTTTTTTATACTGCATCTTGGCTGCAGCTGGAACAATGGGTCAGTGGCACTAAATATAGTCTGGTAGTTTGCTCATTTTATTTTACCTTTCTTCCAGTGGATGGATAACAGTCAGTTAATGCCTTTAATTATTTTATTTATTTTTTTTTATATTAAAAAGGAAAAGAAGAAAAAAAGCAGTGGGGAGGATTTTTTCTCATCATCATCGTCTTTGATTGCCAAGTTATTTGTATGTAGAGGAAGATTCTTTTGGTATAATCAATCTGCTGCTACCCATTTTACTGCCAAGCATTCCTTCTCTATGGTAGCGTAATGTTACCTAGGGAACAGCTTAAAGCTGACACATACAGTGGTGCCACAAATTAATTTCACAGTTATCAGGATATAGGGTGATAACAACAACATGAGCTACTGTGAAATTACCATTGTTCCTATTGAGTTACAGTGTAATTATTACTTTTGTGGCAACTATGCAAATAACTCATGTCACCACTGTAGGATGGGATGTGCTTTCCTTTCTCTGATTCAGTACTTTGTGCTTCAGAGACATCTTTATGTGCTATAAACTAGAGCTCTGCTTTGAATTAAAAGCTAAATATGGTTATATCTTCACAAAAAAAAAAAGGGTGAAAAAGAGAAAAGCAATACTTAAGAGACTAAAAACCAAAATCCATTGCAGTCTGTCCATTATCACCTGGAATCAGGTCTGCAAATATGTGATAATTTAATAAAATAGCAACCACACTGTTATTCTTTCATTACTTCCAGAATGAAAGTCAGAACTTTCTTTCAAAAAGGTGGCTTTGAATTAGTTACTTGTTATGGGAAATTTTCAGGTTTCTTTTCTGCCATTTTGGTTTGATAAAAAGGACAGGTGAAGAGATGTTTGATCACATTTATTCATTTTTACAGGTAGGCAAGTTTTCTTTCTTTTTTAGAGTTTAGTGAACTTCACTGACCAACAATCCTAATGGAATGATGCCCTCTGATTTTTTTTTCCCTGAATTTAAATTCTTGGTTTATATTTTATAGTATATAAAAAAAATGAAATTGAAGAAAGCATTTTCTCATTTTAGTTACAACTTTTCAGATACTCTTTTTCAAAAGAATGTTCTAAAATTAATTTTGAAGTATTGTTTTAAATTGCAAGTAGCTTTTAAAAGGAATCTGTTTTTTCTGTTCTTGTTTCACTGCAGTAACAGAAATACAGAACAGTTTGATGAGCCTGTTTCTGTGAAGGAATAAATATGAACAACATTCTGAGGGAGCTATCTGTGTCCATGAGCATTTCTAAAATGTCTGTCTGTACTGCATCACCAAGATTTGAGCTGCAATAGTTGGGGTATTTTTCAGTAGTCTGATAGTTGTAAGTCTGTCTATAGAAAAGCTGTGTTCTGTTTCTTTCTTGTTCTGATTTTTTTTTCATTGAGTCAACACAATCTACTCAGATTTTGCACTGATGGAATATAGCAGTACCATAAAACCTCTGCAACTGATGATCTAGGGGGAAGTAATCACAAGATAAATAAACCTTATGTTATGGCTCATTTATTATCCATGTGATGAATAATGGTGGAAAAGTGTGTGGTAATTAATGGACTGGCTTCATGGAAAGACTCCTGTTTATCATATGGTTGTTGCTCTTTTTAGTGGTTTGCTGACAAGTATATTTATTGCAGTATGAGGAGGTCTCTAATTAATATGGATATTAGTAAGGCTTCGTAAGAATACTCTGAAAAATCTGATTGTTTAAAAACTTTTTCTCTGTTCGTCATTCAGTTATTTCAGTCCTATGTGTTGAAGAGCTAAGTCAGTATTTGATGCCACGCTATTGCCCGAGTGCAGTAATCTTTCACCTATGTAAGTTGCATTTGAAAGAAATAGCTTGGGTTTAGCAGAGTTTCTGGAAGATCTGGTGCAATCCTTGCATGCTTTGTTAGGAGTCAGCCTTGTGGAAGCAAGTCATAAAGGTTTAGAGCCACCAGAGGTGCTCATTGTCCCAGTTTTGGAAGGATTTGGGGATCAGGGTGGGTAGTTATGCTACAGCATGGAGCTTCTACTGCAGACACTAGTAACCACAAATAGAAGTTCAGCAGAAAAATCAAATGTTACTGTTTGTATACCTGATGACCCAGACACTGTTTAGGATAAGTGTTACGTATTGACAGGTTTTTAATATAAGTAGATAAAGTTGTCAAAGTTTTTGGATTTTTTTTTTTAAAGAGTGTAATATTGAACTATGTGATGGACTCTTGTTAAAATGTAACTATGACCTACCACCACAACTGCTTGCATAGAAATCTCTGGCAAGCCATAGAGCAAAAATCAAGAATAATTTTCTTGCAAAATAGGTAGCACCAATTATTTTATTGCTTTTGGTGTTATTTATTTATGGTTTCTTAGCTTTATTAGACAAATAATGATAATTCTGTGCTGCATGTTGAGATAGATGTTGTTTTAAAACAGCAAGGAAATTTAAATCTCTTCCCATGTTTTCAAGTAAGAGGATGATCTCAGCAGGTTATTTGGATGGATTCCTTCTCCCTCATTCATGATGACCAGTTTCAGATAGGGAGACAGGAGTGGGCTTTTTTTGGTGTTAGGCAGCTAATTTTGTCCCCTTTTGTTCCTTTTTAAAATTTTATTTTTTTGTCTCCAGGTTACTCTTTATTAGGTTCTTATGTGTCCCACTAGGACTTCACTAGTGAGGAGGGACTGAGCCAAGTCCTACACTGTAGTCTTTCTTCCTTTGCTTATGGCATAGCTGTAGGAAAAGTGGTAGCTTTCCAGACTGATATTATATTTTCTTCTTCAATCTCTGTGTGATTGATGGGTGCTCAAAGTTGTCAGCAGAAGCAGCCTGAGAACTGAGGTTCAGCCCTGACTGCCAGGGAAGCGGATTAGGATGCTGTAGTTTATAAAGGGTCAAACCCTACAAAATAACTGAGTCACTCTGGTGTTGCATGGTCAGTTTGAGCCTCTGAAGAGAGGTCTGTAACAGAGAACTGGGAAGGTCCTTTGACAGGTTCTCATGACCCAGTCACACACAGGCAGCCTAATCTGTGCTGGAAATATGACCTGAGCTCTAGTATGCACTGTGAGTACAGATGAGTGGATGTGGTATTGGAATGGTGGTGTGTAAAGGTGAGTGAAATCCTTTTCCAGGAGTGTCACTGGAAAGGGCATCAGAGGACAAGATACCTGTTGTTTTTATATTCTCACAACTGACACCATTTTTGCTTCATGCTGTGACTGTATCCTGGAAAAAAATAAACCATGTGAAAATGGGAGATGTCCTTAGTTATGTTTCACTTGAAGGAAGGTGAACATTTAATATGAAATTTGAATGCCCCTTCCTGTTTGTCACAGGTGCTGACACTGAGAGCACCTCGGCTATGTCCTTGAAGAAGCTTTTCTTGGAAGTTCTACCTTCTGGAAAAGACTTAAAATGTCTTGACTGAAATTGTGGCTCTTTACCAGATTGAAAACTGTGGTCTTCTTGTTTCAAAGTAATAAACCTACTCTTTCTTCATGCAGAGCCACTGAAAGTTAACAATTATCATCTGTGCTCTGAAGAATATAAATAGTTTCTCCAGGGAAAAATACATAAATCACTGCCAAATCTCACTAAATTAAAAAAACAAATAACCTATTTCATTTTGGCAAGGTTGATAATGTTCTGATCCTTGGCTTCAGGGCCAATGTATTTTTCTAGGTCTACATAGAAAGATGTTCATGTCATTTCTGCCTCTGCAGTAAATAAAAAGCTGGATCAGCTCTCCTATGTTGTCTATAATGAGTTCCAACTGGAGTACTATCCCTCCATCCTTGGCAGCTTAGGCAGCTTTTCACTGGAGAATTTTCTGTTTTTCAGAACGCAAGATTTTTAACCTCTTCCTTTCTCAGAAAGGTACAGACATTGTAACATAAGAGATTACCTTAAAAACGGCATCAAAGTTTTGAGATTTATGGACATTAGTATATTTTGTGTTTAGCCAGAAGAGTTGTTCACGTTCTGACATGTCTTATTTCTTGTTTGGAGAATTGTCTTTCAGTTTTGTTCTTTGTTAAAAGATAGAGGTTCTGGCATCCTTTGCAGCAAAGCCTGGTACTAAGATCTGTCTCATACCAGCTACTTCTATATGATATAAATTTTTTTATCTCTCTCTTGCTCCCCCTGCCCCCCAATTACTTTGCTCAGTAGTATTCCTCATTGTTTTTTTCTCATTGAAATACTAAAGCCCGCAAGAAGTTAGTTCATGATGAAATGATTTGCCTGGTCAGTTCACCTCTGACCAAGGCAAGAAGCTCAACAGTAATGAAGTTTTAACTGAAGGCAATATATGGCATTGTATGCCAAACAATGCCGAATAGGTGAAACTGTATTAGAGCAGTAATGTGATCTATACTAGCTTCTCTAGGAAATTATATGTGATTGAGGAATTCTTTGGGGAAGAATGAACCCTTTTCATTGTCCTTCTCTAAGATCTATGACAAGCTTGCTTTATCTTCTTATTTTGCCAATTTTCAGATTCTCATGGTGGATAAATCATATGTGGCACATCGGTGTGCTGCTTTGTACAGCTTTGAATTCCTTCCCTCAGCACACATGGAAGACTCAGCGAAGTCCTGAGCACTTTGGCCAACACTGAGAAAGCTCTTGCATTTAATTTTAAAGGATGCCAAATTCTTATCCTTAAACTTGAACATAAGCTTCAGAGTATGCACGGCATAGAACTAGAAGGCTAGTGTCTGTAAAGGTAGTATCTGTACTGTATGTTGTATTTATGTTGGCTCATGGAAACAGACTCAAGCCCTAGGAATTCAGCCATTGCTTCTTTTGAGATGATGCCCTGCCATGTGACCAGTGACCTGCCCCGAAGCAGCTCATTTGCTAAAAGTTCTCCATGGATCAATCCTGAGTTTCATCCAGAGACTACCTACTAAGAACACTAATACTCCTGTGACACCATGGATAGTCCTGATCTTGTATGAGTACATTTCTGTGAGGAGTATGATTAATAATTAATGCATGTTCCCTCTGTGTAAAACAGGATAATCTCTGACAGATGGTGATTTTTAACAAGAACACTGCAGCAATTCAGATCAGGCTAAGCATGCTTTTTCTGTGCCTCAAAACTAAAAGATGCTTACATGGAAGTATGTAAAACCTGTATGGCTTTCTTGTACTCTATTAGTAGTTTTGGATCATGGATTTTCAAGAAGTTGTAATAATAGTGGTGGTAGTGTGATTTTATCAAATTTCATGGCATTATAAAAATGTCTGAATACTTCCTGTTACCTGTGTCTATCTGTAGGTGAACAGCTGAGAGAAAAAACCAAATTGCTACTAATAGTAGCAACTTATTAAAAAAAGTATGTCAAAATATTTTTTATAACTTTTACTCTTATCAGTAATATAAACATATATTCTTCTGTAATATTGTTGAAGAAACAAGATATTTAATCAGTTCTTAATCTTTTTTTTGCTATGAAATACTCCCCAGAGATTTAGAGGTCAAACTGGGCACCCATCAGTACAGTCAAGCTGTACTGGTCTCCAAGGGAAGATCATCTGTCTCCTTCTGAAAGCTGCAGAGATATATATTAATGAGTGGTGGAATGGTTAATGTGCTGTCAGGTGCTTGTCCAACATCAGCATCAGGCTGATGTACCAGAAAGACTGCCTGATATGCTATAAACATGTTGTATATTTAGATTTTCTCATTGTATGTAAAGAACTGTTATAAAAAAGCATGCACCATTGCATACTTCAGATGGATGGGTGTCATTGCTTAAATGAAGGCTTTGAATCACAAATGTATGTGCAAGTAGCTATTTTCTTCCATTTGTAAAATACTCAGCTAAGTATTCCTCAGAATGAGTAATGTACCATATATAGCACCAAAACAGTGTCTATAGTGCTTCGTATCATTCTAAGCAGAAATAGATATGTTTATTGAATACAGCATCTAGTTTGCGTCCTTGGAAGTATCCATTTGGACCTTCTTTCTCTGGAAATGGGATTTTTGAAATGCTGCACATCTGTTCATCAGAATAGATCTATTTTTCAAGTTTATTGAACAGCATATAGTATTTTTCAAAGATTGGATTGATTATTTAATCAGTTTTTATACTGAGGAGGCTGAGAACATGTGAGAATATCTTTCAGATTACCAGGTCAGATAAAGTACCTGGTAGTTATGAGACAGTGGAGGCGAATTATTAAAGTCACTTAAGAGTTGCCACTTTACCTTCCTAAAGCCCAAGAGCACCTAAAGGCTGCCAGAGTACTTGGGCTGCACTTCCATAAAAGCTTCTCAACACTGAACTCTGCAGTAGGTTTCCAAGTAGGGCTCTTCTTGTTCCATGTCGATTCAGTGCCTACAGGTTAACCAAGCCAGATGCACAGGAGGAGCTCAGAAACTCTCTGATACCAAAAGCTAATAGGTTAGAGGTTTACAAGTATTGCATATGCTCTTCCTGATTTTTGAGTAAGTGCCTGAATTTAGAACTTTCACGGCTTAGCACTCCAACATAGGTTGTCTGATAATGGTTGCTGTCTAACTGTTTGATTTTTTTTTTTCCTTCTATTTCCAGATGGAAAAGCAGAGCTTAAATTTATTTCCTCATGAGCATGTGCATAGTGGTAACTTTTGGTAAAGGAAAGGCATGGCTCTGTCAAATATTTAGCAACTAAACTCTTAGCAGCTATCATCTTGGCTGCTTTTTTGAGAATCTCTTACATATACCCCTACCTACTCTGTCCATTCATTTACTGTGTGTTAGGAGCCTGAGTATCCAAGTTGGTGAAGAAGTCAGCTTTAGTTAACTTTGGGTCTTCAAAGCCCAAGTCTTGCCTTTGAAGATGAAACAGCAGTAAAAAATATTGCTTCAATACTTGCATTTTGAATTCATGCAAAAGGAATAGCACGTGTCTGAATGACACAAAAGATCAAGCAATCAAAATAAAAGCTAATTCTATGAATGAGAGGTTATATTGCTGAATGTAAGATTTAGAAGGTAGGATATTTTAAAATACCTCTAAAGTTTCAGAATGGTGAGATGAGTCAATCTTACTTCTGTATCTTCAAGTCTGACCCTGTAATTAAAATCACTTGGGTGATTTGAGGAAAGGTAATTCTGATTTCTGTGGCAATGCAAGTATATTGCAATTCTCAAGATAACTGTTATCATTCTAGTCCTGTTTGTGTTGAGGTGAATTAGAAACAGCTCAAGGGGATTTAATCTAGGATGGCTGGGTTCAGTTTAGACTTCAAGGCCCTTTAGATTTTTTCCACAAGTATTTTTTATGTATCCATTCACATCTCTCTGATTTTATACCAAAGCCTTTGTTTTTCACAAGTGTAAGCAAATGGGAGAGGATAACCACAGAGTCTAAGAGCTGTGTTAAAGAGTCTTAAGAGCTGTTATATATCTGTCAGGAACCCCCAAGAACCTTCCTGCCTTGGACATATTTCAGCTCTTCTTGATTTAATAATTTGATTCAAAATCTTCAGATGAGAGTGTATCAGTAATTGGGTGTCTGCCTGACTTTGTGTCCTTTGAAGTGCAATGCGATTTTGAATACACACTTCTTCTAACGCCTTGTTTTATATCATAATTTCAGTATTAGCATTAAATCATCAAAATGATTCCTCTGGATACATTACTTGGCCCTGGACCATGGGAGAGAGATGTTATGATAGGAGCCATCCCAATGTCATCTCTGTTTTAGACTGCTGTGGAGATTTGAAGCAGCATAAGGAGTGACTAGGAGCTGTGTATGCTGCTTCCCATTGATATCACTGGGATGAGGCTCTATAAGGCGTGGCAATTTCTTTAGGTGTATGTATTACTAGTGTGTAGCATGTGTGGTGTATGGATGTGTTTTAGTAAGTGACCATCTCACTGGATCTAGTGGACAGATACTAGAAGTGAAGTCTGCACTGGAGAGTAAGAACTGTAGCAGACAGATTCAGAAATACTCTGCATTGCAGAACCATGAGTGAAAGGGAAATAGTACAGTCAAGCAGAGTTCAAAAAGGGAGAGACATGTCTGTCCCCTCCACGTGAGCTGGGTATGATAATGTGGTACTGAACAATTACTGGTGGTATCTACAAATCCACTAATCTGTAAAATCTATTGTCTCTCTTTAGTTTTGCATATTACCCCATTGAAATCAATTGGTGACTGACTATAATAGATTGACAATTGTCAGCTTTACCTGTGTTTACAGACTGAGATAAAGAAAATAAGTTACTAAGTTGGTCTTCTCTGCAGAGTAGGTTTCATAAGTGTGTTTTACATCTGAAAGACTGCTCTCACCTTCTAGAAAATCTTTAAAAGATCCTAATGTCTACAGATTTTTGTGGAACAGTAGTCTGAAGTCTGGTTTCTTTTTACTGTAGAAGTAGATTGACTGATAAGAGTACAAAAAAATTTGAAGTTCCAAGTTATGTTAGTACATGGCATTAGTACTGCACTTTTTGGTGTTCAACTTAATTATTGCAGCACAGTGGAAATGCTCAGAGGGTATTTTCTGTAGAGTTAGGAAGAGCCTAACAGCAGTTAAGAACAAGAAGGATTGTTCTTGCTGCACTGATTTGCAGCAAGATTATTAAATATTATGAGACATGCTAGGCTATGCTGTTATTGCAGTGGATCTGGAAGACATATTGATGTTACCATCCTTGCACTCTTTTTATTTCATAGCATTCTGGTATTGTGAAGTTGAGGGAAATATAAGTACTTCTTCACTTTTTGTTACTCCAGATATTCCTGGGCACATTGCTGATATGAAAATACCTCTCTCGAATGCATACTGAGGAACTAGGGTTTTGAAAAAGATTTGAGTAAATAGTAATTTAAAACCTAGGAGTGATGATACTGCTTTGTACCTTTTCTGCGGGTGCAGTTTGTCGATATTAGCGTTTATTTCCATGCAGACAAATTGGATGGGAATTTAACCTGGAAAAGTGATCATTATTATTAATATGCCTTTGTAAAAGAAATCACAATGAATACATATCCAAGATTTTAATTTTTGCTTGTTATATTTTGTGATCGTGGTGTGGTGTAGTATGGCCTTCACATGGGAAGGGCTGCAGTGCTTTACTGATCCTGCTGTATTTACTCTGTAGCTCACTTTGGGGAAGTTTATAATGCTCATCTTGCAACTAGGATGTGCTTTCAAACAGAAATAAGCCATTGGCCCCTTGTTTCAAGATTGGACTGGTGAAGGATGAACAGTTTTCTGTAGTGTCTAGTATATCTTTATTGGGTTCTTGTACTAAAGTTTTCTCATTAGTGCTACATTTTGCTTACAGTTAGTAGACCCACTGAAAATAGAAGTCATGAAAATAAGTTCATATAATAAATATTTTTCAACTTTTTGATTGTGGTTTTAAACAACAGTCCTGCTAAAATTTATCTGTTTAAATCAAAGATATTGCACTGTCAGACAGAAGTTACAATGTCACCATGAATGGCATGATTTTGTTAGTAGTGTATCTGCCACATGAAAGATTGCCAAATCAAGGTATATACCCATGTGACAAAATTAAAAGCTTTAAGTACATCTCAGTAATGAATTCTGATATTTTTATCATATGGTAAGTTTGTTCTCAGTACAGATTTCCTATTGTTGCTTGTAGAGTATTTAATAAGAGGGAGTGGGGGTTTGTATAATGCTGCTGTCTGGTGCAAGTCAGAATATGCCTCCTCCTGAGTAGACAGCTGCTGCAGTAATGTCAAGAAGACTCCGTGTTACCTTCCCTGTGGCTTCTCCAGGTGCTGCAATGCCTGAAGGAGGTAAAACTTTTACAGATGTTAGCATCTGCAGCAGAGTAAGGCTCTGTTGATTAAAACTTGAATAGTCTAACCACCTCAGCAGTAATTAACCCAAAGTACTTGTGCACTATGAAAATGACATTTCATGTTACTGATAGCTTCTTTCTTCCTCCCTCTGTGTTTTAAAATAAATTATCTGTTTCTTCTACTGATAGGAACTCTTGACTTGTGGGGTTTTTTTAATATTGTCAAACTATTGAATGCAGGCATACTTTGAAAAATGAAAATATTAGGATTAAACTATTTTGCTATAGAATTAGATATACATTTTGGGACTACAGCATTCCCTTTGAGATCCTCATATGTATCATTTAATACTACATAGAGTAAACAAATCTGTAGGCTGTAATTTGCCTGCTGGATGGACATTACAGTGGATGCATGGTCTGTTCCATTCCTCCATGACCAATACACACAGTGCTCATTTTAGAAAACCTGAAAAACATCTCTTTACTCAGTGTTGTAAGTGATATGGGTTTTCTGTACTCTGGGACAAAGTTTCATATGTTACTTTGCATTGCAGAGGCTGAAGCACCAAAATTTGGTTCTAGAAAAATGGCTGAAGAAGAATGATGTTTATGTGTAACTGACCTAGAAATGCAAATCCAGCTATGATAGGATGCAGGTGAAGTTTGTGAGGGCTGGCTGTGTGAGAATTGCATGTAGGCAATTCCTTTTCCATCTAAGATGTACTAAGGATATGAAAAGTATGTACACTTGGAGGTAAATAGCTGTCCAGCTTCCAAATTCTTTCTGGTAGCATTTTGTGGTAGATGTATTTCCAAGCAAGCCTAGTTTTAGGTTTTAAAAGAACCACTTTGGGGAGGAACTTTTCTTAAGTCACTTCATGTACTGAGGGTTACGGAGTCTACTCTGTCTGCATCTTCTGTTAACTGGCAGCAGTTTTCATTTGATACATCTAACTGTGACTTATATCTGGGCATATTCTGGTTTTTGTATTTCCTTGTTTTTTGTTCTTAATAATGATTCTTGATAAAAGCTTAGCATTGAAATCTGTATATTACCTACTCATTTGTGGAAGGGGGAATAACTGCTTCAGTTTCCTGCAAACTTGTTAGAAACTCATGAAGGATGTGCCTGCATACCACTTACCAGCATAAATGTTTGCTTGGCTTAGGACAGCATTTAAGATGTGCATGTACCTATTTTAGAGAGATTTATAAGCACCAGTGATTTTTAATTAGCTGGTAGGGTGATGCTGCTTTTCTGAATGTAGCAGTACAGCACTGCTGTTGTGCTGGGCAGTCAAGGTAAGGGACCATCGTTCAAGTGAAAAGCTGCTCATGTAATTCCTGGATCTGCCATGACTTGGATCTGGTAACCTTGAGAGCATCCTATAAGCATTCTCTGCTTCATCAGGCTTTTTCTGGAGCAGGGGAAAACTGGCAAGAACTTTTGGTTGTTTTCATTCTTCTAATTTTTTATTTACACTAGGATTGATACTTTAAAAGGTGAGAAAAAATGTAAAGGGAAGGTAGGCTTATGTTATGTATTATGGATCAGAGGAACGTGTTGGTTTGTTGGATTGTTTTGTTTACTTCGGTTTTTTTTTTTCAACCAGGATATAAATCAAAGTTTTAGTTGATAATGTAGCTGCTGAACAGTTCAAAAAGTACAGAAAATTTAGCTTCTTGTATTTTTTCTGGACTACATAGAATGTCATGTAGTTTGAGGCTTCCCTACAGCAGAAGCTTCATGCTGCTCCTCATAAGTACATTCTTGGAGATTTTACCCTCTCTTAGTGCAAAGTTTCATTGAAACACAGACTTTGCAGCTCACTTGGTACTGCAAATTTAAAACACTCCTGTCACCTAGCTTGGCTGCCTGTAGGCTGGAAGTACTTAGGAAATTGTAGCACTAAAAGGCAGCTTTCAGAAGGGACTAATAGAGGCAGGAGGGCTTCTTCTCTGGAGTTTAGTTGCTTTTTGGCAGTGCTGCTCTGTCAGGAAGCCACATGTTTGTTTAACATGCTGGCTAAAAATAGGGGAACTCTGAGGCCTATCATCCCTGAGTCTCTCTTAATATCACAGATGGTTTAATTTAGAGATTGCTAAAGTATTCTGAGGGAATTTAAGTCTCATTAGGTGGAAGAGTCTTGTTTCCTTCTAACAAATTCCCTGTTATTGAATAGCTTTTGAGTAATCCAAAAGGACTATTAGGTACCATAGTCTAACTTCAGTTTCACTAAGTGTGCATCAGACAGATGGATGCTTTATATGACAGGTGAGGGTGGACGTTTCCTTCAGAATAGTTTCTTTTCAAAGTTGTTTATTTACAGTCTGCAACCTCAGGATAACACTAATGCTTTTGTTAGCTACTGATTTGTGCCAGCCCCAATCCAAATAAAACATTTGATTTGTGCATTCTATTTTAAACACATGTGCACATGCCTGCTCCCTTCAGACATGTTGTATTTTACCAATGTGAGGGATCCTCATTTCTTTTACTACAGTGTGTAGCGACTACTGAGAGATAACAGCGTAGCAAGAAAGTTACCTAATATCAAATTCAGAATATGTCTTCAAAGTCATTCATACAGCTGGAAAACATTTTTGTTACTCTCTGGAAAAAAAACTCTAAATATTGTTTGGATTACCATTTAACTGAAAAAGATGAAATTTTAATTTTAATACTGTTTCTGATATGTTTGGTGATATACTTAAGCAGGTTAAACAATTTTATTTCATGTGGGTAATCACAGTGTACAGATCACTGTTTGTTCGGTATGTTTTGAATGTAGTCTGTTAACATGAACTAATATTAAGGTTTTGGTTTTTTTTTTCTTTAAAAACAATCCCAAAACACTGAGCCCCAGAACTTAGATGTGAAATAAAATGTTTATTTGTTATGATGCAGTATTTACACAGCCTAAATTGCACCTTATTTTCTTCATGAAACTGATGTAGGACCTACTAGATATTCTGTGTATGATTGCTATTGCAAGTTGATCAGAAAATCATTAAGGGAAAGACACTTCAAAAAGTCCTCTGTAGGATTTCTGATTAGTATGAGAGTATCTTCTTTATTGCAGTAAACACTCCTGTACTTCGATGTAGTGGAGGACAATGTAAAGTGAACTGAATATTGTGAATGTGTAAAGATATCCAGTCTTTCCTGCTTACCAGTAATTTCAAACATACTTTGTGCTTTTTGTTTAAAGAACCATTCAAATAAGACTACTTAGTTTTCTGACAGTCTTAAATCCTAATAGGAATTTACTTTAATACTAAAGTATTCCTACTAAAGTAGGAATTTGGCATATATTCAAAAATTTTCATGGTCTTGTAACAGTGCTAGTCACAAGACTTCCCTGAGAAGTAAAAAAAAAGCAAAATTTGGAGACTTGAAGTGTCTCAAGTTATACCTCTGTCACCCTAAATAGAAAAAAATATTTTATTATATGGCATAATGGTGATCTTTACTGTTGAGACTTTACCTGTATCTAACAGAAGCTGAAAAAATATATATTCTATACTATGAGATTTTATACTAGAAAACAACTGTTTCTTTTGACAGGCATAAATATAGGGTGTTTTTAACAGCTGTATTTTAGTTCATTCTCATGCAAATGTTAAATACAATTACCTTGGTCCTCCAGTCAGTGTTCATTCACAAATGTATGATAAGAAAAAAATGTGATGTAACATGACATTATTTATTAAGGCGTTTTCTTTTATCAAAGGAGATTTAAAAAATGTCATTAAGGAACTTAATCTCTGACTTCTAAATGTACTGGCTCTGTTTACAGGTTATTTTTCCTTAAAAATGTCTAATCTATAGGCCTGCAACTTCAACAGAAGTCTAAAAATAAAGCTTTTCATTTTACTGTCATATTAATATCTGTGACAAGAATTCTTCATCTGACACTCAGCAGTCTTGCTAATGTTCAGTGACAGCCTAAATTCCAGATAACTCCTGAAGTGCCTTCCCCCTTCAGAACAAATACAAGTAAAAGTAGCAAAAATGTTACTATAACTTCACCTTGTGGTACACTGAAGTTAAAGAAAGCCTTCTCATTTACTTCCTGGGATCATGATTTTGTTTGCTTGGAGCAACAGATTGGGAGTTACTCTCTTGATCACTGTAGCTTTTAAATAAAAATTTTCAGAAAGCTCTTGTTAATTTAAGAAAGACAGTATCATTGAACCTGATGGTCCAGTGGAGCATCCAGGAATGAGGGATAACTTGGTGGTTCTGGTATTGCCTTGGAGGCTGGGATGCAATTGGTTTCTGTGCTGCAAAACTGCCAAAATATTCTGCACCTTAGTCCTTTGTTGTCAAAACTGAAATAATATTTCATTGCCTTATATCTGGATGGGGAGAGGAGTAGAAAGCAAGAGTGAGAGGTGCTCAGGTGCTTTGTTGAGGGTGACTGCCTGGGTAAATGTGGGCAGATAAACACAGTCTCTTGTGAACTTGCCTTGTCTGTGTTGATGGGGGTTAGCATAGCTCTGGGGACTCTGGGAGGGCAGGCAGGGATAAATGACCCTCAAGCAGGTGGCTTAGTTATCTCTTGTACTATCAGAGTCGCTTACTGAGATGGGAAGGGACATAGGGAGGTTGTCTAGTCCAATCCTCTTACTCAGAATAGTGTTGACTAGAGCAGATTGCACTGAGCTTTTGAATACCTCCAAGGATGGACACTTCACAGTCTCTGTGGGCAAACAGAAAATGTCTCAACTTTATACTGAGCCTAAGTTAACTGGCAGAATAAGAAATGGACAGAGCTAATTCTTTCACATGTGGTTATGGGCATTGACAGAGCTTAATTGGTTCCAGATGCAAAGTGGAGGGTTATGGCTTTGCTTTCACATGGTCCACTTCCCCAAGGATGGCAGATCTGAACAATGCTGAGGGTTGGGCAGCACACTGAGAGTCAGTTATTCTTAGGGCTGCTGAGATGTCTCGAATCAAGTCAAAGATCCTTATATTTAAGGAACTAGATTTCTGCATTCCGAACTGTAACAGACCATTTTCTGGATGAACACTAATCACAGGAGTCACAGTGCAGCTAAGTTTTATGTTAGCAAGAAGTCATGGTTTACAAAATAATGTTTTTGGAAAGCAGCTCATTGGTTCATGATACTTGCTTCAGGGGTCTGTGCTTTTGTCTCTTGGTTAGTGAGGCAAAAGTTGTGTCACCTATTTTTAGGTTATAGTGTAAGGCTAGTTCTGAGCCTACAAAAAAAATGCTGCTGGTCTCAAAAGAAATAGCAGTTTGTAACTGGGCAGAAAAATTCAGACCAGTTGTGTTAGAACAGTATTTAGAAGTAAGTTTGTCACATAGCCCAAGATGTACCAATATAATGATTTAGACAATACAGCGTACATGTTCATAAAACATGATGCAAATTTAAACATTTGCATTTTGAAATATGACCCAAATAGCTGGTTTTGTTTAAAAGGAGAATGTGACATTCTGAAAAATCAGCAAATTAACATTGGTGTATTGGCAGCAGAACTGTAGGTTTCTGTGCTGTAAATACTGGTCCCAGAATTGGTGTCTGTAGCATGCTGAAACACTTGGCTGCTTGGAATAGGTTTGGCATGGAAAACTTGGCCTAGCAAGGTGATTCTGTTTAGTTAATGCTTGCTACTGTTGAGTTTTTGTTTTCTTAATCGACATTTTTCCCACTTATATTTCCCCACCCCTGGATACAGTGTGTCAGTAATTGAATCTCTTATTTCTCCAAGAATAAGGTAGTAATGTCATACTTTATATTCATGATAAATTCATAAAATATTTAATAGAT
The DNA here is from genome assembly GCA_013397375.1 of Toxostoma redivivum. Lineage (NCBI taxonomy): Eukaryota > Metazoa > Chordata > Aves > Passeriformes > Mimidae > Toxostoma > Toxostoma redivivum. The sequence continues at coordinate 149,104 of VXBI01014480.1, forward strand.
ACTAGCAAGAGCCATTATGAACTGACTATGTAAAAAGATGGAATACTTGAGGGCATTTGTCACATATAATTAATGGCTGACGACTAAACTAATTTCATCTCTTTGGTTGAGTTGGGTTGTGTCCCACACCTTACACTGCATATGTTATAGGAATATTAAAAAGATGGAACTTGTTAATTTTTTGTCTTAATAGAAAAGTAGCACTAAATCACAACATCTGAAAATAAGTCTGGTTTCCTTGTTCTTTTGGAACATAAAACTTAGTTAAAACATTCATAATATTATTTGTAGCATGTGTATTGTGTAAATAGTACACACACTGTAGTAATGAGGTGGATGCATTGAGAAGAACCTTTCTTCCTTCAAAAATGATGGTACATGCAAAGCAATACTGTGAACTATAGTTGAATGACTTTTTGGCTGAATCTAAAACCAAAATATGATGTTTAAATTTTTTCATGGAACCTGCATCTATTTGAGATTTATCTCTACACAGTGACTTAGGCTTATATTATGGGAAAAGTGTGTGTTGGAGAAGGATTAGGAGAGGTATAATGTTACTGGTGTGGCAGTAATAGGATTCATCCAGGGAAGAAATGACTTCAGTTTAAAATATGTGAATAGTAGTGCTATCAGGAGCTATTCAGAAAAAAATAGCTTTATATTTTCATGCTAAGCAGAAAAATGCTGGTGAGTGATATACTCCCACCAGGCTGATGTTGAGAAATATGTCAGGAGGTTGTGTAGAGCTATTTTCAGGTTAAAAATAATCACCCAAGAATTTCATTTGACCATGTAATATTTTTTCATCTTCTCAAAGGCAACAAACATGCAATGTATACTATAAATTTGATGTGTATTTTTAACTATGTGCTAGAAAATTACTAATTTGCACTAATAATAGGGAGACTCTTTTATGAATTACTGAATTGTGCAAATTAGGAAGTGAACAAATACAATAAAAAAAAGAACAATGTATCACATAATGTTCTTCGTCTGTTTTGACATTTGTGGTTCAGTGTTAACTGTTTGTGCTAGTACATCATCTTGCACAGTTCTAGTAAACATATTCGAGTATATTTTAGGAAAGATCATGCTGAGCTATCAGTAGAGCATTTTTCCAGAGCAGTGTCACTCCCTCCTCTTTGCTGAAAACTGAGAGGGTTATATTGCCGTATGTAATATATTGTGCATATTTCTGTTGGTTTTATTTTGAATTGAGGATAGAGTTTTGCATGGTCATGCTTTGTAAGCAAAAGAGTATAACTTAGGTTGCTGGACCTCAGCATGTGTAAAGCACCAAAATGGATTTGTGGAGAGATCTTCCGAAATACCATCAGGAACTCTGCTCTTAATTACTCTGATTTGAATAGTTTTTTGCATTTTGGGAATTGATTTTTTTTTAAATTTTATTTTTCTCTTTGAATGATAACTGTCAAAATCCTGTCTCTCTGAAAAGCTCCTGCTCTTTGAAGGGGTTGAAGAGGCTGGTCACGGATAAGGAAGTGAAGGGATGAAGAAAAGGTAGAGCTTTTACTGTTCTTTATGCCTGTCTTCATCTTCAAAAAGACAGATTTCTTATGATTGGAAAAATATCCCATCTGGTTATGCAAAAAATTGCTTCAGTGTAGGAAACAAGTGGAGCCTGTTTCCAAGAAATTGTTTCTAGTCAAAAGGTGACTAGTAGTACATTTTGCATTCTTAGTGAAATGGGAAATTAGAGAGTGGCTAATTCTATCTTTCTGCTATTCTAGGCTTGCAAAAGAAAACCAAATTACATTGACTAAATTAGAAGTTACTAAACACCCTTTAGTTGCATTTGTTATCCTCTGTTCCATTGCTTCACGTTACGTGCTTGAACACATTGACAGCACAAGGAACACCCAAGTGTTGGTTTGAATTTATATTTGTGTTCGTTGTTGAACTAACTTCAGTCAGAGGCAGAAGATGAAGCCTAAGTAGTTGTAGTATCTTTGGGAGCCTGTCTTGACAGAACAATGTGTTACACCATCCATCCATCATAGAAAATACAGCCTCTGAATATACTTGAATTGGGGTTGGAGTGGGAGTCTAACACAAAGTATCTTTTCTTCTCCTGCTTAAAATTCGGAAGCCAATATCAAGATGTCTTCGTGAAAATGAGCTAACTACTTTTAAAATTGCTTACCGGGCAAGTCCTGACAGAAAGGAATCTGATAAAGAAGCAGCATCACTCACAATCAAAACTCTTACTGGTCTGCAGTAACCCCAAATCAGAATATGTTGTACAGTGATCAGATCCTGGCCAAGGATGGGGGAAACAATGGGTAGGCTTGCTTCCTGACATCCTGCAGCCAGGGATGCAGGAATGGAGCACGCTGACAGTGGTAGCTGTCAGGGAGGTTTTCTTGTTGGCTTAATTTGTAAGCATGGCTACAGAGCTTCAGGATTCTTACTGCTGAGAAATTTAATAAGAGCTGTCTGAGCTTGCAGCCAGCAGACTTGGGCGTTCACCTGGAGTAAAGAAAACAATTGGCAGCCCTCACTGTTAAGGAAGAGAGACACTGGTAAGTGAGCTGTCCCTGTGATTATATTGGTATCATAGGCTGCATCATAGTATCCTGTAAATCCTGAGGTATGAAACTCTGGAAGTTATCGGATGCATTCATTAAACCCTGATGCTTCTGGGTTAGAAAGAGCAATGCTAAAATCAGAGCATCTAAGTCTGGGATGCAGGAACAGTTGGGGAGTTGCTAATGCATACTCTGTGATTTTATGTAGAGGAGGTACTAATGCAGGGTGGAAGAGAAGAAGTGTTTTGTACTGATTCCTAGGCTTTCTGAAATGTCTGTGTGACTAGTTTGAGAAATGCAGATCTTTGTGGAGTATTTTTTTATATATAAATTTTAATATTTTTCTGTAATTGTTTTCAAATAACTGCATAAAAAAGAATTGCCAAAAGGCAGACATCTGTACATTTGTAGCAAGCAAAATTATCTACCAAAAGAGAATATTTAAATCCTTCCAGCAGGTTTTTGAAAATGCAGTGCCTTTGGGAAATGAGAGAAGTGTGCTTTTTCAGCCACACTACATTTGCAGTCCTGGGATTGCTGTATTTGATGTAGGTCTAACAATCTGAGCATGTACGAAGAAGAACGATGCCACAAATTCAAGAACAAGTGATCAATCAAACTATCATGAACCAACAGATTAATGATTTTTTATGCATCCTAAAATTTCTTAAAGCTGTGTTTCTCTGGAAAAAACCCAACCATTTCTTTTAATATTTTCCAGACAGCACTTAACTGCTGAGCCATCACAGGAAATGTATTCATTCTTATGCCATTAACTTTAGTATGGGAGGAAATGTGACAAATACTTTCTTTTATATAATCATCTTAAAAAAATGTGAAAATTCTCCCTGCTTAGCTTGTAAAGGTGAAACCTAAAATGCAAGATTTTAATGCCTTCTTTTAGCAACAAATATTTGTCCTACTTTTGCAAACACTGATTATTCTCTAGTTGCCCTCCCAAAGCCTTCTCAACATTGAGAGTCCAGAGTCTTTTCTATGTTTAGCTAGTAGATGGAGTTTTCTTTGCCAATATATTTTGTTCAGAAATCAAACTGTTTTTAAAAGATCTTCATGAGGTGATACTTGGAAAATCCTTGTGTATAATCATATTTTAGATCCTTTGGGTGCTGTTATTTCAACCACAGTCCTTTTTATTTATCCTAATTTTGGGGTGCCTGGTAAAGTGCTTAAAATAAGGATTTAATTTATAAGGAAAATGAATACTCACGTCACTCCTGTAGTCCTAAATAACTTGACACAGACGTGAACTCTTACATTTTTAGAGTCTGCTTATCTCTGTGGGAAACCTCAACTGTAGATAGATAAGCAGACATAAATTTGCCATTTTAAAAGGCCACTATTCAGCATACTAGGAGAAATTGCAAAGATAGCGTTGGGTCATGTAGTGTAGCCTTCTACAGGTCCATGTAGCCTGGTAAAACTGTAAAGCTTGAACAGCTCTCTCCAATTAACTAGTTTGCATGGAGGAGATTTGCATATAGGAGATTTCTACTCTGGAAGAACGAAACTGTGAAAAGGTACAAGTATACATTGGGGTGTTTCCTTGCTACCAAGGGGGCAGGTGTTAAATTTATTTGTTGGTAAATAAATAAAGACTCTGTCCATATTTGTTTTGTTTGTTTGGTGGGGGTTTTTTATTGCTCTGTTTTGGTTTGGGTCTTTTTTAGCTGAGGGAGACTCCAGCTAAAAAAATTTAAATTATGTATTGGTTTCACATACTGTGAAGCCTGGACAGTTACTTTCAGCTCTGTCATTTATTCATATTATCGTACTATGAATGTTATAAAATTTTTCCCAATGAAGATGGTTATAGCAAAATCTGGATATAGAACATAGAAGACCAATCATTTAGTCATAATGAGTTAGTGTATTTCCCTCTTGCAAACCATTGACTGAATTTTCTACTATCTACTATTAAAATGCTACTTATATCTTTAAACTCAAGATAAAAGAATGCAACATTGATTCTTAGTGTAAATTGTTCAGGGTTTGTCTTTACTCTGTGCTCACCTCTCTAGTTTCCCTCTTTGATTTCTGTAATTGTATCATAAAGCTCTTTTCATTTGCTGAGGGGATGCTGGTTTTGAATCTTTACTTTTTGAGTAAATTTAAGGTAGAAAAGCAAAGGCAAATAATTATCTCATCGAAGCACACAAGAAAATGCCACCTTTTTAGAAAGATGCTTATATATTATAAACAGGGTAACATTATTTTCTTATGACTAAAAAAATGTATCAGTTATTTGCAGTGTAGAAAATCAGAACCAAAGTAGCAAGCAGATTTCCTTTTTTCTAGGTCTTGAGGTCAGAGCATATTAACAAGTTACAGTATTACTTATCAAGTATATTAGGCAAACCTCTTCATTTGAAAAACAGGATGAAAGACAGTCCTTGTACACATGCAATTTCTAGACAAAATATTAAATCTTAGAATCCTCTGCTGAATTCTCGCGGTTTCCAAAAGAGGGAAAAGACAGGAGTAGTGGTACATGGTCTCAGATCTGTAGCTGCAGCAATTTTAAGGTGAGGAAGAGGGAGGTCACTGGAGTGCTGTGGCAACTCACTTCTGGAAGACTTGCATGAAGCTGGCTTAAGAAATTGCTTAAGCCTTTTCATTATAAGCAATTGAATGGTCTGACTGGGTCCCACTGGGGACTACATATATTAAAATAGAGCAGAGTTAAGCATTCTGATAATGAATTGGAGTGTTCACTGTCTGGAAGGACTGAGCTTTATTTACTAAGGAAACTCTGCCTTTCTTTCCAAGTTTTAAAACTTGGAAAAAGGTGGTTAGCTGGGTTCAATGACTTACCTCCTCTGTTGGAAGAAGCATCTTTATCAGGTTCGCAGTGGAAAAGTGACTGACCTCTCAGTATTCTCTGGAGTTCTTAACAGTAGTAACAACCAAAACTGATAATTCTTTTTTGTTTCTGCAAATGTGAAAACAAGGGCAACTGGAACCTTTGAAGTTTTTATTTTTAGTCCAAAATTCAATGATTTAATTTGTGCTTTTGCCTGCCTCAAGATTATGCCCAGTGTAGGGTCAAACATTCAGGTGACACCAACAGCAAAGCTAAAACCCTCCTGGACTTTTGCCCTCTTTTCTCCCTTTCTCCCACATTCCTACCCCATGCTAATATTAGCATCATGAGTTGGGAAATGGTGAGAATGCATTGTGTGCAGAGAGCAGTGCAGCCCGACTTGTAAGTGGCAGGGTTCTAGATCAGCATTCAGTTAGATAATTGCAGGGTAATGAAAAAGAGAGCTGGGGAATTTTTTGGTGCTCAGATCCTGAAAAGGGAAGCTTTAGCTTATTATGCTATTACTGCCTTTCCCATGACTAATTCTTCACAAAAGTTCTTTGTTTAAATCACTCTTCTGTTAATTGTAGTAGAATTGCTGGCATGCCTAAATTACAAGACAGATTGTGGTGCTGTAGTGAGGAAATCCATTTCTTCTGGATTTGTAGGTTTTAATTGAGAATGTTTTCTTAAATTTTCAATAATGCATTTTAGTTAGGTTATATTGTACCATAGGTTGTTTATATATGTTATTCTTATATTTAATCAAAGTTTTCAGTGCAAAGAAATGGTGGATTTGTGCTTGTGATAATAATGGTATATTAACAGAGTGGCATTTGTAAGATGTGCATAGATGATGAAGGCATTTTGGGAGAAAAAACATCTTTGACTAAACTTTTAAAGTGTATTTTGCCTGATGTGAACCCTTTATTGACATTAAGATAAACAGACAACAGGCATTTCATATTTTGGAAAGGTAATTTACACAGGACAAGACTCATGCCACATAAAACTAATTTCTTATCTCCTAAAAACCCTAGAAAGGATACTTGGTATAAGTCAAAAAATCTGTAACACTTCTAGGAGAATAGTCTAGGCGAAAGAAGATTATTGTGTATAGGACAAGCCATAATAAAAACTGTCAGTTCTGTCAACCTTTCTGTCTACAGTCTATAGAGGATTAAAAGGATATTGAACATCGTGTAACAGCTGTCTCTTATGTGAAAGGGATCACTGTTGTGGTGAACAGAAATGTACCCGTTTAAAAAGCTCCATAAGGCAAGGTGTGGCTGGGCCACAAGCGGCTGGTTTGGCAGGTAAAGTGCTGCTTTCAAGGACTTGAAGAGCACAGAGCAAGGTCTAAATAGGTACTATCAATGTTTAATCAACAAGTGGGTTTCTTGTGTGTCTTTTTCACTACTGGAATAGTATGGGTCCTATCAAATTTGTTATCATAAGCAGAAAACTCTATTGTGTTTCTATGATGTTCAGAAAATACTAACTAATATGTAGTGTGAAATTTAATCAGTGTTAACAGAGAAGTTGCAGATTGACTTTTAAGTATTTGGGTTTTGTGACTCTAAAAACTTTAAGATTTAAAAAAAAATTTGTTGGCAAGAATAAAACCTTTAATTAAACATAGTTTTTTCTGGGACAATTTAACGATTTTTGAATGCTGATTAACACTGTTGAAAACACAGCAATTTCATAATGCTTACTATGAAACAATAAAAAGGTGACCATGCTTAGAATTAACATTGCTGTAATGGATGGTTGAAATTATTTTCACCATCAATATAAAAAAAAATTGATTTCTAATATGTCAAAAGGATGATACACTTTCTCTGATTTGGCATCAGCTGATATGCATGCTTTGTGCTATAGTATTCTCTAAGGGGCACTGTATTTTCTATTTTTAATCCCTCTAATTTATATAACAGCTTTATTCAGCAACATTATAAATTGGAGAAATATGATTACAGTAATTATATACAAGTTATATAAATGAAGTGAGTGAAAGGCAGCAATCTTTTAGGTTATATTGCAAAATGATTGGTGAAAAATTCTGTGTCCCAGTAAAAGGACAGGAGGAATTTAAGGAGAGTATAACTTCCCATGAGCTGACCTGGAGCATGCTGCTCCCCTTGGTGCGGTGCAGACAGAGCCCGGCTGTGTTCCCACTGCTCAGCAAGGGGTTAAGAGGAAATCCCACCAACCTACTTTTCCACTGCTAGGCTCCATTTGTGTGTCTGATCACAGACCAGGATAGCACTGTCCAAGGTATGCAGAAGACATGGCATTAGGCAATGATAGTTTTGGTGCAGAAATGGAGGTTTCTGAAGGGCTGGATGGTAGTTAACAACAACTTAGAGGATGGACTGTGAAGTGACTGATGCATACTTTCCTACAGCACTGTCATAGATACCTGATGGCAGACAGTGGCTTCTTTTTTTATGTTATCAACATTTGTCCATTCAAATGAAGTTATGATGAAAGATGATAAAAAGTTACAGGACAGAGAAGTGGAAAAGTTTCAGATGACTGGGGAAGAAAGACTACAGAAAACAGGAAGACAGCCAAGCAGAAGCAAAGAGGAGGGGAGAGTTCCTGCACTCAAAGGGGATTCAGAAGTAGATGAGAAAAGAATTGCGGCTGTGTAGAGAGCCAAAGAAGAAAAGAGAAAGATGAGGCATTGATGAATAGAATGATTTGGAGCCCATGTCCATATGATTCACCACCTCTTAAGTGTCCAAAAATAACCTTGTCTGTAAGTGCCATTATTCTGCACTAGGGTAGGAGGTTTTTGTGTCTGAAGACTAACTTTCAACTCTGATAATTTCTTCTTTTCAATAAAAAGCACCTCCCTTACATGTCCTGTAACTGCCAGAAGCAATGTCATGTCTGTCTCTAATCCTGTAGAGTGCCTCTATTTAAAATTTGCTTCTTCTGGTTATGTGACCTTACTGACAGAGAAGTAGTGACATTATTTATGGATCTGCAGGCTTACAGGACTTCAGGTGACTGAAGAGGCAACAGCGACAATGTGGGAGTCTGTCTTTCTTTCTTTCTTTAGATATGAACTAGTATTGCCAATTTACATGATACTCAATGTTTTGTTTCTTATGGCTCCTGTGCATTGCTAACAGGCCAGGCATTTCTCACAAATAGAATATTTTACATGCCATTTTGCAATATAACCTAAAAGACTGCTGCCTTTCACCCAGTATGACATATCCAGGGCCAGGACATCTACTTGTCTGTATTGCTCCGTTTTGTACAGTTTCGGGTGCCCTTTGTGTTCAGAGGTGTTTCCTGGCAATTGGATTTGTTTTTTCTGTAGTCCAAAATTGTTTTCATAATTGATTGTAATTTAAGATTTTGATGTCTTTGGCACACTGTACTTACACAGCAGAGTTCTTGGCCTTGCATGTGAGAATTCCTTTTTCTGTTTCTTGACTTTGAATATTCCTGTAAGTATCATTTGTCTTTGGTACTTATCAACTGTTATGGTGTTTTTGTATTTAAACCTGGCAAAACATCTCCCAGTTACTTTATACTCCTTTTCTATCCATTATACTTCTTCTATCCATTGTGCAATGCAATGAACACAAAGGATGTGGGGTTTTTCTCTGTGAATGTTAGTTTTGGGTGTGTGGTTTTTTGTTTGTGGTCCCTTACCTGGTGTCTCTTACCTTTTAAAATGAGTCTATATATGTCCAAATCTCTGTTTAGGTTTGTCCTTGACCCTCTTTCAATACAGCAAGAAGCAAGACCAAATGGGGAGAAGAAAGCCTAAATTCTACAGGATTAGTCATAAGTAATTGAAGGATTGAACCTCAGGAGAAAAATCTATGTAATGCTCTTCACTTCTGCCATTAAAAGGCAAGGGGCATTCAACTTGGGATTTAGATTTATTTGTAAATAATAGATTCATTTCTTCCTGGCATGCAGCTTTCTTATTTCAGTGCTTACTGTCCCCAGCTCAGTGTTTAGAGTGGTGCAAGAGACTTGGAACCAAGAAGAGCCTTGGTTGGGTCAAAGTTGGGTCTCTTCTTCAAACTGACCTCTCATTTACTGGGTGCAATTAGCTCTACCATTCTCTTAAAGTTCATTGACCAAAGCCTCCGCACGTACATACAGAACTTCATCTGGGCTATTTCTCTGAGCAGTAGATAAAGTTTTAGAAATTTCTACAAGTAGTAGAGCTGGAAGCCTTTTTTCAAAATGACTGTTTATGTCCTGCAGAAACCTGCATAAATGAATTAGGATTCAATTTGCTTCTAAACCTCTGCCAACAGTAACCACAATAAAGGTTATTTGATCTGTTTTGTGATACATGAAGATTTGATGGGTTAACAGCTACAATTTGTTGAGGCATGCTCTGGATTATCTGTTTCAGCCCTGGCCTTTCAGCAGTCATGTGATTGCACTTCAGGTGATGTTATTGCCAATTGTTTGCTGCATTTTTAGGTAACAATACAGCTAAACTGCCCTTCTTTGTTTAGAAGCAAAAGTGTGTTAAGAGATGGCCTGTATCTGGAAACGGGACTGTTGGTCAGATATTTTTAACTTTAAAATAAAATATTGGGTAAAATTTCAACAACTGTACAACAAAAGCTATTAACTGAAAATTAGTCTTGGCTATGGCTTCCTTTTCTGTTCTGCAGTGCAAAGACTGGTGTTGCCTTTTATATGGAAATTAATATGCATGTGAAGTGAATGTGGTGTCTTTTAAGATTCAAAACAGCCTATATGTTTCCAAAGGGTATGCTGTTCCATGAACAATGGGAGAAAAATACATAATATAGAGTGTTTTCTGATAGTGGGTAGGATTTTTCCTAAAATTTTTAATAAGAAATGCCGAGGTATAAGTTCTCAGATAAGCACAGTCCATATGTAGTTGAAAATGTTGTTTATTTGGGGTTTTTTTAGTAGCGAGCATTCTCTTCTTCATTTAATTTGCTAGGAGCTAATGGGTGAATTAGAAACATTTAATCTAAATTTCTAATTTGTTTGCAGTATTTTGAACCAAAATCATAGTAATAAAATAACCTTGTAAAATGAAAGGTGGGATTTCTCAGGGCGAGGGGACTGTTGAAAAAATCAAAGGAAGTATAATATTTAATACTTAATGTTTCTCCATTGGGGTATATGCATGTGGAACTGAAGCTCAAGGTAATTGTTGGTGTATTCCCTTAAGCTTGGTATTTTGCCTGTGATTTTTGAAAGGATCAATCACTTGCAGCAATTTATGTAATAACTTTCTGGTGTGTGACTCTACTACTTTATTTATTCTTTTTGTCTGATTTGCCAGAATGCAATACCTTTGCTCCTTTGTACAGTAAATGCACTCTGTAATATCTATGATGGTATGGTCAAAGGATAAATTATTGTCAGATAGAAAAATAGGTCAACACTAATGTCACTTGATGATCAACCCCCCAAGTTTAATAAAACACCTCACCAGCATGCATTCAGCACAGTGCTTGATGTTTTATTAGGACTACAGTACCTTACAGTACCTAGCTATAGCAGGAGTGTAATTACTGAGCTGTCATGGTGATAAGTGGGATTAATGGCAGCCTGGTGCACTTTAGTCTGCAGAGTGCCTGGAATATGGTATTATTATAAGAGAAAGTCTGGACTGGCATATTCATGGCACCCTCCCCTCCTCCCCAAAGCTCACATTCAAGTTTGTGTTACCTGCCCCTCCCAGAAGCTGACATTTTCAACAGCTGTTATTTGCGAAGCAGCTCAAAAATCAAAAGAGAAATAATTTGGTAAAGATGCTTTCTAGTCTGAATGAGTAATCTGTACACAGCTTATCCTGCCAGGTGCCATGCAGTTTTGACATGAGATTGTTCTATATATAATCCACAGAATGTATTTTATGTTCAGTGTGCTTCCTCTGATTTGGAATACAGGACTGTTGTATTTTAAAGAAAACCACACTGAGGAAAGTGAAGAGTAAAAAGCCGTAATGGAATTGATGTCTTTTTTAATTGCATGATTTTTGAGTTCTATTATGTCCTTACTGCCTACACAGGCAAACTGCTCATCTGAGCCCTCTTACTGGTATTATTCTGTCTAGTGCATCTCATCTTTTGCTGGCTTCTAGTACTAGAACTTTGCTTTCTTTCAAAGAAGAGAAATTGTTGTCTGCTTAGAATGCTGAAAGCATCCTCTTGACTCATTGTTTTGGCCACAGCCTTTTGATGTTCCCCTTTCCCACCTTTCCTTGTTAAGGCCTTTTTAACATGCACCTATCGCAGGTGGTGTTGGGCAGTGTTATGTTCAGCTGTCACAGCTAAACCTGCCAATGCTTTTCTGACATCCCACCTTGCTGAACGTAACCCAGTGTGGTGTTGAACCCAGGTTTGGCTTGTGCAGGTTTCCCATCTTTTGCAGCCTATGAGACCTGTTTACTTTAAATGTATCCTCTGGAGCCTTTTTTCCATGACTAGTCCTGTGAGAAAATCCAAACAGCCGCTACCACATGTGCCTTCAAATTTTGCTGGTGCCATATTCTCTGCAATACCCAGCTAGATGATCATGAATAATATGATGAAAGGCTAATTAATCTTTAACTTAACTAGCCTTCCCTTCTCTCGTATTCCACCCTTGACTGAAAAAAAACCAACATAAAACCCCTGATGTGTGTGATTGACAAAGAACAGTGTTTTGCTGCAGGTATTCCAGTCACTTATTTCCTTTTAATGTGCTCTTCATTTCTTTGTATTTAGTCCACTGGCCTCTTGCAGCTTTTCTGTGTTTAAAAATACTCTGTCCCAGTCAGTTCCACAATGTTGTTACCTAAAACTAAATAACAATAATTAAGGTAGACTTGTGAAACTTAGTAAGTATCTGGGCTCAAATAATATGTAAAAATCAGATTTTATTTCGTTTTCCATTGTCAAACCCACAATTTGCATTAATTCTGGATGTTACTAAAGCAGTATCAAAAGAGCATCTGGAATAACCTAATGAATTCTGAGACAAGTAGTGAGGCATTTGACCTATGATAATCATTGATCTATAAAACCGAGGCTGTGTACTGATACATTAGTTCCTAATAGAGGGCCACTTTACTCCTTCAGCTGACTTTTATCTTTTTTTTTAGGTTTGCTTAATGCAAGTTGTATAGACTGTCCTGAGGACTTAATCCTTAGATGGGACTGGTGCAAGCAACCAGATCATTACACCCACATGTATGACTATGCAGAAACAGAAAATCAATCTTTATTACTTAGGATGTTTTGCCACCTTATTACTTAGCTAGGTTTTGTCATTAAAAATGACAGGATGTAGGTCTTAGGAATTTCAGTTGGAAGTATGTATAAGACTACTGAATTGTTTTCAGAAGTCACAGACTTATCACAGGAAATTCATCAAAAAGTGACTTGAAAATTCATCAGCTATTCTTATTCTTTGGACGTACAGTAAAAAGTAATTAATTCTTTTGTGGAAATACTGTTGCTTTTGTATATTTGATTGCCAACATTCAGCATTTAATCTATGAGACTTCCAGAACTTAGTTAATAAATTTAGGTTCACAGCACAGATTTTTTTTTCAAATAGAAAAATGAACTGGGCAGAAGTTTAGCAGTCATGGATTCCAGGGAAAATATTACCTCTATGTAATTTGACTGTTTCCTAATATTTCAACAGGTGTTGTCTGTGTGCTTGTAAATGGTACCCTCTGCCTTCCTATGTAAAGTGCAGTCAACAAAACATAACTAATCTGTGTTGATGACAGTTAATAATGATCATGTAGTGCTTTGAGCTTTTAAATAGAAATTCTATGAAAGTTATGCATTACTGATTTGTGACTTATCTTTTAGCATGCTAACTTGAAAACCTTATGCTATGGGCAGCACTTGTATTCCATGTCTCCTTGACACATTTTCTTTTATTCCTGTAGATGCTTAAAGTGTGCAGATGCCCCCTGCCAGAAGAGTTGCCCAACTAATCTGGACATCAAGTCATTCATCACAAGTATTGCAAACAAGGTAAAGTTGAGCTTACAGTTGTACATGGCAGGAGATAACAGCAGTTACTTGCAATTTTGTGGGTGAGATTGCATTTCAAGGCTTATCTTTGTAAAGTCTTCAAAATAAAGTGGTTAGAACAGAAGTTTTGAAGTTTGAGTCAGCTAATTTTGTCTATTTTTACTTCTGTGCCTGTACAGATAGCATATAGTGCAGATCTATTTCTTCATGTCCCTTTTACTATAAAGTTTTTGGTTTTGATGGTTTTCAAGTACAATGGTATCTGAAAACCTGAGCATTAAAATGTTTATTTAACCTTTCTGCTACCTGAGGTTTTACAGTTACAAACCTCTCCTTTCATTAAAGGTTGGGGCAGGGGTGTTGGTGGTTTTCTACTTTTTTTTTTAAGTGATTACAATTTAAATTTCCTATAGGAAGAAATTTGGTATAAAGATGATAATCTCAAGGGATATTATCTTGTCCTTTATAGTAAGAGGCTCTGTTTAGTGCAAATGTAGTCACTCACTGGGACTGTTATTAACATACTACAGGAATAACCCCTCTTTGGAGGTACTTTTCTTAATAGGCTACTATACAATGATCATAATGAAATCTTAAAAACAGTATTCTGAATTGTGGTTTACAGATTAAATTTTAATGGTCATAAATAGAAATAAATAAAGGTTGCTGCAAAGTTGATGTGACAAGAATTAGGCTGCCTGGGATAGCCTAGAGATGACTGGACATCAATTACCCCATACCTCTTAAAGCTTACTTCTCATTTGTGGAATCATCAGCTGCCATGTGACTTCCATCTGTATGATCCCAACTAGACTCCTTATCTGCTGAGGGTGCTATAAGGATTATCTGTCTGCTTTTTATACTCTTACATTTCTCACTGTTACATGCAGTTGAAAGGGCCAACACAGGTAACACTGAGTGAAGTGGGTGGGCAACAGCAGCACTTCCATGTGCAAGTGAACAGCCACACTGCTTTTACAAAACTGTGTGGTACGGAGAAGACACCAGTAAATTCTGTACCTTAACAAGAAACATTAGGATTAGAGGATATACTAAAACGTATGTATCAATTGTCACATAACTATGTGCTGCTGTGGTTTGCAGTAATTGGGATTATGTCCAGTATATGCATATAGACTGGTTTTGTATATAGTCTGTATCCTGTCACTGCTGCATTTATTTTCATGAATGTAGGCATCTGTTTGCAACCAAAGTATAGTTTGTGGCATATAGCTGCTTATTACCTCTTCAGGCATTGTGAAGAAGGCAAACTGAGCAGAGAAGGTACAAGGCAGTAATAAAACTGCTACTCTGTCTCATCTGCCTGTACAGGAATGGTGTGGCCAGCAGGAGCAGGGAGGTCATTGTTCCCCTGTACTTGGCACTGGTGAGGCCACACCTTAGTGCTGTGTCCAGTTCTGTCCCCTCAGTTTAGGGAGGACATTGAGACACTGGAGCGCATCCAGAGGAGGCAACGGGGCTGGGGAGGGACTTGGAACACAAACCCTGTGAGGAATGGCTGAGGGAGCTGGGGGTGTTTAACCTGGAGAAAAGGAGACTCAGGGGTGACCTGATCACTCTCTACAACTCCCTGAAAGGTGGCTGTAGTCAGGGGGGCTTGGTCTCTTTCTCCAGGCAGCAAATAACAGAATGAGAGGACACAGCCTTAAGCTGTACCAAGGGAAATACAGGTTGGATATCAGGAAAAAGGTTTTTACAGAAAGAGGGGTAAAGTACTGGAATTGTCTGCCTGGGGAGGCAGTGGAGTCACTATCCCTGGATGTGTTTAAAGAAAGACTGAATGTGGCACTTGGTGCCATGGTTTAGTTGAGGTGTTTGGGCATGGGTTGGACTTGATGATCTTGGAGGTCTCTTCCAACCCAGTGATTCTGTGATCACTGTGCTGTAGTTTGTTTAGGAAACCTAAAGCAATTTTTATGGAAGTATTTTACCAGGATGGTCTTTTCTTATGGAGGATTCATTATGCTACTGCTTTGGGTAAGATAGGGTGATATGTTGTTGAGGAAAGAAAAGGGGCCTAGTTATCAAAACATAAAGCTGGGAATAAGCAACCAAGGAAGATGGATTGAAGCCTGCAACAGAGGATTTCAGAAAAAGAGCTAACACCAGTGGCATCCTGGTACAATAAATTTTCTGGGTTCCTTAGACTCTGACAGCCTCCAAAATATGATGCCCCTTTGTAACTTGATGGAAAGGTTAACTTATTTTAAAGGCAGATTAATTCTGAATTCTGTGTTTCCCTTATAGAGCAGAGACAATAAATGTGGGGTGACTGCAGAGCTTTGAGAGTTGTGTTTTGGCAGTGCTCTACTGGAATTAATTAGTAAACTGCCTTGAAGGTTTGAAATAAAGTCTTTGCCTTGTTGAAGCCAATGAGTACATGCTTACTGATTCTACTAAGGCCAGATTTAACCTCAGATGGTCAGTGAGGTGGATCAACCCTATAGAATTTGGGTTGTTTGATGATGATTTTTAAATCCTGGTATATTCAAAAGTGTGGTAAGACACTGGCTTTGCCCTGAACAGGTGACCTGATCACTTGGTGTTTTATCAGAAAATCCTGCTATAGAAAAGAATGGCAGCTTACTACTATTCTCTCAGTAGATATAACTTTTTTTTGTGGAAAACCCAAAGTATCTTAGATTACTGAAATGTAATCATAGCATATCTTTTTAGACTCGATCCCTACTTGTCAATATCTTCTGTATCCACTCTGAAACCTATGATAAAAGGTATAATTCAGCTTTGGTAACTGCTTTTATCTCAGGTTCATGTCTGGTTGTTGTGTAGGCAGCAGGAAACATTCACACACAGGAAGTTTTGAAAAGTCAGATATTTGGTTTCTGCTGTTCAAGATATTAGGATGGAAAATTGCATGCCTAAATCAGCACTGCTTCTGGTAATTCAAGATTCAAGTGTCAGTTTACATACAGTCTTATGCTCTTCTTTCTTTCCTTACTCTTTAAGAAATCTTATGTAGCGTGATTGTGGAAGCATTTCTCTGCAACAGCTCTAATGCTGACTTTAAACAGGCAGAAAACCAAACCAAAAGAACAAACCTCCCAAAATTAAAATTTAGTAAAACACCCCCAGGGGGATATGCTTAGCAAGTAGCTGAATTTATGGGCTGAGAAACAAGGCTAGAGAGTCCTGCATGCCCATGGCAGGGGGTTTGGATGATCTTCAAGGTCCCTTTCCAACCCAAACCATTTTATGATTCTGTATTTGTAGCCTCCAAGTCAATGGCTATGCCTCCTGTAATTTATGTCCCAAGCAACTTGAGGAAGCTTACAGTGCATAGAGGGAACCCAGCCTTGACTTGATGGCTGCGGTCTGCTGGGTTGAATTTTTCTTTTGATGTATTAGTTTCTGATGCCTTTACTACAAATTATCTCATAAAAAAAATTCTGTTATTCAGAAAATAGCAGGAAATTCTTCTGGTTTACTTTATTAATGGAATATTTTTATAGTTATAGGTATGTATTGCTGTTTTTACAGTACTGCATTTTGAAACTCCTTGCTTTCTGTCAAAGGTACAATGTGGAAGTTGAGAGGAGGGTACCAAAAGTTGAAATGATTCACCTGAAGTCATAGCCTGGCAGAATCTCTGTGAGAGTCCCCTACCGTGGCTGCTCCTGTGGTGTTCTCTACTCTTTTTCATTCTGCTGCTGTGGTGGTCCCGGCACCATATGCTTTTAGAGCAGATAGAAGACAAGAATTGTGTGCTTTTGAACACTAAAATGTAACATTTATAATTTTGATAGTTTATAATGGAATCAGTAGGTAATTTTTCACTTTGTTATGCATTTTGCTAAACTTTATTGAAATCATAAGTTAGATATCATTCAGCAGTCTGAATATTCAGCTTGATGAAAATTTCTGTATTATTATCATTGAAGTTCTTGCTTAAGATGATCGAGGATATTTTGCATGTTATGGAAAATAATTTTCAATTTGATAAATTTGTTTTTGCTGTTTTAATCTTATAAATAAACTTCCATTTTTAATCTAAAAGCTTATAAATAAGTGAAACAAAGAACTTTCAGGTGTTTGAGGTCAATAGATTCAGGGAATTGGGGTACATTTTCTAGACTTACTGAAGTCCCTGCCCTGCTTCTGAATCTCTCATCATCCATTTGAGAAACTCGCTTCAGCTGGTTACCCTTCTGCTTGTTTAGAGAAGATTGTGTTCAGTAAATTCCCTGTCCTTATCCTTGTGTAAGCAGTATTGTGCACAGGTATTTATTTAAACATGATTCATTATTAATATAGGCTATTTAGACAGCAGTAAACTGAAAATGAATTACTTTGTCAGGTATTAAAAAGGTCTATTGTATGTGGTTTGTTTTGTTGGGAAATGGCTATAGCAATCATAAAGGGTCAGGGATTCTTGTTCTCTTAAGCCTGAGGCTTTTTAGATATTTACAGGCCATGTACTATGTAGCTGTTCTGGCTGTTCTGCCATTAGACCTGAGCTCTGGAGTAGAAGAGGGACAAGGGAGGAGTGTTGTTCCTGGGTTGAGAGGGTAATTGAATTGCCAGACTCAATGAGCCTTGAGCCTCTTTGAGGGATAGGATATCACTTATGCTGTATTGTGTTAGCTGCTGTGACTCAGTAGAGTTTAGGCCACAACTTCCATTCTCTTTTTCCATACAAACTGGATTACAACTCTACTTTATAAAGGTGCAATCTATTCCATTGTGTCTTCCCAGTTTGTGCTTCTTGGTTCATAAAGACTGCTTGTAATAGTGTCTCTCAGAGATCAGACTTCAAATTCACAAGGCACATGTTACTATTTTTGTTTCTAAACATCAAAGGGTGGTAAATGAGAATTGTGACTTCCAGCTGTCCTCTTTAAATACAACCACATTGCAAAACCTGTATTACTTACTTTATAATGAACAAGTGCTGTCTTAGTTGTTTATTTCTTTAAAAAGAAAAAAATACACTAAAAAGGTCCAAACATATTCAGCTGCTGCAAGAGAAACTTTGCCCCCCAGCCACGAAGTAGTACGAGGAATGATTTTAGGATTTTATGCTCTCCTTTCCCTGTGTTGATATGTCAAAGCAAGAAGGAATTTGTAAAAATGGAGCTTTAGCACTTGTCATCCTTTAGGACTGGCACAAGCAAATGTTTTACAGACGCAGAAAATCCTACAATTTCCCAGAAGCATCTCTCAGCCTGAACACTTGTAGGGTGTGCAGCTTTTCTCCTGTTCAGCAAAACCGTGCCAGAGAAGCAGCCCTTTAGAAAGCAACAGCTCCTCACATGCTTTACCTTTGAACTGCTCAGTGAGAGAGTCTTGGAACTTTTTGTTATCAGAGGCCTTTATGGTTTGAGTAGTAGCATTGAAAAACAGCTGTTTGTGCACACAGGGATATCAACTTTTGTTACACAGCACAGGCAGAAGGAGTGAGTGACTCAGCCTTTATAGCCTCAGTCTGTAATGAAGAACAGGGGTACAGAAGTATCTTTTGTGTTATCTGTACTTGTAGAACTCACTTGGTCGCTGTGACTAGCTCTCACTTTTTTATTTCAAGCCACACATTATTACAATGATTCCTGACATTGATGTTACAGTTTCTTCTGTATTCAGAAAGACCATCTTCTTCCATATCCCTTAATAATAAACTGGTTTGCACTGACATGTCAGCGCTTTTTAACTGACTATATGGAGGCCAGCGTTAAAAAAAGAACCCAGTGCCCTTCCAAAATCCCCAAACCAAATGAAAACTCCACATTGGAAAACAAACTCAAAAATCCCCAAAATCAGTAAAGCCATGCTGCTCCCTGGATAAAAAGTAAAATGTTGTCCCTGGCTTGTGCAGAGCACTGGAGGGGAGGGAGAAGTTAATGTCAGGAACTGCAAGCACAGAGAAATTTGTGGAATACAAATTTTGTGGTAAGTTTTAGGATTTCAGAGGAATCTTTAGCTCTAAATGAAATGAAAGAAAATTTGTGTGCGATTTTCAAGAGTGAAATTCTGTTTTTTCAAAGGAGAAATCAGAGAGGGAACAAACTGGAAGATAGAGATGGATACCAAGAGATAAGGGTGAATCTGAAGTTTGGGAGATTGAGGGAGTAAAGGAAAACATGTTTGTGGTGATACACTAGAAATAAGAAAAAGGAAATATGTGTAGATGGAGGAAAACAAGATACAAAAAGTTGTGGAATTGATAAAAGAAAATAAATGAAGAGAAGATTGCTACACAGAAAGGGTGTTGAGAGACACAGGATTATGACAGGTGAGAAAAAGAAAATGATGGGTTTTTTCCTGTGCCAGAGGAACTCTGACTAAATTAACAAAAGACATCTATATGCCATTGCAAAGACTGTAGAAAACGAGTCATAGTCAGTGTGTAAAATACTGTAGGTGGGGTACTGTTAATACGACGAAGGATTGTGGAAATCAGAAAGCGGCTAGATAACTGGTAATAATTATGTACAGATATTTATCACAATCTTTAAGTACTACTTTGAGACCCCAGATTTTTCAAAAGTGCTGTTTTGTTCAGCTTTCTCTGTTAATCATGGTGTATTTCAGGTCACTAAATAAAATAGAAAGAAAAAAGGCATTTAAAGAAAAATTAGGAATGATGTTAAATTGGGGCACACAAAACAGTGACTTTTCTTGAGATGTCTGTTTGTACTTAGTGTAATGGAATGGCTGACAGCTGGTTTCAGTTGCCGTAGTATAATTATGTAGAATAGACTTTTGCGATGACACTATGTCAATTAAGGAATCTCTCACTTTCTAGACTACAAAGGACAAAATGACAGTACAAGATATTTCTTCCGTTCTTTTTCATAAAAAGATAGTGACACTCTGTGAAATTACAGTCCTGTTATGATGACACAAGTCAAATGATGTGAAAGATTTCTGGATTGATTAAAAATCATCAGCATTATAATATAGAATATGTATGATTTGATAAGTTGCTGTTATGTTTTGTTCATTCTTCTTCGGAAGATATTTGGGGGGGCTGACAGACGGAGGGTGTTTCTTGTTATATTTGAACTGGTGTGTGTCACTGTGAAAAATGCTCCTTATATAACAACGTACTTTAAATAGTGACTCTTCGTTCTGTGGAAATATTTTAATCCAATACATCTTGAGTAAATTTAAAAACCATTGCAGAACATGAACTAGAATAGAAGGTGGTGATATTTTTCCCTGTATTTTGCTATGTCTCCCTTTTTTAAACTTAAATCCAGATGAAAAAGAAATAACGACTTTTTCTTCTTTCCTCTTTAAGTATTCATGCTGTCTCTAAATTCTGATAAAGTCAGTGTATTAATTTTTATTACATAAAGCATAATAATGCTTATTCTTCATTGTTTTCGAGAAAACCACAATATCAAAACACCCTGATGCATAATGAATTTATTTTAAAAGCTCTTGAATTGAATTGAATTGAAAGAAAGGATGCTATAAGCATTTGCTGATAGTAAATGCAGTTTCTTCTGGTCTCTCAGTATTGATCCTATGTGTTTTAATAGGTTTTTTCCAAGTAAAAAACAGTCTAATTTGCATGCAAATTATATAACGCTTCCAAATGATACATGTGGAGATCCTCCTCTGCCTGTTTTCCTCTGATTATTGATATCAGTTTAAGGCTTGTTTTTGTTCCCTGTGTTAGCAATGTAGTATTTATTGACATTTTGATATAGGAAACCACAAAACATCTTATTCAGTTAGATTAATTTATTTCTATGGAAGTGCACAGGAAAAAAGATTCTGTGAACAAAGGCAGGAGCAGACATATATCTCATTAAAAAATTCAGAAACATTCTAGTTTTAGACCTGCTTCCTCTGTGACGTCTGTAAGAAACTGGCCAACTGAGTCATCTTATTATTTAAACATCTACAAAAATTACTCCAAACTGTTAAGGTAACTTGCATTATTCCATGCACTGAAGTAACTGTGTCACTTTAATGAAGCCAGCCTCTCTTTAATTATGATCCTTTCTCATGTGCAATATGTGCGTAGTTACCAGCCTGCCAGGTCTGCATCTCTGCATGCCTATTTTATATGCAGCCTACTACACGCTAGTTTTGTGAAATTATCAATATTTTTTAAAAAATATGAATATTCCAGGAATATTCTACTTTTAATGTTACTGATAAATATAATGATCATTAATCCATATTTTCAGCTTAAAAAGGATAAAGATGCATAAACGCAATGTGTTTGTGTAACTAAACATTTAAGGTACTATACACATACTACAAACTCTCATTTATTTCTGTACTACAATGCTTTGTAATTTTATAACACAGTTTATATGACACTGCTCAGTGTAACTAACTAGACTTACTGAATTTATCTGCCAGTTTTTGTCAAGTATTGTGTAAAACATTTTTCTGATTGTTTGGTATGTTAGATAGTTGCATAGTAAAGATAGGATAAATGATTAAATAGAATAGAAGGACAAAGAGATGAAGCAACTCAGAGCTAGCACATGAAGTCCTTCCCAGAGCCCAGCCCCCAGGCTGCAGTGTGCCTGGCAGGCAGGAGGTTTGCAGGTGGACTTGCTCTTGAGTCAATGCACAGTTGTGGTGGCAGCACATGGCAGTACCCTTTCACTGGTAGTGAGCAGGAACAGTGGCAATGGGAACAGTGTCTACACTGATCTTCTGGAAGGTAGAAGAGGAGAATAAGGGAACTGCAGCTCTTCTGAGAGAATGTTGGAAGTTCACCTATCATAGAATTAGCACAGAGTAGCTATTTTCTGGCAGACCAGGAAACCAAGTCCACTCTGAACCTGTGCTTCCATTGCATCTCTATAGGTGCCTATGTTAGCACCGTTTAAACCCACTGGTGAAGCAGTACAGAAGTCTTGTCGTGGTGTTCTTAAATTTCTTTCAATTTATCATTAAAATTATTTTTAGGTCCTAAGGCTAGAAGATCTGTACCAGTTAAAACAATTTATTTAATGCCTTAATATTTAGCATGGCAATGTGTACTCTATAGTTTTTGGTACTCTTATTTGAAGAGGATGCAGTTCCTTTTTTCTCAGGTGCTACCATTACTAATGGCAGCTGCAGGAACTCATAATCATGACAGCAATATCTCAAAACTTCCAAAATTAGGTCTCTACCTTCATATACTCCATCCTGTTTCTCCCAAAGTAAGAGTTTAGCAGCAGCTGGCCTTTTCCCCCTATTCAGTCTTCAGTTCCAGTTTCCTTCTTTCCAAACTCTTGTATGGTGCTTGAGACAGATTTCCTTAGATATCCCCTTAACAAACTGTGATCTTGGTCCTAAATCCATACTGACCCTGGGCCTTTCTCTCTGAAGTCGCTTGTGCTTAAACATGCCCTGTCTTTCTGTAGCATAACTGTGCTCAAAGTTTGGTTTGAGCTTGCAAAAGAAGTAAGATTTGCCAGCTGTGTTGATGTTGCTTGTATTGGCACAGCTCAAGTGTGCGAATATATATATATATATGTGTAAGAAAATTAATTTTAAAAACGGAATATTTAGCAGCTTTGCTTTCTAGGCATAATAACTAGGTCTGTATATAGATTTTAATTACAAAGCTGAAAAATGTAGAAAATCCTTAATGAAGTTGCTTAAATGGAAATGCACTTTGTTTCCATTGAACCAGAGTTGAAGATAATAAATGTAATGATCCTGGACAACACAGGAAGGAAAACTATAAGTCTAATATGTGTGAAACATAAAAGAGAACAAAAGTTCATTGAAAACCATTTTGTCTTTGAGTTAGTGAGAAAAATTACCAGTACTAATTTGTAATTATTCCTTTAGAGTAGAAGAAAGGAATGCCTAGATGTAATTGCCTGAGGAATAGGCATCTAGTGCCACTTAAGATGCTGCAGAGTATCTAGGCTGGTCACATTGCTGCTTCAGAAAGATGTGGGTCTCCTGCATTCACCTCTGCTGTCTGCAGATTGACATCTCCAGTATAACTGGACTTGTGTAATTTGCTGCCAAATTGAGCTTGCAGTGTCTTTACAGTTTTTTTTTTAAGCATCCCGAATAATCTCTGATATCGAAACAATATAATTAATCTGGAAGAGCAAAACTGTTTACTAATACATACAATTCTAGTTTAACTAATAAAATGTCTTACTAGTACTACAGGGGAAATGGCTGAAGGTGCTTCAGAACAGTTTTATAAAGGGGTTGCCTGTTCAGCAAGGATTAGAATTTCAGTGGGGTTTAATAATGTCTAAGGAAATCCTGTGGAAGTACACCCTAGATAGCTGGTTTGTGTTTCCAGGTGATGGACAGAGTCTTGTGGTATGCAGTAGACCAGTAACTGTAAGCAAAGAGTCCAGTTACATTTGCAAATGCATTTCTTGGATGTTGGCATTTTTTTGGTAATCTCTCTATGTGTCTATATGGTCTGGTTTATCTTTAGAGATTTGCATGCTCAGTCTAATAATATGCCTGTAGTGAATTTGAACCTCCCAAACCAAATTCTTGTTACCCATTTTTGGTTATATTGTCAGATCTTGACACTGCTCTGTTTATTCCTAAGGGGATTCTTATTCTACGTGGCAAAGTACTTGTTTTGATTAAACACTTCTGTGTGTATTAGCCTACTGGACAGAAAGTCCCAGGCATTGCACGGGGTCTGCTATGACCAAGTACTACACAGTGCTTGAACATCTTCTCTCTGTTCTGGGTCAGCTGTCCTGGGACAAGACTGGTGAAGGTACTTGTTATAAAAAACAATTTCTTACTGGTGGTGATTATTGAAGGCTGGGATATGGAAGAGGTGGTGGAAGAGGAAGGAGACATAATGTTTTTCAGCCTCTCAGTTACTTCTGGTGTGGAGAAAGCTGAAATAAGACCCCAGCATTAATTTCTCACTAAAGAAACTTCGTGAAACCTCAGCCATGTGCTGATTCTAAGGGGTACTGTACTGTCTTCTGGTCTTAAAGGCTAACTCTAGATTTACCCTGTCTTCGTGGACTTCACTTGGTGAGACTTTTAGAGGGGGTGGAAAAAGTGGTTAAATGAGGGAAGAACTATGCTCTGCTATTAACTACACTTCTCTACTGACAGTGCATAAGAAAATACAGTATGTAAAATGTTTGCTTTAATTACAATATGATTTCATTAACGTAGGTGCAGAACTGCCATCAGTAGTTCTCTCCCTTTAAATGACGCTTCAGATCACTCCTGGCATTTCCTCTGATTCTTCCTCTTAAGACAATTATCCAGCTGAAAAACCCCACAGAGGTTGTTTTCTCATGGCATGAGACACTGGGAGCTTGCTTAAGTCCATTCCTTAGAGTTTTATTATGGAAAGAATTCCTTCTAGTTCTTATATATCTGGTGACTATTCCTTTTCTGAAGAAGTCCAGTGAATAGTGAGAAACTTTGAAGTTGTGAATTGTAGGTAACATCTTTGATCAGTTTCCTGGTTTATGATTTAAGGAAACGGGAGAATAAGTGTTTGCCCTGATCAGTATGTGTTAAGAAAAAAGAGTTCAAAAAAATGAATTCAGTAGTGCAATATCTGCAGGTGGCAACATGGAAAATCTTCTCATCATGTGTCTGGGAAAATTGGCACTACTGCTCTGGTGAAGGACAGGAATATCCACAGAGATGGTGTGCACAGACGTGTTAAATAAAATTTTCATTCCTGAGTCATAAAGAATGGGTAACATAGCCTGCACTTTCTGGTCATACCTGTAACAAGGGTTGCAACTCAGCTACTGCCCAATTGACCCAGAAATAGAGAGAATATTTTCAAATACATAATGCAACAATTGTGGTTTTTTGAAGGTAGATTTGTTAAGCTACTAAAAAAATCCTACAACCACTTCAGACTGAAGATGCTTTTAACCGTTTTGCAAGCTAAAAAGTAAAAGTTTATCTTTGCATAATCTACAGTTTTTGCTGACTTTCTTCTCAGAGTCTTTGATAGAATTTTGCATAACATGTTAGTACATTTAAGTAATGCCAGTGTTATTTAATATGTGTATTTATATATTATTGTACTACAAAATTCTCTCTTGAAGGTTTGAATTTTTGCTTCACTGGTACGTGACAGTCATTTTTATTTCTTCTTCCTTTCTCTTTTTCCTTCAGAACTACTATGGAGCTGCCAAAATGATTCTTTCCGACAATCCACTTGGCCTGACATGCGGAATGGTGTGTCCAACATCAGATCTCTGTGTTGGTGGCTGCAATTTGTATGCCACTGAGGAAGGACCAATTAATATTGGTGGATTGCAGCAGTTTGCTACTGAGGTAGGTAGGACTTGCAAGTATTTTAAATTCTTTGTATGTACTATTGAGTATTGGCTGTGGTTGCCTTTGTTAATGAATTTTGTTTAAAGTTGATACTAATAAAATAAAGATGTAGAAAGTTAGAATAATTATCCTTTTTCTTACAGCACATTTAAATGCTTAGAAATGCTTTCATAATGCAGTACATTGTAGAAACATAAGGAACACTATTTGTCAACAAGATGATTCTTTAGACAAATGGTAGTTGAGACAATTTCTTTTATAATGAAAGATTTTTCTCAGGTGAAATTGTGGATGTTACTCTAGTAGGCTGCATAGGGGAAAAGATCAAGTGCAGCTGTATCTGTAAGTGCATATTACAGAGCTGTAGAACTGCTCTGGGCATAGGGTAGATTCCATAGCAGAATTAATGTGTGTTTATACTGGCTTTGAGAGAGAGGATAAGCTTCAGATGATTTTTTCTTTTTCTTGTCCTGTTTTTCCAAACCTAAGTAAATACATAGTTTGAGGTTGACCTGAAGTATATGTCCATGTGTATTTATTTGTACAGGTACAGATTCACAGCATGTATGTGTAAATTCACTAGCTCATAAAAGTAGATGCATGTTTTGGTGACAGAAGCAAAGGTTGTTACTTGCTGCTTCACGTTAGAAATTCTTTGTATGGGTTTTTGTTGACCTTCTTGTGGATGGCTTTTGATTATGTCGTTTCAATGCTCCAGTTTCCATCTGAAGAAGGACAGAGGCAACTACTCATTTTTTAACTTATTTTGTGGGCATGGAGA
Source organism: Toxostoma redivivum (assembly GCA_013397375.1). Classification (NCBI taxonomy): domain Eukaryota; kingdom Metazoa; phylum Chordata; class Aves; order Passeriformes; family Mimidae; genus Toxostoma; species Toxostoma redivivum. The sequence goes on from VXBI01014480.1 coordinate 175,522, forward strand.
ATTTTTACCTAATTCAGGGTCTCAGATGGTACCTCATCTGATCTATCTGAAGTAACATTGGGTAAAATTTATTATTTTGGCCTCTGCAAAAGTGAGGGAGTTGTGGCTATATTAAAAGCAGCATATTCGTGTGTTAATATTGCACATTTCTATACAGTCCTTAACTAATGTGCATGTCCCTATTCTGTATCACAAGCCATTTGGCTGATCTTATTTAAAAACATACAATGAAGCCAGTCAACTTTGCAAGGACTGGGAAAAAACAAACTCTGTAGGACAGACCAAAATAGAAATGTAAATCAATCTGGAAGTAACAGATGAAGTCTATAGGACCAGTATTTTCCTCTGGTGTCATGTATAGACTTCACATTCTCTTCTCAATGGCGGTGGGTCATGATTTGATGAGCAAATATTACTACCTGCTGCTGCTGTTCTGCTTTTATCCGTTTGTATCCCTCTTTTCTTCTCTCCAGGAGACTTTTAAATCTTCTGGAGCACCTGATAAACTTTTCTGATATCTGCTGCTGAATGTTCTCTCCTCTGTCATTTAAGTAGTTTTCCACTTAATTTTTCTTGAGATTTGAACATGTAAGTGTAAGAATCCAAAGTTCTCGTTTACAGGATGAGAATAGAGACACTGAACTGTGTTGGTTCTATGTGTATTTTAAATAGTTGCACTTTATCAGTCAAGAAACACTTCTACTAATTTTTCTTCTAGTGGTCTTTATTCTGTATATATAAAAAGCTAGTATTTGTTGCAAAGCAGAAGCTTTCTTATTTCATTAAGCTCCCCACAAAACCAAAGATAAAAACCCCAAACCAACCAACCAACCCAACAAAAAAGATTAAACAGTTGTCAAATAGATCATAAATACAATGATGAAATATTACTGTTTAGGAACCAAATGCAAGTAATATCTGTTATAATTTGATTTGTGTCTTCTTTTAGCCCTTATTCTATGATTAATAGAGAGGAATTATGGCTTGATAGATAATGCTAAATATCTGCCATTTTTCTTCAAAAATCTTTAGAAATCTATTAAGAAAAGCTCAGTGCTAGCATAATGATTGATACGAAAACTGCAGAGGATGAGTAGTTTTCAATGGCTTTGCTCCTAATGTTTCAAGTTTGTTTAAAGTTATGTTAGTTTCAGGACCTCTAACAGAATAAAATTGTTAGATAGCTCTATATGGCACTCCAACAAAAACAACATTGAAAAAATATTTATTATCTTTAGTATTTTCATAGTACAATCTATACTTCTATACATCTAGTATATAAAAATGTAAAAAAATGTAAAAAATTATTATTAATAACTTTTAGGTTTACTGCTGTTTAAAAGAATTTGTATGTATTGTAGAACTCTTAATTAGTAATAATAAGTAGTCACTTTTGCACTTAGTACTTTTTTATTTTTCAGTTAAATTTTACTGTAAAAGTAGATGTAGTTGAAAAAATATAATGATATGAGTGCTTCCAAGTAACAATCATTATAAAAATATAGATTATAATATTGAAGAAAATTGTAAGGTACTACTTTTCTTAAGAGAATTTGCCCAGCTCTACCTGTACAGGTAACTTAGCAAATTGTGTAATTTAGCCATGCAACATGTGTTAGTCTTAATGAGAGCTGTGTGGTGATTCTCATGCATGGTGTAATATTTGTCCCACAGGGGCTTATTTACTGAAAACTCCATTGTGCATGAAGCCAGTTTTAGGCTTTTTTTTTCCCTTGGAATTAGTCTGAGGATCATACACTTGATGCATTACGAGAGTGAGCAATAATAAAAGGGCACAACTGCTAGCTGAGATAATAGATAAAATTGCAGTAAAGCAGGAATCTGGATTTAAAATGGAAAATATATGGCTATGATGTGTGCCCGTTTGTGCTGCTGAACAATGACTGATCATCTGTTCATACTGCAGATAAAGATCCGTAATTGTAAAATATTTGTCTTGCATACGGTAGAACAGTAAAAGAAAATGGCACCTTATGCTGCCTGTATTTTCCTTCTGCCCTTTCATATAGTTTTGTAACTATGTTTGGCTCGTTCTCAAAGTGAATTGTAATCCAGCCTGAGAAAATGTGAATTTTGACAATTAAATGTTTAAGTGGAAAAAAGGAAATGTCCGTTTGTATTTGTGATGTAGAATGTGTATACTGGGATGCAGTTACCATGGTAACGGTTGCATCTAGAGAATAACATGGTATAAATCTCACTATTATAAATGACGAGTGTCAAGCTCAGGTTACACCTGCTACTGCACAGGTCAAAATTATATTAATGTCTTTATCTGTCTCCTTTGCCCAAGTACTTCAGAATCAGAAAAGATCTATTTTTTGAACACAAGTTCAGTGAAAATATACTGAGGTTGCAGTGACAATACATATAAGCATGAGGTATATGGCTGCCAGTCCCAAAATGAACTAAAAATCACTGGTTACTCAAGTACAAGTTTGCCAGCTTGTAGTAAAAAAGGAAGTGAGGTCTATTACTTATCTGCTGTAGTAATAGTAAGAAACCCTACATTTATTATGTTTTTGCATAAACTTTATTGAATCTAAAGGTTCTCTTCTGTTTCTGTTTAATTATTCTGAACGGTGCAACACTGGCTAAATAAAAAATGTATTATTTTAATCTTTGCATACTAGATATAAACACTAGATCATTTAGTACTGTGGCTCTTGTGCCAGCTACAGTTCTGGTGATTTGTCCTTCTTTGCAGATACATTCTGACTGCTGCTGCAGCAGAAAGAAATTCGAAAAGGAAATTTGATAAGTGCTCTTCCAAAAAGAGAGATTGTATGAGCTTACCTGCTGCTCACCTAGGGACATCTCAATAAAGTACCTACACTGGAGGGAGTGCTCTGGTGAGGAGTGCTGAACCTCTCTTCTCCCCCAGCCCACCAGAGTCAAGGAAGGAATGAACCCTGAGGGATTGCCATGGGATGGCACACTGTGCCCTTGAGCTTAGGGTTCCTCTTTGAGCTGCAAATGGACAGCTCTGCTCAGTCTGTAGTGCAGCTGTGAGGAGAAGGTGGTTCCCACGGGGCTGCCACTCCTGCAGCTTGATGGCCTTGAGGTACCAGGCTGGGCATCATCACGAGCATGGATACATGAGCTGCATCTGCAAGAGGAGGGTAGTTCTGGGGAGCTAGGGCAGCAGGACAAATAGAAAAAGCCCTTTATTTGTCAGGATTGATTTTAATGCATCTTTCGGTAATTTCAGCTTTTAAGTCATGCTGAAATCCATGATAATAATAATAATAAAATTTCAGGCTTGTCTGAAGGGGATGATTTAGCTTTCTACAATAGTTTGGGGGGTGAATCTGAGGACTGCTGATTTCTCTGGACAATGCTGAAAGATTTGCTGATACTTTGGCAAGTTATGGAAACTTCTCTACAGCTTGTTGTGCAAATTTTAAACTTTTTTTTGTGTTTTAAGGCTTTTGCATGAATATTGCTATGTTCATTTACTGGTGGGATTCATGAAACATTGAGATTTGGACTCTGCAATGTCCTAGATCCATACCTTAGGACTAGAATAATGGAGGTTTAAAAAGTCTTTAATATGCTGTTTTTCACCCTCGTTTTGTAAGCTCTCACCTACTTCCATAAACATTTGAAGTATTGCAACTTTAGCTCTTAAACTGTGGAGGGAAGATCGAGGTTTCATAACTAGCCCATGTCTGTGGGAAAAACACTTAGTGTAACATCCTATACTATCCTCTGCAATTAAATGGATTTAATTGGGTGATCATGTAATTTGACAACTCCAAGAAGATTACTTGCATGCAATTTGCTTTATTTTGCATTAAAACATGTGCAGAATATGATTTTCTTCTTTAAATATTCAACTGCCCCATATTAATGTAAACCAGCCTACAGATAAATATCCATGGAAACCAGTGGGAAAGTGTGAAACTAATAAAACCAGTTTCTAAATGTTCCTGATTTCATTGCCTGTATTTTACTGTCTGTGCTCTAGTAAAATGTGATAACAATTCAGTGTATACTGATATGTTTCACACTAAAATGAATCCCAGCTAGATTTGAAAGTCTGTCAGAAGCTGTTTAGTATCTCACTGCCTTAGTGAAGGGTGTTTAATTGTAAACCTTACTGATAAACTTACTTCTGGAGCCTTTTAAGCATGGAATCAAGCATTCTATCTGAAGAATGTAGAAGATTTAGTTATCAAGTTAAAACATATATTACTAAAAGGTTAAATTGTCCTTTTGTTTGTCCTTCTGTGTATATCTTGTATTTACAAAGTATGTATGTTTTGTTAGTCTTGTTTTGGAGGATTAGACAAAGGTTTTTCATGTTTTAACACTGAGATTAAACTTTCAATTTATTTACTGTTTTATTTAATATATTGTCATAGTCTAAAAATTATTTTAAGCAATCATGGAATAGAAGAGTGGCTTGTGGTGGAAGGGACCTTAAAGATCATCTAGTTCCTACTCCCCTGCCATGGGCAAGGACACCTTCCACTAGACCAGGTTGCTTGAAGATCCCTCCAGCCTGGCCTTGAACACTGCCAGGGATCATGGAATCATTAAGGTTAGAAGAGATCTCCAAGGTCATCCAATCCAACCTTTGATCAAACAACCCCTTGTCAAGTAAACCATAGTTCTAAGTGCCACATTGATTGAAATTAGTTATTTATTTTAAATTGTATAAAATTTTAGGTGCAAATTCTGAATATTGGTTCTAGCCTGTTTTAATGGTTTAAAATGTTTTAAACCAAGTTCAGTCATGCTTACTATGTCATAAATTTATTTTCATCTTATTAGCAAAATACATTTCTCTGTGTCACCTGCTGCTCTTTGCTGAATGTCACATCTTTTCATCAAAACACGATAATACAAGAGTGGTGCAGTGAAGTAAAGAGCCAGAATTTTATTACATGAGGCTAACAGTAAGCTTTTCCCAATCTGCATTCTCAAAAGAAGCTAAAATGAGTTGGCTAAAAGTTTCCAGGAAATTTAAACTGAAATCAGTTGCTCAGAAATTGAAACCACTGTAGTTTGCTCACACGGGACACATTGTAAAACCAGAGTACAAACTCAATGTTAGGCGTAATTTTTATGTATTTTAGAATTATGCTCTTTCTTGAATGTTTGGGAACATGAACCAATCCTGTTGCAGTGAAAAGATGCTTTATTTACAACAGAGAATACAACAAACTAGATTTCATAGTATATAGAACCATGCTATGGAGAGCATTGAACAAGTGCACTCACACCTTTACACAGTGAAGTTATGCCAGTAGGAAAAGTATAATATGTTATAAATGTGTGAGTCAAGAGAGAATTTTTTTCAGTTGTTGGAGCTTAGTAGAATAGATGAGCTGTTTCGGTTTGGTTGAAATGGATCTCACTTGTGGACTAAGTCTCCATATTTTATATGCTGGGATATCCTGTTGGAGACTGATGGGTATGAGGCATAAGAAGTGGACAGAATCAATGTGGGTTTAATTTGAACAGGCCCTAGACAGTGAAGTAATGATAATTGTGTCATATTTGATAAAAAGTTGAAGAATAAATTCCTAATGTTATTAATGTCTATTATTAATCTGTCTAATCTCTTTTCACTGTGTATGAGAGAGAGCCAAAAGAAAAGGCAGACATGAGGTTGATGATTGAGGCTTTTCACTGAGAGACTTTGCTTTAAAATTCATCATTTGGTCTCATTTTTCTGAATGGGTCTTGGTTAACAAACCCTGAAGGTAAAGGAAAAACTCCATCCAAATACCAAACAAGAAAGAAATCATGTTTCTGAAGGAAAAGTGGAAGGAAGAGTATTTGTATTAAATTTTACCTGCATCCTGAGCATAGTCTGAAGAGATTAGAAGCAGAAAGGACAGTTGAATGTAATGTGCCACTGAGCAGTTGCTTGCCAGTTATTCATCTCTGGCCACCAAAGGATTTATACAGAGGAATTCAGTGATATTTAATTAAGTGACTTGTGGTATAGGGAAACTTCACCATGAGGTGAGTAAAAATCCTTTGAAATGCATTAAAGCAGTTTGCTATTTTCACACAGTTACCCTGCCAGCCTTAATATGCAAAACTGCCACTGAATTCCAGATGGCAAGATACTGCCACACAAGCTGGCTGTGCTGCATAAAGACAGTTTTACCCTGTTTGCAAATAGGCAGAATTAAAGTTGACCATTCAGCCTGAACTCCTAGGATTTTCTGCATGAGTGCTTGGTTTCTGAAGCTTAACACTGCACTACAGTAGTGTGGAACTACAGTGTAACATTTATTTGATGGGTATGACTATTCAATAATACATATAAAAATAGTTATGTTAACAATAAAGTAAATTTGGTAGTAAATTTGTTAAGCATATGCATATTCAGAGTGTTCAATATACACATTAAATATGTAAGTTATATAATTTGTTACTGAATAGCCTTCTTAAACAACTACATGAGACTAATGAAAATTTGGTATAATTCAAGCAATTTCTTATGAATATAACAAAGCAGACACTTTAGAAATATCATTGCATTTTGATTATCACAGTCTAGTTTCACAGTACAATATGAGCTTTTCAGCCTGTGAAATCCATTAATAACCACATTAAACTTTCCCATATTGTATGAATTGTCAGGTTTAAATGATTCTTTCTTTAAAACAATTATCTGTCTCTTGCTTCATACAGTTTGTTAAACCGCTGTGTCAATTTACAAAGACTGGGGGAGTTTGACACAGAAATTTTAGAGAGGGAAGGAACTAATCATTGGTTTACCTAGCATGAGTGCTCAAGTGCACATGAAGAAAATGAACATTGATTCAAAATATAAATGAAAAATACTAATCATGAGTGGAATTGCCAAAGTTTAACTTGAAAACCCTTTGCTTCTTGTGCTCTAAGGAAAGCAAAATCTGTTTGTAAGCTTCTAAATAGTTTAAATATGATATTTATTAAGACAAATGACAGTGTATGTATTTTAGAGGACTAGTTAGTACTTAGGAAACATAGCTCTGCATTGACATAGATGGGGAACAGTGTGATCTGCTGGAAGTTTTTGAGAGGCTGCATTTATGGTGTTTGTGGAGAATCCCCATGCAATGCACTCTTGGATTCTTTTGTCTGCTACAATTATATACTGCTTGGGTTAAGCATTTTCCCCTAATGCTTAAAGTAAAAAGAAGATGTACATGGAAGAAGCTCTTCCATGCTTCTAATGTTTAGTAGCCTCTAAGGCTATAAGTCTATTCTTTTCCCTTTTGTAGATCATACAAGATAGAGACTCAATTCCTTTCCCTACAATTTATCTAAGTGCAGAGGAGAGTGAAGTCAAGCTTGGGGAATGTAGAATATTTCTGCCTTCACCTCTTACCTGTACACCTGAGTAAAGAACTGGTTTAATGCAAATCTGAAAAACTGTGTGACATTACAAGCAGGTTAGCAGCCCATTGCATTGGGTTCTGTAGAAATGCACCACAGTAGGCAGAGATTGTTCCAAATTATTTTTAATAGTCAGGACAGATTGGAGCAGATTATCGCCATTATGCCGGTGAACGAGTAATTGGGGCATAGGGATAATAGTCTAAGCTTCAGGTATGTCTACAGGTTTTGGAAATCCAGTTAAAAAGGGGACAACAAATTAAATAAGATAGATAAGAAATGGAAATAGTATCCTATAAAATTTTTCTAAGAGGAGGCATCTAAAGCATGGATTACCAATGAAAATATAGCACTGAAAACTAAGCGTAGTTCCCAAAAAATGTTTCAAACCCACCTAAAGTTTGTCACCAGCTCTAAAATTCAAACTATAAGTGATTTTTCCAGGATCATGCCGGTTGTCTCTTGAAGAAGCAAAACCCCTTTACTGACACTATAATCCTTTGCATTACTTGCAAGGTATTTTTCTACCGGTAAGAATAATTTGTTTGCAGGGATTTTTTTTGGCATTGCAGAGATACTCTGCCATCTGGCTGACTTTGCATTCCTATTCTGTTACTGGTAGTCTGGCTCTGTCTTCTCTGTAAAATTTACAGTAGTGAAAAATGTGATTTCAGAGATTTTTGAGACAAAAAGACCCATAGAAGGACCAAACCCTGCAAATACAACATCCCTCACAAACGCACTGATAATTTCATTTGGAAACATCTATAATGTTGTAAATTTGCTATAATATATATCAGCTATGTGACAGTACTAGCAGAAGTTTCCATCATGTCAGTAATAATAAAATTAATAATAAAAAGGAGGGTATGTAAAGTATTTAACCTGTTGTTGGTGTTGCTTTTCAGGTTTTCAAAGCCATGAATATTCCTCAGATCAGAAATCCTTCCTTACCTCCTCTAGAAGATATGTCTGAAGCATATCAGGTGAAGATAGCTCTTCTTGGTGCAGGACCTGCAAGTTTAAGTTGTGCTTCCTTTTTGGCTCGACTGGGCTATTCAAACATCACCATATTTGAAAAGCAGGAATACCTTGGAGGCTTAAGGTAATAAAACAATGACAACAAAGCACTATTTCCAATTATTGTAGAAAGCATAGAGAAAACTGTTGAACATGCATAGTTTGTATGTGATCCCTTGACTTTTAGCAGAGGAAGAGAAGATTTCAGATCTATAAAAGTAACTTTTCATTTAAATAATTGATCATCCATGTTAAAAGAGGCACAGTTACAGGCAAGCTTTAACTGAAAATCTGGTGGCTATCTCCTATCTTCTCTTCATATGACCTGTTAAATTCCAGGGTGCAGTTATTACCAAATTAGCATATTAGAAAATTGTGTCAGGAATCATTTTCCCTTATCCAAAACTTTTAAAACAAGATGAAATACCTGTCGCCCTAGTGAAAGAATGTTTAAGGTGCTTTAGACAGATATTAATTTCATGGAGAGTTGTAGGTTTAGAATGCTTTTCTGGACTACCTTGTGCAAATAAAGGTGACAGTGGCAATCATGGATGCAGCTTTAGCAGACCATACCATATAGGTGAAATAAACCCCCTGCAATTATCAACCTTCAAAGAGTTACAGATACATAAAGGAAGGTGTGTTTGCAGTTTTCCTGTACAGTAAACCCTTGGCTAATATTTGCATGCTATCAGTCCTCTACGCTAGAAAATTAATATTTGCCACTGCAGTAATGGCTGTGATCAAATCTAGTTGGTTTGTTGTAATCCTTGTGTATTAGGTAATTCAGACTCTGACTAGTGGATACCAAGCCATTCAAAATCAAAATTAAATTGTACAATGTAAGATGTACAAGAGTACAAAATGCACTCACACAATGTGTTTCAAAAATAAAAAACGTAATGAAACGGAGATAGAAAGAACGGTGATGTACTTACTTACATTTCTTGATGCAGCAACACTGAGATCAATAGAGTTGGCACAGTTAATGAATTTGATCCATAATATCATAAAGTCAAATAGTTATTCAGTGCTCTGCAAGAAAGAGAATCAGTTCTGGAGAAGTTGAACTGATTACGTACATTTTTCCCAGCGAGGTTCAGAATTATTCTACCTAATTACCAAGGTGTTAATCCATAGGCATTTAACTGTGAAGCTGTTTTACTTGAACGAGTTACCGTAGAGGATTGCAAATTTAGTATGTGAAATACCTATTTACCTGCTCAGTAGCACATGTTATCATAAACACCAGATTAAAATCAGTTTTCTTGCTTTAAAGTAGTCAGAATTCATAAGAGGTTTTTAACAAAAGGCTCTTTTTGGTAACAGGTTGGACTTGGCAACACAATGCAGGACTTCCTGCAGCTATTTCAGTTCTGTAGTACAATGCTACAGTTGCTTAGTATGTGCCTGTGTATTTGAAGCAGTGTGATCTTAAGTTCTTTGTGATTTAAATTGGATTTAAAATGATGTTTTGCCTGTTTTTTCTCCTAATGCACAAAACCTTACACAGAGTTTTGCCTGTTCTGTTAGTATTCTTAATGGTCGAGGAGTGTATTTTAAAATGTATTTCTTTTTTTTGAGTCTTAACATGTATCAATCAAGGTCAAATTTTACTTCCATTCACTGTAGAAATGTTCATGTGTGGTTTAAGGGCAACAATTCCTTTTGTCCTTATTTTAATCTTGAAACAGAAGGAGAGTTGGCCTGTGGCAGCAGTCATCCATTATTGCATTTCTAAATCTTTGCAGCACTTTTTACAAATTCAGGTTATTGATGGGTGTGTTTTCAAGGCTTCATAAACGATTGCAAATTGCTAAGGAGACCAAATCAATTTTGTATTTGGAATCAGCTGTTTATCATGGCAGTGTGTGTGTCTTCTTAAAGTTTTTTTCAATTTATTTTAATTATGATGTTTGTTGCATCATAGCTAATTTTAATACTATTGTGACACTAGAAGTGTGTCTAGTGATTGCAATTCCTGTCGTGGGATATTTAAATATAACATAGATCTATGCTTCTCTGAACATGTCTGGATTTTTCATTTTTATGGGCAGATTTTCCTACATTTCACCAGTTGTGAAAAATTTATACTTTATAGTAGAATAGACATGAGCACACCATGCTCTTGCTTAGAGACCATGAACAAACTTTACTACTTTTGCTGCTATCTGTGCCACTGCTTTACAATGTACCAAAATACTTCACTCACCAGGCCAAAGAGTTTGCACTTAAACAACAGCAATTTGAGGTTGCTGAGAAGCACCAAGCACCTGTCCAGGCACCTCTAACTTGGGTCAAATTTGAGGTCAACGTGAATTTATGGGACACTTCGCATCCACTGCATCCCTCCTCCATCTCTGCCCCATTTCCTTTTCCTGTCTCTCCATTATAGCAGTCAGAGACCATCTGCTGCTGCTGAAAGAAATGGCATCGGAATTATTGATATATAGTTGACTTCCATAAAAAAGCCTATTTTCATAGTTAATGTGCATGCATGTGGGTATACCTCACATCGTAAAACTAAGTATTTAATAGGAGCAAAAAAAATGTTTACAAATTCTGACAGTGATGTAACACAACCAGCGCTGTTCTGGGTCATGTGGTGGAAATGACAGGCCTTCAACAAATACATAGGTGGCCTGAAAAATAGAACTTTCCCTTTTTTGAATAGATTTCTTTATTGAATCTCTGTTGCAGAATCATATTGATACATTAGTTTCTGCCTCAGACACCTTTATTTAGCATGACCTATGAAAGTTGTATTGACACATTCATTATATCTGATATTTACAACAGTTCTCATTGCATACTGGTCAAGAAAGGTGGAAAAAGGGCAGTATTAGAAATAAGGATGAACACCAGTTTCTTATCAATATAATTAAAGGCTGATGGAACTTAAAAGAAATAAAACTCTTCTGGTCTGTCAAAGTTAGATGCCAAAGATGGTGTGGTCAATATCAATATGTAAAATAAGCCACAATGAATCTCTTGTGCCTGTGCTTTGTTATGGATATTACAGATTCATTAATTTGAAAACAGATTAGACCGTTTGAAGCTTAGAAGTATCTGGGGAGAAGCTTTGCTTTTCTGCATATTTAGGTTTTTATCTTCGTTGAACAAAAGTATCAAAATATAACTTCACTGTGTTTATCTGCAATGTGTTTTACAGAAGGAATTTTGAACTGGCGCATATAGATGTCGTTTCATTGGAGATAAAGATATATTTATTGGATCTGTATTAGTAAATATTAACTGAAATTCTATACTGGCACTACAGTTTTCCCCTTCTGTGATTCTGGGAACTTGAAGATGTCATTCCTAATCTTTCCTGGGAGAAAAAGATACCAGTTAATAAACATTAAGTCAAAAATCAGACATTAAATCAACAGCTGATAAAGCGTTTGTCCATCCTGAAAAATCATTAAAAATTTATGAAGTAGAAATGGAGGTACAGTTTTAAATACCATAGCTCAAAATAGCATATTAAAAAAATTGTATGGTAAATTTGATACTCTCCTATTGGATAGCTTAATGGAAGATTGCTATGTCACTTTGCTTTTAGTAGCCATGAGGTCTTTTTTTAAATAGATATCTTAAATTTAGTGTTATGTATTCTGGTGAACAAAAGGAATGGAGCTGAAGTCCTTTAGAATTCAAACATAACATATGTTAAATAGTCACCTACAAGAGTGGGCAGTGTTGGCCTCAGGGTACTGCCTTCCTGGCCTGTGTTTTTAGCATTGGATGAATAATGCTTTTTTGTCACTCTAACAATTAAAAAATAATCAGGAGTCACATTTCAGCGCCTTTCCATTCACATATGTCAAAATTAAGTAAGGTATATAAAAGTATTTTAGCTAATAATAATAATAATAATAAATAATTTTTTAATCTTCTTTTCCTAATAGTTACAAGCATTTTTATTTGTTTTAGTATGTCTGAAATCCCCCAGTTCCGTTTGCCGTATGATGTAGTGAATTTTGAAGCCAAGCTTATGAAGGATCTTGGAGTGAAGGTAATGAAAAATATATCCTGCCTATGTATAGCACAAAGAAAAAAAAAGAACAAGAACTCTGCCAAAGATTAACAGCAAAATGTCATGCACATTAGTAAAGAACGATTAAAAGCTATGCTAGACAGAGGCAGGAAGATGCTTCCTCTTGCTCAGGGCATTTGTCTGTCTCCTGTCTGAATGCCACTAGTTTGGAAAAGGGCAATCAATAGCTCTCATCTGGCATGCCTGCATGTGATTAATTGTCTGTAAGAAACAAATTCCTAAATTGCTTTAGGGGTTCAATGTAGCTATTGGAATGATTTGATTTTTTTTTAATCAAGTTTTTTCCATGCAAGTTTGGCACTACTTAAACCATTCATATTTGATACTTCTTGTTTTCCTTCTCCCTGAGTATTTTTTCTTAATGGTTTATCATACAGCCTTGCATCCAACTTAATTTTATAACAAAATGCATCAAATTAAAGTGTTAACATGATCATGTGTTATAAACAATAACAGTCTATTCAACTTCTTGGAAAGCAATAGTTATGCATTATTCTGTTAAGTAAATGTGTGTTGTTTATAGATAATGGGAACAGCGATTTATTGTAATTTAGGACTTGAGCTGAAGATTTAGATAATATTTACAATTGCTGCACGTTTTAATAGAAGTTACAAACTTAGAATGTATCACTGGATCAAATTTTTTGAGTACCAGGAGAGATACTTTATTTTTAACATGTTACTAAAGCCTTCAGTGAAGCAAGAAATTCTTCTTGGAATCTTTCATGTTAATTGTTTTTGTAAAAGCAGTAGACTGTTGTCCCAAGACCTGAGTGAGAACATTGTCCTGCCCCAGTTTTATAAAAATGCTGGTAAGATGCAAGATAAGTTTTAAAATGCTACAGGTCTGTTTTTCTACTTTAAAGTTCCCTTTGCAACCCTTGAAAAGACTGACAGAATGGAGGTTTATTAGGGATGGTGTTAAACAGAGCACTGACACCTTTAGACAAAATTGCTGGGCTCAGACTCCTGGGAGTCCTCTGCCAGCCTCAGTTCCCAAGATCTCCAGAATGGACTGATGGAGCCACCATGTCATCCTGGCCTCTGCTTCTGGAGTGCAGCAGAGAATCTCATTGTAAATTTGCTTCAAAGCTCTGCCATTGGTTTGCAATTGACCCTTTTGCAAGCTGGTTAAATAACTACCTTAGCTTTATACCTCTATAAGCTGGAAATATTTTCTGGTGTTTACTTAAGGCATTTCAAATCTGTGGTGGAAGGTGCTGTGTTGTGTAAATGCTCAGTAGTCCTGTTTATTCAAGTAATTCCACTGAAATTAGTAAGAATTAGTCAGCTGAATAGGGATTACAGAGCTAGGCCCTAGAAATATTATGAATCCTCACATAAAATAGTATTGCTGTTTAAGTTCCTTCATTGGGTTTTTATAACATACGTACACAACATAAAAAAATGTAATGGATAAAAAAATGTAATGAGAGTTTATGGAATGTCATTTTTTGCAAGCAGGGATGGAGTCTGTATTGTTTTAAGGATTGCAATAGTACATGGCTTTTTCACCTTTGATAAATTTTATACTAGATCTCCAAAGACAAAGAAAGTTGATGTTTTAAGTAGTGTAAATTGTATTTTATCACTGCCTTTTTTTCCCCACTACCCTAAAAAGTATATTAAATAAAATATGGGCAGATCAAATAACAAACAAGACACAAAGTGACTTGAAGCTAAACTGTTAAGATCACAAAGTACAGAGCTTACACAACAGCACGGCATTTTTTTTGTAAAGTAAAATCACATGTGATATAAAAACCTGGGGGAAAGCATTCAAGTTCAGAGAGTCTAAGATGTGGAGATAAAAACACACATACCTATGTCAAGAAGTATGAAATATCAGAAGAGGAATCACACACACTTTTTGTGCTCAAAGGCCTTGGGGTTAGGAGTGCTGAACAAAAGGTGTGTGTATCTCCAGTTGCATGACCTCTGCACAGGGACTGCCATTGTTGGTTGCCTGAGCACGCAGAGAGCACCATTCCCTGTCTTACACTCTTAACTCCTCTTGGTGCTCAGCCTGGGCAGTGACTGCTCAGAGCATGATTGCTGCTGGAGAATCACTCTGGAAAAAAAAAAAAACAACCAGCTTTTGCTTCTGGAAGTAAGAAGTAATTGATCAGAAAGTATAGATTATAGGTGTGTTTTGATTGCTGTGAGTTACTTCTTTCAATAAATGAACACCAATTACTGCACTGGGGACACTGTTTCTTGTCTAAATTAGAATTAACAATTCCAAGTCTAAATCAAAACTTATATCATTCATCATTTTGAAAACCTTTGTTAGTTTACCATGTGTAATGTGCTGCTTCATTACAATTGCAATTTTTACCAAGCAATTTTTAATTCTTTCAGATAATTTTTAGGAAAGGCCTTGCAGTGGATGGAATGACACTCCGTACCCTGAAAGAAGATGGCTATAAAGCAGTCTTTATTGGGATAGGTAAGTAGAGCTCATGGTCCCGTGTTTTGTCATACTGAAATTGAAGGATTGCCTAGGAATAAAGTGAACTTGTATCTATGTTAATAGCATGATGGGTGAAAGCTTTAATTTGATGAATTATGGAAGTAAAATATAAGAAAAATTTTAAAATCAGGAAGCTAAAACTAGTGGCCTTAAGACAGTTATTAAAATTTTCAGATTTTTATTACAGATCTTTGAGTAAGGTGTGAATGTAGCTGAATGGGTTGGTTTATTTTTTGTTTAGATAGTCAAAAATGAACTAAAAATTTGCTTGTAATTAATTGCCATATTGGCCTAGAGCAATACACGAGTTTAGTTTTCAATTTTTGCGAACAGCTTACTACACCCACACAATTACCGAGTCTATATGTAAGCCAGTGATATCATGCTTAGTTGCTTTTTGTCTTTCATCCATATAAAATGTGCAACATCCTTCAAATAGGCTGTAGTGAAATGTACTTATGGGGTGGGTTAACAAAATAAGCTGATTTTAACTTATCCTAAAACTGGCATCATAGCTCTGTCTTTTCTCATATACTAGAGAAGCCCTGCACCTCTCTGCTGTTTGAATCATCACTTCTTTGTAATGTTAGATTAAAATTATTATCCATTTGCAATTATTTTGTAGTACAGCTGGACCCATTGCTGCCATATGATAGGCATGTTGAGCAGGCATTGTCTACAGTTGGTATGAGGCTTAATGTTCTTTATTGATCTAGACGTTGCCTAAGTGAACATAATAGGAAACAAGTTGTCCAACTGTTCCTCATTCCTATTATTGATTACAGAGATGTAATTCTTAGTACAACGACAACTGTTGTTTACCATCTGGTTGTGCAGTATAATAAGCTTTGCAGGTCTATTCTGTCATGTAATGATAGCACAGAGTGTTGTGATTTATGTAATCCTAAATCCTCACATTGTTAGAGAACTTCCATGTATAGGAATTCTGATGGATCATATTTTGATGTAATTGTATACAAGGCAAATGGTGTGACTTACATTTTTTATTGTTTCCGTCTGTGTCTTTCAAACCGCATTGTGAAATCTCACCAATGAGAAATTAATTCATAAGCATTTGTTTTCTATGAGTCTAGCACTTAGGAAAAAAAATCTCAGTCTTTTTTTTTAACATCAGCATCGTTCCTCTGCATTTCTGACTCAGAAGCTTAGAACAACGGTTCAGTTTAATGTTAGCAAAAATGACCACTGAGCACTTCATATAGAATTGGAGTGTTTGGTATGTGTATCTGGGTTTATTTTCTGACCTTAATAAAGCTATTCTAATATAAAATATTTTTGGTTAGAAATGTATTTTATATATATCTACAGACTACATTTTGCCAGATGCTAAGTAAAGGGACACAGACAGAATTTTAATAAACAAGAGAAGGTATCTGAAGCATAATTCTCCTGTAAAGCATGTGTTCATTGATTGAACTAGGAAACAGAGGGTATAAATGCTAATGAAGGATTATGTGTACCTACAAAGTTTTGTTGTTGGAAGCTACCTTGCATTTATGATGCCCTTTCTGTTCCCCCTTGTCTGCCTGTCATGTCACTTTTGCAGTGCTGTGTAAACCACTGGACAGTAAGGTGGTCTTGCCTGCTGGTAGTGAGGGGGGAGGACATGCTAAGGGGTTGCATATTTGTGAAGTTAACGATATTAATGCAATAGAGCATTTATAAGCCCTCAGCAACAGCTGGTTTCCCATAATGAGTCTGAACTGCATTTCTTTTTGTGTTCTTTGCCTACTGAGCAAACACATTCAGTGAAATACTACATTTGAACAGTACCCTGAATCATAGGGGTAAAATAATTATGGAGCTACTTACATAAAACAGAAGATTTATTTTTTGTTGTAATTTGTTTCTGAATGAATTTGTACCTTGATGGAAAATAAATGTTTTCAATTCTCCCTGTTAGTGGAAAAAAAAGAAGTAAATGAGTGTGTAAAAGAAAATGAAATCCCTAATGGGGGTGAGAGTGCAGTGAGAGAGGACTTTTTCACAGCAGTGTGATTTCTGAAGAGCACACCTTTAGTCTTGCAAAAGAGATGGAATTCAAGTTTAGGATTCTACAAAAGTCCATGTGTGATTCATGAAACAGAAGAGCACTTGTAAATAACCAGCTACCTGAGGGCAGGTGGAGTTGCAAAGAGAACTTTGAAAACTATTTTTCACACAGTTATGCATCAGGGAAAATCTGTTGCCTGTGGGAATATTGTGTGTGGTAGGAAAAGTGCCCTCCACTGCAGGTTCTGTCGATGGTAAAACATAGTGACTGAGGTTTGTACATTCTAGTGAGTGACCATATTGAAGAAAAATGAATAGCAAAGACTTTTTGTGAGAGCTGTTTGGACAGGTGTTAAAACAGCTATTTGCTGTGTTCCTGACATGAGAGGAGAAGAATTCTTACGTTCACAAAAGGATACAGGTTAACAGATTTACTTGAAACGAGTAATAAGAAAAAAAGGTGCTTTGCTTCAATTCTTTGCTTAATGAGACATTGTTTATCTTAAGGGGAAAGATGCTCTCCAGCCAGTAGGTCTGGTACATTTAGTCACTGGTTCAAAGTTGAGAAAAATACTTTGTACTAGACTTGAAAACAAGCAGGTGGCCAGTATGTGTCACCAACCTTTGACCAACCTCTAGGGTCTCAGTGTCAGTCACACCTTACCTCCATCTTACCTTTCCCAGTTAGGCTGTGAAGGCTGATGTGGAATTTGGGGTTATGAAGGCATATGTTGAACTAGGAAAGACTTAATACTAGGAAAAGATTTCATAGTTACCTGGATAAGCAGTAAAGATCCAGCTAGGCAATGGCAATGTAAGAGTTTCTGGTTTTCATGCTTCTGGTTTTGTCCAGCAGTCACAATTTCAGATTACAGCTAACGTAAGTATTAGGGGGTAGTCCATGAATCTCAGTTTCTTATATCAAAAGTAATACTAGACAATGGCATGCATGATAATTTTTATTGGACCAAAAGGTCACAACTAAACAATGGGAGGAACAATATTCTTGGAGTTTCTACTGTATTTTTTTAGTTCTTTTTCTTTTATTGCCATTTAGGTAGATGCAATTTCAAAACTTAGTCTTATTTCATTGGGCCATTAAAAATGCTAATTAAGAATTAGTCCTTAAAATTTTCATCTTAGAATTCCAATTCTCTTCCACTTACAAAACCTTTGGGTTTATTTTGTTACTCACAAGCATTAATTAATAGAAACTAAATCTCCCAATTGCACTTTCAAAGTTTTAAAACCCACCTCTAAAAGTAAGCACAGAAAAATATCCCATCCTCTCCTGATTTGAAAGATTATTCAATGTACTCCACCTTGAATCAGCTCTGCTTTTTGATAAGAAGGGTTTATGAAGAATTTGTGACAACTGACAAATCAGTTTGAAAATTTTGCTTTAAAAGGAAAAATCTTGCATCAGTTGCTGCCTTCTGTAAACACCGTAGAGACTCCGGGCAACAGAGAATAAGCATGCTGAGAGCAAAAGGAGAAATCAATGAAGGGGTGAGGGGCTAGAGGAGAGAGCACATGGTCCTCAGAGGCAGCAGAGGAAGGCAGCCAAGGCTATCCTACGGGGACCAGAGCAGTCTGAATGCTTTGTGTTACTGTGTCTCTTCATGGATTTTCAGAGTGGAATATGATTTTTACCAATAAAAAGAAAAAAATTTTAAAAAGCCACGTATATATGTCTCTCATGGCTATCAGAGCAAATGCAGAAATACCAGGCTTTTATTACTCATCCTTCTAGAAGTTCAGCTGCATTCTTTGGAAAACAGGATTCTGTTATTCTGTCTTTTAAGACTCCACAAAGTATTTCATATCCTTTTTGAAAGAGAAAGTACAAAACAGTTTCTTTATAGAACTACTTAATTGAATGAAAATGAATGAACTAAATATTTAAAGTATAATGACATTTTTCATGTGACATTCAAATGACTACATAGAAATGCTATCACTGTAAACATATTTTCTGCAGACTTTTACACAAACCTCTGTCCTTATTCTATAATATTTTATCATAACGTAGGTGTTTTATACAACATTTACATTCTCCTTAGATGAATTTCAGATGAAAATATATCCTCAAATATTGTTTTATTTGATAAATGTAAAAAAAAATCGAAAGCCCCCATTCCCAGAAATTGCTTAAACACTAACTTCAGTGTTTGTAGATTTCAACTTGCAGCATTAACTTTCTACTTAACTTCTCATTGAGTAATGAAGCTTGCTTGTTTCTTCCTCCGTCTTCTGCTGCTGAATTGCTGTGAAGTTAGTTTTATTGTCTATGGGTATTCAGAGGTCTATTAAATACTGTGAAATGGAGGGTTAGGTGAGTGTACCAAATAAATCTAAGAAGATTGTTGTTTGAATGTATTCTAAATAGTTTATCTTACTTGCAAGGGTTAAAACTGTACATAAAAACAAAAAAAAAGAAAATAAATGAAATTCCTTGTGGAAAGAACCTTTGTCATAATTGTAGTCATTTCATAGTTAATTAACATAACATTCAAACAATGATATAATCAGATCATGTCATTGGAGTGAAATTACACACAAAAAAAAGAAATTAAAAGTGCGAGCATTAATGTACTTTATTTAATAAAAAAAATCCTGTGAGATTGATTTACTCTCTCTTTCCCAAAAAGTAAGTAATCTCCTCATGCCTGTTATTATCTTCTGATTAACTATGCAGTGCCACCTGGTGTGCAGATGGGAGGACTATTACACATCAAGAGCTCTGTTCACACCCACCCACACAGATATAAACCTACATGGCAAAAAGTGAACAGATGTTCATTTTGCTTGTGCTATAGGAAAAAATTGTGCATCGTACTCCTGATTCATAAACTAAATTTGGAGGACATGAAATCTGCATATGGGGCCCGTAGGCCCATGGCCAGCACAGACATTTATGGAGGAAATATGTCATGTTCAAAATAGTTCTTATTTCAGGTTGTGAACAGACTTTTATTTGCTTGCTTCTCTGGTTTTTGTTTTACCTTTTATTTCTGTTTTCTTTTTCTTTACACTTAAGATTTTGCTTACCTCCTCCAAAGGAGGAGTTTAGAGGCAGAGTTATTTGAAAACATATCCAGGATTTATCTGTTAGTTGGTTGCTTTTTAGAATTGATTTGTGTTCCTTGGTGATGGTGATGTTGTGGGAGGCTGTTAGACCCCTCGGTGAAGAGCTGTTTGTCTCCGTGGTAAGTGGCAGTGCACCTTAGTGAAAGATAGAGCTTTAGGACAGGCATTGGGCAGCCATAGGCTCTTAGGATTACCAGCTCTGTTGTTGTTGGTTTTTTAGTGTGTTGTTTTGTATTATTTTATAATTTCATAAATATTTTGACACTTTATAGGTTATATAGGAAGGAAGCCAAAGCCAAAAGACAACTACTAAGTGAGAAAAATAATACCTTGGGCGGTACTGCAGGAAAGAATGGTGTTGTTGGAAACATGATCAGCTAGATACTTAAAATAAATGTTTGCCTGGCTTGGTTTCTGGGTTTATTTCATTGCCCCTTGTAGACAAGGGAGATGGCTTTCAGAATCTTGCAAACAAAGTGCTTTTCACCAAGGATTTTAAATAGTGGTCCATCTGAGACCACTATTAAAGGCTATTTAAAAGGCCATTAAGAATGGCCTTTTAAGCATTGGTATCCATATACAGCTGAAGATATCAAAGGGTACAGAATCAGGAAAAACACTGTAAATTATATTTTATTGTTGAAAAACAGCATATTCAAATTTATATATCTGCGAAAAGCTGTGGGCCTTTGGTATAAGAAATAATGAGAATGAAATAATCAAGATGAGTTATAAAGTCAGAGTACTTTGAAGAGTTTGAAGAAAAGCAGTGGTGAAGAACAGTGGCAGGATCTGGGCAAAGCTAATTAAAAATATTTCATAATTGCCTTACAGCACCTTGACTAATATTAAAATTATATTTTAAAAATGTTTTTTAAATAAAGATTCCATGGGAAGGCCAGTGATAGATGTGTTGCACTTCGTACAAAACAGGATCAAAACTTCACAGTGAACTGTAATTGCCTGAAGTGAAGTCCCAAGGAAGAAGGTCTGCACAAGTCTGTGCAGTCAAGTATAGGAGTTCTTTATAATCTGCCTCCTGGAGAGCCTTAGCTCATGGCTCACAGCTTGGAGAATAAATGCCTTCTTCTTTAACACTACATTTCTTGTTTCATGTCCCACATTAATAATATTCTAAATGAATTACACAATCAGTTGGTTCTAATACAAAACTTGTTTGTCTTTATTTTATTAACTTCTGCTACTCTTTAATCTAAAAAGCATTTGTTACTAAAAACCAAGTATTTCTAGTAAAAGAGGAACTCTTTGAAAGAATCTGTTCTTACATGCTATAGCAGGAATTTGAACTTGCTGTTATTTCCATGCAGCATCTTTCCTGGAGACCAACCATGTACATCAATCCAAGAATTTTTATGCTTTAGGCATTTTTTTCTACTATTGCCATTTGTAGTAAGCTGTTATTTCAGCTCTTTAGTCCTTGGTACTGCTCTGGATATTGGTGGAATATTCCTATATACACATTGGAAGCACTAGGCAGTTGAAAGCTTTTAGGGCTAAGATTCACAAAACAGCTTATTTATTATTAATAGTCTTAGGACGCTTTCAAAAAATACTAATAATCTGCCCTTGGGCATCCTTATGATAGTCACTTGTAAATTACACAGATTTTTGCACTCTTACTTACTTTTCTTTCCTACCAAAACACTATTTAGCATAGCAATCTCTCCTGCATGTGTTTTACAAAACACTCTCCTGTCTTTTTCCATGATGCTGGACAGTCTGCCTGAAGAGCTGCTTATCTGAATATAAAGACAAAATTATTTTGATTTTTATTGTTTTAGGAGTAGTTAATTTTTTCATATTTTAGCAGATTATGTTACCTAACATTATTTAGCACCATTTTATTCAAGTGTATATTTTTAAGCATTTTATGTTTGAAGTGTATAAAAAAAAGCAAAATGGTGATGCTATATAGTATATTTTCCTATTTTGATATTATACACTTGAATGCTTTACACCTAAAGAAAAGAGTTTTGCTTGTTTGCCTGTTGTTTCCAAAAGTTCACTCCATGACTCAGTTGCTTTCATCTTTTAGATGTACAAATATGTATTATGCTGTCAGCTTTTTACTTTCACATTAATATTCAGACACAGAATGAACAGCCTTCTAAAGTGCAGTTTGTGAGTTGGTCCATATAATTTACTTTAGCTGAGCTCTCTTTTTTTTTGGTGAAAAGTGTTATGTGGTCCCATATGGGTGTAATGCAACATTTGAACCATTGTTCTACCTAATTATGCAGGACTGCCATAATATAAAATCTAAATAAAAGGTTTAGAAAGTCTTTACTTTCCTTCATCTTGTTTGCAAAAGATAAAACACTGGTTAATAAAACTAGGCTTGTTGCATTTAATTTTTTTTGTTTTTAAAGACTATACACAAATAGAGTATCACAATCTCACTTACTTAGTGCCAATTATTGGTGAGAAGATGACAAGAATTTTTTTGTGTTAATGAATAAAGTTTTAGGCAGTCTTCCTGTCATATTTATGTCTCATAAATATAATGTTCCTGAATTCATATTCCTTTCACTGCCCACTCAACAAGGGGTGTATCTCCTTGTTGAGTTGAATTGACAAAGTTAAGACAAAACTGGAATTGTGCTGTGGATTTGTAGTACACGTACATGGAAGAATTTCAGAGGTTGCTTTAGATCTTTATCTGCCACCCCTCTACTTCATGAGAGCAGTGCCTTGGAAGTCAGTGCCGGGCATGGGCAGGGCTCAGGGCTTCCACCTGACCCAGTGCTTCTCAGTCACCTGCTTCCCTGTTCTGCATTGCTCAGTAGTCAGGCCTTTGTTGATTTAGGAGCAGTTTGATGCAATGTAGTCAGGCCTTTGTTGATTTAGGAGCAGTTTGATGCAATGGAAGGCAGTTCCCTCATTTTGGGGGACAACTCTGGTGCTGCTTGAGGCCAGTTTTGGTTCTTCATTTAACTTGGAGCATGCTCAAGTAGTGATTCTGTGTCTGGGTGGGATTCAGTCTGAGGGGCTTCTGATCTTGTAATGGCCTGCAGTGTGTGCCCAAGGGAATCCCTCACTCCTCCCTTCAAACTCAACATACGAAAAGCTTTCCTCTTCCACAAGCATTTGTAAGTTTATTGTCCAATACAGTAGCCTCCATCTTCATGAGAAGGCACATCATCTACCCTTCCTAGCTTTAATGCCATGGACATTTTTAAAGGGAACAAATATCTGAGAAAAAAAATTGTACATGTGCACTCTAATAAGTAATCTTTAACTAAGATTACGTAAATGTTAATGTTAAATTAACATCATGTTAATTTGTTAAATGTTAAATTGACATGTAAATGTTTGTGCTGCTGTGTCTCTACTTTTGCATATATGCAGGTTGTCCAGGCTTTTGAACCACTTGCTGTGGTCATGGTACTTGAAAGTTTTTTTTTTATTATTCTAATCTGTACTTTTCAGATAGACCACTCATATGGTTGCTT
Source organism: Toxostoma redivivum (assembly GCA_013397375.1). NCBI lineage: Eukaryota > Metazoa > Chordata > Aves > Passeriformes > Mimidae > Toxostoma > Toxostoma redivivum. Next base: position 199,019 of record VXBI01014480.1, read on the forward strand.
TTAGTATAAATTTAAAATAACTAACTATGCAAATTATTAACTACAAAATGAAAAGCTAAGAAGCATACAAATATTTCTCTGGGTTTATATAATACGTTGGTGTATTCTATAGATTTGAGATCAACTTTGTCATTCCTTGTGCATAAAGTCACATAGATAGTCTTCTGTGTGCATTTTATAGTATCAAATCATATTCAAAATTTGATACTTGGTGATACCATAAGATGTGGAGTACATATATAGTAATTAAGATTGACTTTGTACTGTTAGAGTTTTCAGTGTGTTAATGCTAAATTTACTGTAAATTGTTTTATAAATTTTTTTATAAGATTAAAACACAGAAATAAGCACACTAAGTACCTAGAGTGTTTGGAGAATGCTAGTACAAATTACATGTTTATCTAACAGACGAAATTATTTTCCAAATGTTGTCCTTGACACTGTTTTTTTGGGTATTCTTGGGCTATAGTTCATTAATTTGCGCTAAAAATGTACTGAGCTGAATATGAACCATTAGAGGAAGTGAAAATGCATTCAACAGATAGTGTGATAACTCAGTATTCCCTCAAATGATCTTTGATGATCAGTTTCATAGGAAGAAAAAGGAAGAGTAATAAAAACTTAAATATCAGCAGATTTCAGCTAATTAATCTTTAATGTTAATATTGCCGTCGTATTTAAATGGTAGCCACCCAGTAGAAACTTGCAGTGTATTGTCACCAAGTATACTTGAAGTGTATTACTACATTTCTAAGAGTTGTCAGTCAAAGTTTTAATTGTTACTGTTCCATTGATGCAATGGGAGATGGTATAACTCACTTCAGAATTCATAGGATTATTTTTGTTAGAAATGATTCTTTGTTTGATTGTGAACATTGATAATAGATATTTATTTGGGTGTGATGCATATGTTTAAATAGATTCTAACACTTTAGTAGGTAGTGGAGTGTCAGTACCTGATTGTTATTTAAATTGAAATTAGATTTTTAACCATTATTAAAGGTAATTTCTAAATAATACAATACATACAGCTTTTTCTCTAATACACGGGATTTTTAAAACGATTATAGAACTATCTTCCAAAGGAAATAGGTACTCTAATTCTATAGATAGCCTGTTGCTTAGTAGTTAGACATTGGAAATATCACAATTCATTATTTTGATATGCAAGTGACTTAGACATGATTGCATTTCTGTTTGTTGGTAAGCACAGGCTTGGTGTTTTTCTTGTGGCCCAGCACAAATCTGAAAAATGATGGCCAAATTTTTATCAGTGAGAAATTTATGACCCTGAGATTAGCTCAGTTGGTTGGAGCATGGTGCTAATAACATCAAGTTTATGGTTCAAGCCTTTAATGGGTCATTCACTTAAGAGTTGGACTTGATGATCCTTGTGGGTCCCTTCCACCTCAGCATATTCTGTGATGTGGAAATATTTACATTTTGTTGAAATGTACCAAGTTAGATAAGAGTCTCTTCAAAACAAAAAACTGTTCTTAAAAAGACTTTACATACTTGGGTGACCAAATAGCTGCTGTTTATATTTTTTATTGCTTGTCTCCTTACACTCAAAGTTTGAGTTCTTGGCTGAATTAAGTCTCTTGCAGAAAGAAAATTACAGTTAGAGGAGATAGAGTGACCATTCTATGCATGAAGCATGAAGTACTTGGTTGTGGTCTCTGTACTAATCACTGGGGTAAAGTTCCTGCCTGTTTTCTTTCTGTTGTAGCTGCTTGATAAAAAAGCTTGGTGTTAATTTACATTTAAAAAATTTCCTTCCCACAGTAGATAGAATCTGAAGAAATCACCACTAATTGTTATAATCTATGCCTTCTTTGTGCACAGCTTTTTCTGGAAATCCCAACAAAACTAAAGAAAGAAAGTTCTGAAATCTTAGCACTTTTTAAATTGTAGGGACATAAGAGTCTTAATACAACCTCTACATTGACGAGTTGGTTTCTTATTTTTCAGATGCAAATATGAGCCTTTGCATGTGCTGAATGTGCCCTTTATTGTATTGAGGCATAGAAAATAGACATTGTAGCTCAGTCACTTCCGTAGACCTGCCAAGAATGGAATGTGTTTAATCAGCCTTGGAGGGTGAATAATCCTAGATACAAGCGTGGTGTTCAATGTTCATTCAGAAAGATGTAGAATATGCAGACAAAATGTTTAGTTAAAGGAGAATTGAGTGAATTGCTGCTGTGGCAGGAGATAGTAGTGGTTTTTCACCTGAAGCACTCTCATTGCCTTTAATTTTTCACTTGGTTAGTAACAAAAATATGAATCATGCACAGCACAGTAGATCACTGGGAGGAAGCCATGTGGTGTAATGGTCTGCTGAGGGTGAGACTTTTGGGCTCTGGTTATTGGCATCCTGACTGAGTTAATTCTTCTTTAAAATCATGTTGAAGATTGAAATGTAGCACTAAAAGGACTGGGGAGGTGCTCAGTATTATAAAATGCTGTGGGGAAGCCATACTGTGTTCTTACTGGGAAATGTTCAGGCTGTTTCATGAAGGTAGAGAAATCTTCATTCCTAAGCACTTGCAGTTGTGTGGCTTACCCGATTTCATTTCTATTCCAGCATTATGAAAAAGATGCGTAACTACCAATAGAGCAGATGAAATAATGCAGATTTTATTTGGCATTATTGGCATGAATCCAGCAATATATCAATGATCACAAGGAACTTGAAATTTTTTTATCAGATAACTTCTTACATTCAGACATTTTCTTTAGATTTTCCCCTGCAGGATTATGCTGGTAAGGATGTATTGTATCCCACATAATGTTTTCTGAAATGAAATTTTAATAATTTATCAAAAATGAAATGTATCTTGCATAGTGCCTAATATATATTTATTTCAACCTTTCAGATATGAAACAATCTAGACCAGAAATAGTTTGCTTACATGGTTATATTTTACTTAGATGTTGGAAAAGAGCTTTGAAGACAATTTGATTGCATTGTGTTGCCAATTTGAAGAGCAGCCTGACTTTGTTTCCTTCGGTTCTTAAAGAAAAAATACTTCTGCTAGAGTAACACTCCTTCTAAAACTCCATGTAGTAGGATCTGCCATGCAGTAGGTGTTTCTAATAAGCATGCAGTAGTAGAAGGGTCAGGGACTAACCAGTGAATAAAAATCAAAACTCAAAATGAGGTGCCTTTCCTGTTTAGCACTGGGCAGTGATAGATACTGATAATGTTTGATTAATGAGCACCAGACTTGCACTGGGCAAAAACATCTGTAAGAAATGATTTATTATTTCAAAGGTATTGGAAGCTTACTGTATCTTGTAGATTCAACTGTGTGTGCATGAATAAAATAAATGAGATGCAACATGTGAAAAACGAAAACACATTACTTGTAAAGGATATGTCACGAGCAGGGTATTTTTGTTCAAGTACACTTTGTCACTTCGGGGATTTTTAATGTTGGTCTGAATACAAATCACTTAACTGGCTCATAAAATCAACCTAGTTGGAATTCTTGCATCTATCATTGAGACAGAAATGAGGGTTAAACTTAATATGCTGGAACATCCCTTAAATTTTTACATTTGGCATCATACACAGCTGTTCCAGCTGTACATGTGAACAAAAAGAATTCTCCTAGCAATATAATAGGAGTGAAAAAGATGTATTGATGCAATTTTAACATTGAAATGAGCAAAATTATTTCATTTGTAGCATCATTGAAAGGTAATGTCATTAAAGTTGGTTAAATTTTCTATAAATACGTTTATGAAACAATGTCTGATTCTCTTCTCCCTACTCAAGCTGTGTTTGAAAACGGACAGTGATTTGGAGATTTTACTTTTGTATACTTGCAATGTAGTCTTGTAGTTTTTGGGTAGTCTTTTAGGCTGCCTTTGGTTTTTGAAGTGACCTTATTCTGTGCTGCATGTCCGTGGCTGCCAGTCCGGTGTCAGGTTGCTGGGAGCACAGAGAGCTAGTGATGGTGCAGACTCACCTCCAGCAAACTGCACTGAGTGTCCAGACAAGCTGGAGTGCCCTGACTCCAGGATTAGAGAAAAATGCCTTTTCTCTAGTTTTGTAGATAGGAAAGGTGGAACAGTGGAAATATAGTCTGCTCTCCAAATTTCTCCTCTTATGCTGGGTCAGTGACTGTGAAACACTTCTCTGTAGTGGGTAATGTTTGGAAATTCTGATATATGCTGTTCCATAAATCTACACCTATAATGTGGATTTACCATATCCACTTTCTTACTTTGCTGTTCTAATTCAATAGGCAGCTAAAATATTTTTCTTTTTGGGATTCATCGCTGATTATTAATATGCCAGTCAAAAAATGTTTTTATGTTGAGCAAAAAAGTATAACCTGATAAAGGTCTTAATAAAGGTGTGCCAATTTTTGGTAAAAATGTTTGATACACTGCAATGTCCCTTGAACCTGAATTCACAGTGATTTGTGTGTGTAATTTAGTACTGAATGGCAAAAACATACTTAGTTACTTAGGGTCAAACTTGTTTATCAGAAGTTTTGTTTAAGATTTTTTTGGGTAGATTCTATTCGTAGCATTCGACCTGTTCTTCATCTTGTTTTGATCTCACAGGGTCTGATATAGTGGGAATTAAAGAGTAGAAAGAAGCATCTTTATCTCCAATTCTTTTTCATATTATATCTGAAATAGAAAGAAAAGGAAATTAATCGTGTCCTTGGACTGTGCCTCCAGCTAGTTCTTTAGAGTCCTTAAGTAATGTCATGGCTTTGAATTAGAAGGTTCTCTTGTTCATGGAGAGGTTGGCTCATCCTCTCATCAGGCCCTAGAAGTTACTTTTCTAAGATGTACTAGACAGTTAAAGTTATTATGAAAGTGGAGGGCATCAGGTTTTACTGTCACTGGATTTCATAAAACAGAGCTCCAGCAGTGACAGCTCCCTCTCTTTAATGTGGAAGCCACAAATTGACTACATTAAAGGAGTGACCTTTCAACCTATGAACTGAGAGGAGTTAGAGCAGCTTGCCAGCTATGAGGTCTTGGTAGCATCTGCAGCAGGTGTTGGGCTAGGGAACTCTGACCACTCTCAGGATCCTGACCCATTTGTATTTACAGAGGGAGAGGGGAAAAAAACACCAAAATCCAAACCAATCAAACATAAAGAAGTAGCTAACTAGAATTTATAGTGATGCTACATGGACATTGCAATAATTTAGTGTAGCAGCCAAATTGAAACTTCAGAAGCAAAAGCTGTCAAAAGCTTTGTTAATGTGATAATTTCTGCACTGAAGAATCTAGATCCAGATTCTTTGGTCAGGCAGCTAAGTCTATAAGCAGTGAAGCATGGAAGAGGTCAGATCTGCTGCTAGCCTATTTGCACGTTTCCTTTGTGAAAAGTGTGCAGAAAGCCAAGCATGATATTTTCCCCTTCCCTTGTTGTCCACCAATTTCACAAGAAAATCATAGTACACCTTTAGTTAATACATCTTTTAATGGCCTTTTTCACTGTTTTGTTTAGTGATTACTTGCATATTCTGAATTAAACTGGCTCACTGTGTTGCAGATGACCTCTAAAATGCCACTGAATTAAGGTTATGATTAAGGATGGAACTGTTTGATGCAGTCAGATTTTTACATGCAATGTGTTTTATTTTTTTCCATCCTTTTTCTTTAATATCTTTGTAAAAAAATTGTACAGTGAAATCTGTGCAAGCTTTTGATCTGTATTATTACACAATATTTACAGCAAATTTGATGCCTGGCCCTTTGTATATATGCAGAAATAGAAAATGGAAAAGGAAAACCTTATCATGGCTTTTCCTTGCAGTTCTGAGCAGGAACCACACAAAATACACTATCATTGCTCTCAGGAGTGCCAGAACTGTGCCACTACTGCTTCTTGGTGTATCACCTTTTCTAAGCACTAAATACAACTATTTGATCATCCCTATCTTGTGGCGGAGACTTTTTCTTAAAGGCACAAGATAACTTTAATGGTTAGTGGAATAGGCAAACAAAAAGCAAGACAACTCAAAGTTGAAGAAACAAGTTAGTTTAATCTCCAGTATTAAGTCTGGAAATTCAGTCTTTGTTGCTAAGACTCTGCAGATAACAAAATTTGTCCCAAGACTGACTTCTGGTTAGGTGGCTTAAAAGATGAAGCAGGAGAACAGGGAAAGAAAAGCCTGGTTTAAGCAAAATTATGCTTGCTTGATATAACTAGCAGACCAAAGAGCCATTTGACATCCTCTGTCTCCAGTTTGTTCGAATTCAATTTAAAAATGGATTGCCTTTTCTCATGTATGTGTGCATCTGTGACCATGTTGGAAGAGGACTCTGTCAAGGGTTGGTCCAGCTGCTGTTTCAGTTGCATCAGTGAACAAGGGAAAGGAACAGTGTCACATGTAGGTAAGGGTTTGAATCCATGATTTAAGTTCCATGTGTTTTGCATAGAACAAGCACAGCTCACTAGTCAAGGCAGGTTTCCTGGTACATACTTAAAATCATTTGGAAAATCTGTGGTTGAACATATTGGAGCTAAATTTAGTTAAAGAATAGTGGGGCCTGGTTGCATAACAAATGCAATGTCTGCGAAGGAAAATTTTTATAAAAGGACAAAAAGGTGTTCTTAAATTTTGAGATGATTTTTCACTATTTAAAAAATAAATTTCATAAATTGATTCATGTATCTAAAAATGTGTTATTATTATTTGTTTTATGGTGCCTCTTGAAGCTTCTACCACTGTAGAATTTATATGTGTGTTTTATTGGCATTTTTAAATTTGAAAACACATTCAGGACTAAGTGCTTCAAATGTGCATGGAAATGAATGATTAAATGTAAGGCTCTCTCCTTAAGTCAGGAGTTATTCACAAAGTAAGTAGTATTCACAGATGTTGAAATGCATTTTGCAGTCATCTGAGTGGCTGTATTACCTCCCAGGGATATGCAAAAGCCCTGTTCTCAAGCCACTGTTATTTTGAAAAGACACTGATTTGGGGTCCTTCAGCTGTCATTGTTTTTCAGTGCAGTGAAACTTCGATAATAAACTACCATATGCAAGAATTATGAACTAATGCTGCAAGATAAAGTTCATTATGCCACTGTGCGCTTTTAAAATCCTGTGCTATCTTTGCTTGTGTTCTTCAGCTGGGATGGAAGTGTATCTATAACAGTATGACTAATTATCTTTACATACATTTATCACTAAATAAACTTCACACAAGACAGCAAGATTGTTTACTTAAGCAGTATAATACTGGGAATGGAAGATAGCTCTAGAACATAGGATTACATTGCCAGAATGGCACTATTTATTAAGCTATGATAACGCTAATGTTCTTTTTGATGTATAGCATGTGTGACTTCAGCTGAACTTGTAGAGAGCCTTAAGGATGTTTCATTGAACATTTAGTATGGCAGCAAGCCAGAATACATTTAGCCTAAACCCAGATGACAGGTTGGTAATGAGGTAGTGATTGATGACCACTGCTTCCATATGAAAACCTGCTTGATATGCTGGGGGGGAAATGCATTGCTAGCTCTTTTTATTTCATTCCGTCTGTATTAGTTATTCTTACTATAGAGGAGTAGCATTGGCTGCTGGTTATTCAATCCTGGTTTCACTTTTGGATGACAACTGAGAACTCGGCCGAGATTGTAGAAGCACAGCCCGATGGCTACATTTATGTGTATTTCAAACCCTAATTTCAGTGGATTTTTATTGTCAAAAATAACTGCAATTATATCACTTATGAAACAGCCTATATTATTACCTGCCTCTGTAATTTTGCAAGTCTTTATGATTCACCTTCTGTGCCATCTAAATGGCATTGCTTTCCCTTCTAATATAAAAAGAGAGACTTGGCCCAAAGGTTGTAACGCATGGGTCAGGCAAACAAGCCTAAACAAAAGATTGCTGATTATTTTGCCTAGTCCTTTTGAACACTTCCATGTAAAGGCACTGCACTGCTTATTCAGATGAGGGGCAAACTGTGGTTCTGTGCACTAAGAAGGGTATTTAAGGCATGTCCTTCAGCCAGATTCCAGCCTCATGTCTGGATTAACAGTAAGAGTTAGGAGGAGGCAGCAGGGGCCTGTAGGGGTTATATCCATAGCTGTACCCAGTCAGATAGAGTGGATATTAGATGTCCCCAAAGCTGGAGGATAACTAATGGGATCACATTAAGGCCTGGTTAGAAATCACCCAAGGATGCAGCAAAGGGCACTAGGGCAGCATAAATATCTAATGTCAAAAGAGTCTCCTTATTAGTGTTTTCCCAGGCAGAAGTGATTTTTGGTCATGAAGGGGTGAGGAAGCTTGTCACCCTAACCAGAGTGACATTGCAGTTCCACAGAGCAAAAATATGAGCACAAAAATTGTGATCAGTGATAGAATCAAAAGCCAGAATAAGGAGGTTTTGAAGCAAGGCTGGGGCAGTTTCCATTGTTCTCCTTACATTCCAGAGATGTAAGGGAAGTTTTTGTGCCCTCTGGGGGTGAAGTGACTGACTTTTCAGTAAGGAACAAATGCAGTATTAGAATGGGAGATTTGTGAGCTGAACATGCATTGGACCCACATGAGGGTGTGAGTCCAGCAGCGTGCTAAGTAAGATCTAAAATAATCAGTAATGCCTCCTGGTGAGAGAGAGAGTTCTTGTGGAATTTCAATAATCTACAGATGCCAAGGAAAAGGATAGTCGGTCCCTATTGTCAGGTGTCAGGAGACAGGACGGCCACAGCACAGGGCTGGATTCAGATATGCACAGTACAAGTTTATCTCTAGATGCACTAATGGAAAATTATTATGAGAGGAATCATCATCTAGTCTAGGTAATTTAATTTCCACAAAATTAAATTTGTTTTTCTTACTAAACCATGATGTTTTCCTCCTTCTTCTGGCTTTCGCTTTTACACTTACTTTCAATATTTTTTGCAAAACTGTTTATTGCATAGTAAGCTCTTTGAGGAACACTGGTCTTCCTTTTTTGTTTGGAAGGTACCCACATCCCACATGTTCAGTACCAGAAATTAATACCTTTTAATTTAGATATGTCTTTCATTTGAACTTTCCATTCTTTTGGCACTTCCATATTCCACTAAATTCCTGTTTATAGCTGTAGCATCCCCAGGCAGATGTCCTGTGAGCTGCAGAATTTGTCAATTCAAGTTTGAGTTAAACTGCTTCCTTTCAAATGTTTTGAGTGAGTTTGTTAAATGTTCACACCTATAAACTGTCCCTAATTGAGACAACTGCATTTTGTTGTTCACTGACCAGTGACAAGATGGAGCAGGTCCATTGATTTTTACCCTCTTCCTCGAAAGACCTTAGTTTTAACAAGTAGTGGCAAGTGAGGACATAGTCTTTCAGTGGAGATTAATGGCCATATGGTGTTGTTGCTTATACACTGGAAAGCTTAGTTATTTACTGTAAAATCTGACTCAAAATTCTATACGCAAATCAGAAACTCCTACTTGGTTTGTTTCCATAACAACACACAAAACAACATCAATCACTTATAGTAGAACTCCACACTCCATAATTAGAGATACACTTTTAAGAAGTGTGGGAGGAGTTCTGTAAAGTGTTTTTATGTTAAAAACAACATTAAGCCTTGTTCTCACAAAAGCTTATGCACAAACTTCACTTAGCAGAATGTAATTTATTCCATTGGCATTTATGGCTACATCTCCACAGCTCTGATACAGTGTCTGGAGTGACTATGCATGCCCTGCTCTGTCGTGTCTGAATGACTGAAGTATGAGCAAGGTTTCTGTGAAGGCAAACATGCTTTCTGTGTAGGGAGCAGATGTGGGGTTTACTCCAACAGCGTCAGCTGACCACTCCTTCCTACCAGGCATGGGTTTCAGTATGACAGCAAATGCTTGCAGCACAACATCCTGTAATATTGGAGAAAAGTGATATGAAGAAAAAACTGCTTAAAGTACTTTATGTAGAAAAAAATTTGCTGTGTATCTTCTTAATATAGAATTTAAGCCAATGGGACATTACCATATATGATATTTTTCATAGTATCAGGAGTATTCATACCTGATATGGTGGAGAATACTCTGCACTACTGTCTTCACTATTGCAGTCAAGGACACATGCTGCCATATAAAGCTGTTACAACATCATGACACCTTCAGGGAGGCAGTCCCACATCCCCACTGATGCCTTGCAGTCATCTGCAGATTGGAACAGTTCAAAATAATCAAATGCAAAGTATTACTTCTCCACTCTACTTACCACTTGGCTAGAAAGTGGGGAGGGTTGTATTTGGATTTTTTTTGTGTTGTTTGTTAGTGTTTGGGGGTTTTTGTTGTTTTGATTTTTTTTTAATAAATTCACATTATCTATATTTTAAAGAACCAACAGAACACACTTTAAGTTCTCCTGGCATTTTTTAGGCAATAACTAAGTCATAAGAAAACATTTTCTCTAAAGCATCTTGTAGCTGACAAATCCCTGGGCCCTTAGGCAAGCTGTGTTTGAGTCTTGCTGCTTTCAGCTACTCCAGAGACAACACGTGGTGTATGCCTGGGAAGGAAAGGCTGAAGGGAAAAACCCTGAACAAAATGAGGGAGAGTTAAAAAAATAATAGATAAATGGGAAAGAAGACAATAGTAGAGAAATGTGAGACAAGAATTTCTGCAATTAAATGGAACTGAAAAAATTAAGGAAATAGAAAACGTAGATAGAATACATAAACTGGGAAAAAAAGGCAAATTGGGGAAATAAAAGCAGAAATACATGAAATTATCCATAAAATGACAAAAATGGGAAGGAATCAAATAAAACAGAAGCTCATATAGCTGTTCTGGCCACATTTTCAATAGTTTTCTTCCTTTGATAACCTCAATATCAGCTTTCTCTTTAAAGAAGAAGAACAGCTGAATGGAATATGTGTTTTGCTGAGTTTTGATCCTGTCTGTCCTTCATAAAATCTTAATTGTCATGTATACCAAATAAGTAAGATCTAAAAGTTAAAAAACGGTATTTACATGAAAACTTCTCCTGACTGGTCAGCTGTAGTAAGTTAAAAGATGGGGAAATGTGTATAATTTGAGGATTTTTACACCAGTTTTGATTGTTTTCTTATTCATCTCAAAGAGTAAGCATATTGTTATGTCAGTGAATATATGATGGGATATTTTTAAAAAAAAAAACCACAATTAAATCACAGCTAAGGTTTCTAGGTGACAGGTAAGAGAAGCTATATAATTAGACATGTCCAAAAAGAGTCAAACAGTGGAAAGTAGTAATCCTGAAGGAAGTTTGCCATTGTCTGAGCTGACACCAAATGACCATCTCATTCAAATGTGCACTTCATTAAAGAGTCACCTCCTGCTTGGCTTCTGCAGCTGAGCTCTTACTACTCTGTGTGGAGTCGGTAGAAACAGGGAGACTTTTAATTAAGTGTGAATTTTGATTTGCTCTCTGAATATCAGAGCAGCATATTATTCCTTCGTTTATAATATTAGCAATCACATGTTTTTCCTAAAGACAAAGGTAGTAGCTGCCCACTGATATGCGTGAATGTTTCTACCTGTATGAAGCCTGTACAGGCTACTGGCAAATTAACTATGATGTGACACAGTCTGTAGATGCAATCCATCTCCTTAAAGCATGGAAGGGAAAACAATTGCAAAAATAAGCATTTTACAATAATTAATAGATGTTAGGGGCTCGATTCCTGTCTCTAGTAATTGAGGAGCTCTCCCAGTCCACAAGGCCTTTCTAAGACCATAGAAGTGGCCTTGCAAGGACATTTCTCCCTTCTCTCAGCACCTTGGCTGATTCTTGTTTGGGGCATGGGTGGTCTGAGTTCCTCCAAGAGCTCCAGTTGCAAGCAGGATATATGTTCAGACAATTCTTGCACTGACATGGTTGGAGGCAGGAAGTAGTCTGCATGCTTCCCACACCATAAAAGTTCTAGCTTGAAGATCCACCCTTCAAGCCTTTTAAAATCCTATTGTGTGAATTGCCCAAGAGTCATCACAACCTTGCTTCTATTGTATGGTCTCGGCAAATCATTCAAATTTCTTTGCACATCTGTAAAATGCAGGAATAAATGTTGATTTCCTATCTGGGTCCTGTATATTTTGAGGATTGACTGTTTATGTAGCACCTTGCAAACAGAAAGTGCTACTAACAGTAAGTGCTGTTTGTTACTCTCAGTATCAAAATAACTCATGCAGCCAAGCATAGAGTATGGCTTGCTGTCTGTCTACCTGATTTGCATTCCAACATGCAGTGAAAATAAGAAGGTGTTGCTGTAATATCAATACATGCATTTTATAAATTTTGTGGCTCTGCTGTATGGTCAGAAATTCTGCATTATATCTGCTATACATTTAATTACAAGGCTTCAGAAATTTTAAATATTATATTTTCTTCCTTTTTTCTTCAATGTCACAACAGCATTCCATTTAGGGCATCTTTCTCATGGCTTCATTTGCTGAATATGTAGTTCTGTTAACTTCTTCCCAGGTGTTTAGTTGGATGTATGATTTACCCTTTATTAATAAATGTTCTCCCATTCTGTACAATTTATGCAATTAGGAATTATGGTTTCAGCCCAGTGTTCTAAACTATCTGTGTAAATGATTGAATGAATAAATAAGTAAATAGAGAAGTGAAAATAGAAGGCACCCCTATGGTGCCTCAATAATAATACCTTTTTATCTTGCAAAGACTGTGTTTAGAAACTGTTTCACTTCTTGCCCCTTCAACAGTTTTTTAGTCAGATATTCTGAAATGTAGCTTCATTATTTTTTTCCTGAGCTTCAAGTCCCTGAAAATGGCTTTTTTCTTTTCTGTTAAGTTGATAATAGAGATGAGCATGGAAAAAAAGAGTTGTCTGATATATAAATTCGTATCTGCTTAGCATTTGATTTCAGGCTCAAGAGTTATTATAATTGTAATCCCTCCCTCCAAAAATTGGAGGGCATGAGCTTTTGGAAAGACGTGCTTAAAGATATAGAGCTGGATCATATGCTTGGTGCTATGTTTGTCAGTGCAGGGTTAGTGAACTTTCATCCTACATGCATACCTTCAACATGCAGATTTGATTTTGCATTTGAATGCATTAGTAAATACTTGTTTTCTATTTATATGTATTCTATAATCAGAAATAAAGAATGCAGAATCAGAGGTAGACTTTGTTTTAGCAGACGATTCTGTTTATCTGAGTCCCTCTCTTCTCACACAACTGTTGTTGTTGCTAAGGTTAATTAAAGTCATTCTATGCCTAATTTTATATGTAAAGCAAAACTAATTTATAATTTAAAACACTTGTGTAAAAGGCTTCGTTCCATGTAACTGATTTGGTTATGCTGTACTTCTGAAAGATAATTTTATCAATTGGGCAGTGGATGTACAAATCAAGTTTTTCCATCTATGTTGTGGATTTTTGCATGGACTTTAAGGAGGCTCCAGCATTGATCAGTATCAGTTGTAACCTGTTATAAAATTACATGAGGGATAGAATTACTTTTAAATGTTGCAAACATGCATAACTGTATGTAGTGATATTTGAGTTGTTTTTAAATGCTAACAACTGAATTCATCTGTGAATGGAGGAAAATTGTATTCAGTTTTTGATTTAAAGTTCTTGTCCTCATCCTACACTCTGATTTTACAAGATTATTGAGTCATTTTGTTGAATAAGGCAAGCCCAATTCCATCATTTACTCAGAAAGGGACTGTGAGTAGCAAGATGTGCTTTCTGCAAAAATGTATGTGTGGTACTAATTAAAAGGATGGAAGAAAGTTTTGCAGAGAAGACATTTCAAAAATTAGTTCTTGACCCTTGTGTGAGATCTGTTTTCTAGTTTTCTATGTCTGAGCTTTGTTTGTTTGTAGCGTGGGTGGAGGAAGAAGGGGTCTGATTCCTGGTACACTGCCAATGGCTCGGAGAGCTCTGATAGAAACGCACCATGTTGAATTTCTCTGTTCTGTGACTGTCCTGTGCCCTGATGGGGAATACATTTCTTTTACCTAATGGTAGTAGTGGATTTTTTAAATCCCAGATAAAAAATGCAGATATCTTTCTGTGGCTTAGGACCTCAACCAGGGCATATTTCATAGAATTGTGAAATAATTGGAAGGGACCTTGGGCCATCGTCTAGTGTAGCCCCCTAGCTCAAAGCAGGGTCAGCTGGAGCAGGTTGCCTAGGACCATATCCAGTCTTAAACATCTCTGAATACATAAGAAAGCTTGCTCTGAGAGTCTGCTGGCACTCCTGAGGTTCTTTTCCACTACATCAGTAAAGTACAGACATACAAATCTTTTGGCAGACAAGGGATACATCCCGAAGGTACTCAGGCCCAAATCAATCAGACTATTTAGGTGCACACCTAGGAAGGGGCTTGTTTGAAGTACTGTACTCAGTTTGGTCTGTAACACCTGTGTTAGAGTTAATGTCATATTTCTGCAGGGAAACCTTTTTCAAAACTTGATTTTATTGTGAGTGCTTTCACAAACGTATCTGACTTTCACTGCCCAACTTGCCTACAAATCCCTGCTAGGATTTTCTTCTCTCATTTGGGTAGTCACAGAAAACTTCCAATTATGTTTCTAGATGGGTTTCTGTGTTCAAAAATTTTTGTACTAATGCAAAAGTAAGCAAGTTCATTATCTTTTGATCTTCTGCATATTTTCATTTGAACTCTAAACAACATGTGGTTGTATTTTATAATTGCATATAATTGTGTAATTATATCAATTTTTTACTACTGTCAGAAGCTTTTAAAAAGAGTTTGGTGCTTTTTAAAAATTCAGTTTTACTATTATAATATTACACTGATAAGTTATTTCTCCTTTGTGCTTCGCACAGACAGTATTTCTGGTAAGGCAGATGTAGATAGAATGTAGCAATTTTTTAGCATAAAGAAATTGGATATAATATCTGCTTTCTCAATTTATTGATCAGCCCAGGAAAGTTCAATAGCTAACTGAGGGTTTCCAAACTGTCAAAATATTCAGTGACAAGTTGATGTTGACATAATTGAAGTTGAATGTATTTATTTTGTCTTAGTGATCTAGAAATCAATACATTTTAGTACTGACTTTGTTCTGGGCTGGATGCAAAGCACAGTGAAGGGCCTAATGCTGTGAAAAACTAAACTTTTTCTTTAATTGTGCGGCTCTCAGCCATTTCAGATAGTAGTGAGCATATAAAGTAGATAGGTCTAATTATGGACAGAGAGCAAAAGGTTTCTTGACAGTGTGCAGAGATTAGTAAGTGTAAAAAAATAGTGGAATATTTAAAATTAGCTTAGTCTGTGCTTATATGTTGGCAGTATAGCATATCCTCAAAGCTTTTGACAGTTTGAACAAAAGTTACCTTTTAGTTCAAAACACAACAGCAAATCCATATAATTCCATAGACCCCCAAATAGTCTTTGTTTGAATGAGCCTGTTTTTGTGGCTCTCACAGAAATCTATTTTCAGTTTTCTTCTGATGGACTAATAGAAAAGCTGCATTTACTAGAAATGCCAAATTCTACGTTTGACAAGAAATTAAATCTGTTTTTAAAAGAAAGAATAGCAGAAGCTGCATCTTAGATTTATGCTGGTGCTATTGAATTTAGGCACTTGAAAACAATTTTAAGAGCAGATTTTTCACACAACAGAAACCTGTAAGCAAATTGAAAGTGCTGTTTAGGATTCATAGAGGAACAAAATGCATACTCCATCTCTGACATAATTTGTCTTGAGGTTTATGAAATAATTTTTCATCGGATTATACTATTTAAAGTAATTAAAGATATAATTTGCTATTTAATAAACAATGTGTTTTGTAACTTCATTAAAGATGCTGCCTTTCTTAATTGTAATGGTCCAAAAGGTTGTCAGTGAACTGTACGTTAACTGCAGAGATAATAATGATTTTATATGTTAATAATTTTTAAATTAATAACTCATGTAGTTTTTCAGCCACACAGGGAAAATAATTTGCATCCTTAAAGCTTATTTTGGTATTAACCACTTTACTTGGGGAGCGTGGATATGCTTGTATAAAATGTTCATTTGTTTTACATTAGCACTAATGCAAGCATGTAGGACCCACTGGTGTGAAAGGATTAAAATCAGCAGCATTAGACAAGCATGAACATTTCAGAGAGAAATCCTTGTTAGAGGGACCTATTGAGACTGTGTAACTTGATTTTCTATTTATTGATCTTGGTTTTGCTACCATTTGAAACTCTGTTTGGAGAGAATCCTCCTATTGTAGTACTGCAAATACAAAAATCTGCACCAAGCAGACATTAAGGATTCATGCTCACTCCCAGGTAGATTTGTGTGCCTTGGTTGACTCTAGCATGGGTTGGATGCCTTTTTAGAGGAAACATATGCTCCCTTGGGAGCATTTGCATCATCACTGCAGGTAATTTGAGAGGCCTCCTTTTAACTTTCTGACATCTCTTTGTCATAGACATCTCTTCATGGACTGAAAAGGGGCATGCAGTCCTACCTCACTGATGCTTTATCACAAAAACTTTTTGCTTAAAATAAGTATACATTTCCCATTTTGAATGTTTTACTTCTCCACCAGGAAAATAAGTTTAAGAGGACGAGGAGGAAGCTTCTGTGCATGCCTGTGCAGGTATCTGCACCTACAAGCCATGTAAACTGACCCATGATCTTCATTACCACGTTTCACTTTGTATTCCTGACTGCTGGTCATCCAGAAGGCATTTGGAGATGTTCACCACCATTTCTCTGTTTTCTAGATAGTAGCCTTACAGCATCTGAGGTTCAACTGCATTGTATTTTTGACCTGAAGTCTCAGATTTAATGCCCTGTCATCGGTATGGAAAATGCCCAAGGAAAATGCAGGCACTTGATGAAAATGGTATTATTAGTTAATAAAGACACTCTGTCTTTAAGTAAAATTTTATATGAAATGCCACATATGCTGTTCTTGAGAAAGGAATTCAGGTTTAGTTAATAGATTAAAAAAGCTCTAGACAATTCATGAGTCCTTTCTGTCATTTGCCCTCACTCAGAACAGTATTTGGTCAAAGTATGAACTTCCTTAATTATTTCCAGTATGGAAAAGTATGAAGGGGTAGCTATAGAGTATCTTTAACATTTCTGAGCTGATCTACCTGTGTAGGAGAGTATCAGTTTAACAGGATATTTGCATGGAACTCCTTGCTACAGCTGCTTTTAAAAGGGAAGGCAGATAAAGATGTGCTTAATGATAAGGACATTGATGTGTAAGGGGTAAATAACCTGAGTGAGAATGCTCATTGACCCTCCAGCATATTACAAGAATGTCATATTTGTTGCAGGGTATTCTGTACTGACAGTGTGTGACAATCTAAGATAATGCCTCTGATGACACATACTTATTATTCACCTGCAATTATAAAACTCTGTGTGCTTTTTTTCCATAATTCATAGTGAACACTGGAGCATAATCATGTTGAAAGTGTCTCTTCAGAATGTTGCTTTAAAGAAATGAGTAAGAAAATCTTTTCAAATGTTTTGATAGATGATTCATGGCACTGGAGCTGCTGATGAGGAGCCAATATAGCCAAGTCTATAAATATGCAGTTACGAGAACTCTGGAAACATGAATTCTGGTAGTGTGACAGATTCAAAAAGCACTTTTTCTACTGGAGTAGGTTTCTAAAGTTGCTCTCTTCCTGTTCTACATTCAGATACCATTGTCTAATTAGGCTAATTGGCTGGCAAATTTGCCAGCTTTTAAATAAAATTAGTTTGGAGGTGAGAGAACAAATACCATCAGAAACCTGATTTATTCTTTCTTTCCATAATAATTGTTTCTTTTTAACTGAGCAGAGCTTGGCTTTATTATTTCTAGGAAATTTCTGTTTAATTTACTGTATATGATGTGTTTCCAGAAGAAATGAATATTGGCAGCCTATTACTAAACCTTTAAGCAAAGTAATCATAATGGAGAGACTGACCTCCACATTACCTGGCAGTAATGAATAAAGCTCTAGCAAATAACAGTTACCTGATGTTATTCTAACAAATTCAGCTTGCCTTAAGTCAGTACATGTGCATCTTCCTATGTTTCTCATTGCTTCTGAAGATCCGAAATACACTGAGGGTAATGAGAATGAATGATAGCTTAGATGTGTTCTTTCCTTGAAACTGCTGGTTGTATTAAATCCACAACTTCTGTGCAGACCTACAAATCTATAACATCCGTTTCAGATGAATTTGGAAACAAGGGGCTGTGTTCTTTTATTCTTGGTGCAGAGATTAAAATTGATCACAGCAGACACAAGGGAGCAGATTTGAGTATCACAGCTCAATGTGGTTAACTGGGATAGTGCACAGCTCCTGTACTCCTTAACTGTGCACATACAGGTTATGAATATTATTGATTGCAGGGGTCAGGGGAGGCTGCAGGGAGGTTATGTTGCATGATGCTATTTGATGATTTTTAAGGGACAAGAGCTATGAACTCTCATAGCATCTGGGACAGGTACAGTTTAAACCTGACAAATGGAGATTTATGTTTGTGTGAGCTGGCAAAGCCCTTCAGGTAGAAATAATAAATGGAAATTTGATAGGATGGGGGGTT
Source organism: Toxostoma redivivum (assembly GCA_013397375.1). Taxonomy (NCBI): domain Eukaryota; kingdom Metazoa; phylum Chordata; class Aves; order Passeriformes; family Mimidae; genus Toxostoma; species Toxostoma redivivum. Next base: position 217,559 of record VXBI01014480.1, read on the forward strand.
TTTTATCATAGGTCAAATATTGTGCTGTAGAAAAAGAGAGAAAAAAAGATTTAACTATTACCTTTTCATCAGAATGCATAGATGCTAGGTTTTCAGTTGTAGATCTGTGCTGCAGGGTAATGAATAATGTTTAGAAGTCTTTTCTTGAGGCATCATTTTAAACTATATGTAGAGATGGCTTACCTGAACTGATTAAAAAATGCAGTGTAGGTGAATGATACAGTAGTAATTACTGAATATATTTTGTAGTATCTTTTTGTTCTTTCATGCAGACAAAACCAGTATATAAATATGCTAAGATTTAAGATGAGACATTATAATGCTTATAAAAGAATTGGGAAAAATGTTTGTTTCCTATATTAAAATTTCACATAGAGTACTAATTACTCATAAGCTTTAGAAAGACCTTGCTGAATTACTTTGATGACTTCTACATATGAAAAAAAAAAAAGATGAATCCTTGTAATGTTTTAAAAAAAAGAATGACCGGAAGTCCTGTGTTTTCCAAATATTACTTAGCATGTGGGACTTTTTCCTGAAGGAGTAAGTTTTTACAAATATTTCATATTGATCCAGTTACACGGGGTGCAAAGCTGTGATTGCCTCAGCCTGGTGCTTCAGAGTCATGACATTGGAACAGAATGGGAGCTGTGGAAGCAGTGTGCAGCTGAGGATAGTTGTGGGTTTAAGACAAATGGCTATAGTTAGATATTTCTATGATTCTTTACTGCTCTCTTCCATCAAATTTAGGAAACAATATTATAAAAATCAGTTTTTAGAATTGCAACACAGATACCACCTCTTGACTATTATATTCCTACCATATCAAAAACGCAGGTTGATTTTAGGTAGTATAAGCTGATGTTGTCTCAGTATACCTCATTGCAACTTTCTTGCTGTACAGTGCCTGAGGTCTGACAAAGGTGTTATTCCAGAATATTAATGACTTAATTAATTACTCCTCATGTATTTCTACGGGATGATTCTTCTGCCTTTGATGTTTTTTTTCAGCTGTTGCTTTGTGATAGTGTAGAGGCTTAGTATTTATTTTTCTTCATGATGCCAACTATTTGTGTTATTTTCTTTGTGAATGTTTATCACCCATTTTGCTCTCATTTCATCTATTCCTTGTGTATTTATTGTATGTAGCCTCTATTGATCCACCTTTTCAAGATTTTTTTCCCCGTGTTTTGAAATGAAAAATTAATATGAAGAGATCTTTTCTATGCTAATATTTGGTTTTTCCTTTATAAATTTTCATTTGCTTAGATTATTTCAATATACCACCATGACTGCTTATAATCAGGGCATATTAGACAGTTAAGTTATAATGAGTCTGCTTGGGGAAAGTTATTATTTCCATTGCAAGCATGGTAGCATTTTCTGCTTTCTCTTCAGGACTCTGTTGCTCCCAGTCTCACAATCCAGTTTATTTTGCTTTCACTTCCACGTATTAGGATTTTCTGTATTGGATAAAAATCACTTTCCTGTGACATATAGTTTCTGAGATGATAGATTTTTTTTGTGTCCTTCAAGTTACTGATAGGCAGTCCCTGAGGAGGTGATCTTGCCTTGGGGCCGCTCAGCACTGTTTACTGAACACGAGGAGGCATTGGGACCAGTTTCTGTTCCTCAGAGTGGTGCAGTACCACACTGGCAAACATTATCTGGCTGCTGTCTGGAGGAAACACAGCCCCACACAACACAGTCTTTCCTTTGACAGGTTACTGCTAGGAAAAGACTTGTAAAAGGAAGAGGGAAATGAGCTGACAACATTAGCATGTCAGATCCGAAACTTCAGTCTTCCTGGTTCAAGAATGCTCCTGAAAAATGACAGCTCAAGTCTGTGGTGGGAAGTGGCCAAATTCCAGTCAGGATAAAATCCAGTTTAGCTCTGTTTCAAGCAGACTGGAGCAAGCTCTGCTCCTGGGTGGAATGATACATTCTTGTGGTAGAGATGGATTGGACTCAGACTGCTAAATGCATTTTCGCTAGTGACCTTTTCAAATTTGTCGCCAGTATAATAAATGTTGCCAAGATGACTTAAGAAAGGTTTGCAGCAATATTCCACTTTATTTTTTACAGCAGATGTTTCTTCAGTTACACTGTATTACAATTTACAGAACTCTTATGTTCTACAAATCAAGATTCATAGCAAAGTGTTTCAGTGCTTTAAGTCCTGCAATAAACAACACCAGGCAGAACAGAACCAGAGGGAAGGTAAGCAGACGCCTGCATTCATCCTTCTTTCTGGTAGGTTTGCTTCATAGTGAATTTCACATTTCAGCAAGTTCATTCACCAGGGCTACCAGCTAACTTCCTAACATCCTCAACTTGATTACTTCAAATATGGGGAACATTAAGTATCAGTTTCCAAACACAGAAGAAAGGCTAGAGTTACCATCTGTTTCCTAATTTAGGAATCTGTATATGTGTGTACAACCTAGTAGCACTTCTAGTGTGTCCTTTAAAGAATTAGGTTTTAAAAACACTCAGTGATACTATATGCTTCAGTTCTGAGGTATGCATTTTTAAAGAGCTCTTTTAGAGGATAAGGGCTCAAAATGTTGAGTTCAAAATCTTCATCATGCTTAAATGAACATCCAGTTATTGAGATTTGAAAAATTATTACATAATTTCTCCAGATCTTTGTTTTATCATCTTGAAACACTGATGTTTTTCATTAAAATACAGTATTTTAGTCATGCTTTAGTGTTGCCCTCTTAAAATTCAAAGCACAGGTCCCATAAATTGACCATAATAAAATTAAAAATAGCAATTAAGACTAGAGGTAGGCTGTAGAGGGTACACTAAAGGCTTGAGTAAGGCTGGACTGATTACAGTAAAATCAAATGAGGGGCGGAGTCTATATCTGATGGGGCCAATGAGTTATGATTCACCTTTGGACACTTTGGATGACATTAGATGTCAGCCTGATCTGATCATGGGGTCACTAAATGTGGTCAGGGCAGACCAAGGGCTGCAGGGTTTTGTGTTCCATGCTCAGGCAAACAACACTGATTGTGTTGTCACAATCCTAATTTCTATCACTTACATGGATTGATTCTGAACTTTGCCTGTCATTCTCATCTGCACTTTTCGATGTCTAACTCGTGTGAATTTTGGCTGCCTCTAAACTGGGCTTGGGCAATTGGTACTCAAAGAGAAATTGGATTATGAGAGCAAATTTAGTTCTAAATGATCACTCCCTCACTCCTATTATTTCTTTACTGTTTGCAAGAGTTCAGATTCTTGTCTCTGTCTAATTTAGCAGCAAAGTAAGGTGTGAGACCTGCATTGCTTCCAGGTTCAGCTACTCATTCAGATGTTTCTAAAAGCCATGGTGTGGGTATAGCTGTTCAATTTAGAATGCACTGCAGCAATTGTGTATGGCTCATGCTGGTAGATGTGAAGGGTGTTTTCACATATGCTGTACACACTGTTCATTCTAACTTGAGGGTAAGAGAAGGCTAACCCTAGTGTACTTCTTTTACTTTTTTCCCTTTACTTTTAATTTTCTATGGATGAGGCCTTTAGCCATTGTTAGGGAATAGCTCCTAAAAACCTTGCAAGCATACCTCTTCCAAAGAAAATAAATCATTAATAAAAACTACAGAAAAGGAGCTGAAAATATTGCAAAATTAATATACCAGGCTTACAGAGAAAACAAATTTGAAGGAGCCACCTGCTGTGGAGATGAGGCAGTAATCTCAACAGCAGGAAATAAAGGGAGAGAGGGAGAAAATACAAAAGCATAGACATTAAAAAAGTAATTAAAACACTTATCTCCATCGACATACATATCAAACAAGAAAAAAAATCAACCACCTAGAAAACATATTCTATTGAACGTCACAACAGGAAGTAACAAAGCTGTCCCCATTAAAAAAATCTCCAGCAAAATGAGAGAGATTCTTTACAAATACGAGCCTCAAAAGTATTTACTGAAGTGCTAATCACTAATGGACTGACCTTGAGAAAAGCTGAGCACTTGCAGAGTATTTGCAACTTTTCTGAAAACTAGATGCCCAGTATCAAACCTTTAAAAATGTAGAGAAAGTTACTCTCTAGATATCAATAATTGTCTATTCCATGCATTGTGCATGTCATAGCATGAGTTGGTGTTAATCAGCTCTGGGGCACAGCTTAAGTACTGTATTTGGATTATGCATTTCAATATATTTAATTTCTAAATTGTGCAGTATTGACCCATGGAAAGCAATGTTAGCAGTATGGATATGAATCAATGTGGCTTCTTAGAAACAAATAGCTAGGGGGTATCACACTGCATACAAGTAGTTTCCATCATGTCTAGGTACAGCTATAAATTTGACAGTTATGAAAGTTTAAAGTTTCAGTGTTATCCTTCAAGAAAATAGCATATTTAAAACTCATGGTCCAATTTATACATATTATGGATTGTGTGACATTAAATAAAACTGCTTTAAATATATAGATTTTGATCTCCAGTTCCCCAGCCCACAAAAGAGACTTGTTCAAGAAGATCAGAGCATTCAGAAATATTAAAGCAGTGCTTGTGTGCTTGGATTTCTCAGTGTGCCATGTACCTTTGTAGTCACAGTCTAACCATATGGTACCTGTAGCTGCAAGTCTCTGTGCAAGTGTGAAATGTCATCAGATGTGCTACATCTGAAATTTTTTAGTATGGGCACACAAGGAGCAAGTTGGAACACTCAGTGTGTAAAAAGGCAGAGACATGGAACAAAATGGTGCTTTTCTGTTAGTTAAAAAGGACCCTTTCAGAAGACAAATGGTAGATTTAGAATTTACCTTCAGAGGGAAATTACCTTAGCTCTGTATCTACTTTAGCAGATCCTTTTAAGAAAATTAAAACAAAAAACATCAACTGTGTTAACAAAAGTAATTTATCAGAAAATGATGCTTCATCTATAAAAGTCACATCAGTCTCTGGCCATCAGCCTTCCAAGGCTCCTTTTCCCTGGACACATGAAGAGGCACAGCCTTTTCCTGGCCAGAGGTGCAGAACTGCTGCTGCAGAATCTGTGCTGCCTCCTTGCCAGACTGTGCTCAAATTTCTGATGCTGAGTAGGCTGGGGCTCAGCTTGTCTGGGCTTGGCCTCTCAGATATTATTTCAGCAGATTTGCATTGCCACCAGAGCAGATATACAGAAAATCAATCCTGTGTTTCTTCTCTACAGTTTTGTATGGGATTCATGGATTTTTCTCTTCATTCTTGGTAATATCTGACAGTTAAAGGCTTTCTACCCAATCCTAGGATTTTCTGTAATGGAGGGCGTGAAGGAGAGATGAGTTTTCCTTGTAAATGTGATTTTAAAAAATCTGGTTTAACTCTGAAACAGAAGCATGGAGATGGCAAAAAGGTGGAGAGATGTCCTTGCCCTCTAACTTTCTAGCTCCAGATGTGTAAGACAAGAGAACATAAAGAAAATATCCATAAATTGGTGAATGGTGTTTGATGTTTGGCTTCCTTGTTTTAAAAGTTAAAAAAAGAAATGTGTATAGCCAGTCAATCACATTTTGTTTCTTTTTGATTGAATTTGGATAAATTTATGAATGCAATGTAATTTCAAAATAAATTTGAAAGATTCAATATAAAAAATTTACAGTGTCTTCACTTTTAAACGGTAGCTCTTGGTGTTTTAAAACATAGATTGCATTCACCAGCAAAATTCAGTATTATCACAATTAAAAATAAGGGCAACAAACCTTTTCAGTGTTTGATGTGAAAATTAGAAAAAAAATTGACGCTGTAGTTAGTTTTGTCCCTATAGGTTCTTGTATATTTACCCTTCACCTTCAGCTCCATTTTATTTTTTTGTCTGGAGACATGTTTTTAGTCAGCTGCCAGTGAAGACTACCTTTGACCCTTATCAAGGACTAGAGCTTATTTTGTGTGTCAGTTATTAAAATCGGTTGAGAATTTCATTTAAAACTGCAAATTTGCCCAACCATGGCAGATTTAAGTAATCCAAACAGTAAGTTCAGGCTCAGAAGCATAGCTGTTGCTGGGGAGAGAGGATTTGATCAAAATAGGAGATAGATATGCAGTGCCTGTACTTGCTTTAGTTTCCCTTTCCAGATCAGGCTCATAGTTACAGTAGTAGCAGACTTAGCTGAGGATGCCTGGATTTGTTTGGTGCAGCAGCTGAGTGGACTTGGTGCCCTGCTCTGCAAGCCAGACCCTTACATTGTCTATGCATCAGTCTGGTACTGCCTTGTACATCTGACAAATTTACTCTAATCATTTGGCAATTCATATCTCAACAGGGCTAGGGAATTGTTCCTAAATTTTCTTCAAAAGGAAACAATGGAATTGAGACTGTGCATGAAGAAAATTGTTATGCAGCAGTATTGTGAGAACAGAGAGTACAAGATCTTAATAGGAGGCAGATGATATTTTTGCTAATACATCTGTGCACAGATATATTTATATGTATATATAAAGGGTATAAAAATGGGAAGTTAAAGTCTGTGTTTTCCAAAGCCACTATTATAGTGGTTAAGGACTTTGGAAAGTATTTGGTGTGTCATACATGGGAGAGAATTTGGTGCTGAGGAATTGCACACTGGAGAAGGAGTAGTGTGTTCAAATGAAGGAAAGAAGCAAAGAGAGTAGTGATGCCTACTGAAAGACAACTGGAGCATCTGGAGATGGAAGGCAGAGCACAGTAAACCAGAGGGTCAGGAATCAAGATGAATTGCTTTCTGTGCTGCACCTGACCCAGATTGGGACTGTCTAGGTTAGATTTTGCAAAGCTGAACTAGATCTGTCATGCAAGCTGTTATTTTCACAATGTTTCTACTTTCTCTATTCTTAGTAAATGCAGTTTTCCACAGCCCATGAGGCTTCATTGCGTGGTTTGGATACCAGAAGCTTGTTCCCTGGCATCAGCAAGCAAAGGAGCTGAGGCTTCGGGAAGCCCAGGGCTGTGGCTGCAGAAGATGAGGGGCTCAGCATAGCTCTCTGCTTGTGTTAAGGGTGTGTTGAGGCCCTCCAAACACCACCAAGGGAGCTGCCCTTCAAAAGAGTTGCTCTTCAGTGAAGGGAAAGGAAATAATTGTAATCACTAGATTTTGATACAGATTATTTAAAGAAGGGAGATGCGGGATAGTGATATATTGTTTCAGAACACAAAATGCCAAATAATAAATAAAAATTATTTTAGATGGCTTGCAAGTGGATTTGAAGAACAGAGGACTGACTTACATGGTTTCAGTCTAAAAGCTAGGGAAAAGACCTTTTATTTTTCTAAGCATTTTCTCTTGGGTGGTTCTTGACTATTTTGTACTAGTGTGTGAATTCCCTTTTCCTAAAGGATCTCTCCAATTTATCTTCAAAGATTATTTCTCTTAGTTCATTATTTTGACCTAAATTATGTCTTTCATAAGTTGACAGGGGTTTTTTTTAATTTTGTTTTTTTTTCTAAAACCATTTGCTCAAAACTGCATTTTTCCTCTACAGCTATTTTTTATTAAATATTCTCTCTCCCAATAGGCTGTTGGATATTTATCCATATTTGATCTCACTGTAAAGCATACTTCTGTGAGGTGGATGTTTATTATGAAATGGTCTCTCTAAAGTGAATCTTATCTCTTCTTGATCTCTTTCTCAGTCTGCCTCTTTTTAAGCTTGCCTAGTGGCTTGAAGAAATACTACAACATTAAATGCAGTAATTACAATAGCAAATACTGCACAGCAAAAGGAGATGCATCAGAATCCAGTACAATACAACTTGCAGCAGGTGCTTAGCAAAGAGCTTCAATCTGTGCTAAGTGTTTATAAGTATAAAAGAAGAAATCCCCTGCATTTCCTTCAAATGTAAATATCACAAAGCTGTTTTTCAGGAGTTTTCAACAAAATGAAAATAGTAAAATAAATAGCAGATAATGCCATGTATTTTGACTGCCTCTTTGGCAGTTGATCATATCAGCCAGGCTAAACAATATTGAACCCAATGCATTCTTATCCAACTCCTTTGATTTCAGTGATACCTAACTAGTGATGAACTTAGACAAAGAACATTGCAACATTTCCTTTATTGTACTCTTTATTCAGCCTATGGGACCTAAAGTACTGATGCTGTTAGAGACCAAATGGTTCTCATTAGGATATGATAAAAGCAGCAAAAAATGAGTGGGGAAAATATTTTAAGGGTTTTTCTTTGGGTTTGAATGGAGATACATATTAGGTGGAAAGGAAATTATCTTTGATGGAGGCTGCACATCCCACTAATGACAAGAGCATTTCTCCCAAGAGTAAACGGAGGCCTCTGAGTTGGTTTATGGCTATCTCAATAGAAATGGTTACATTACTCGGTCCTCTGCCTGCAGACAGTCACTGAGAGCTTTTTCTGAGGTATTCTTCTTGCCATAGATGATTTTGCAATATATACATAGAGGAAATTCTATGCCCTTTTAAAAATAGTTTCTTTAATGCATTTTACATATTGTACTTTCAATAGTACTAAGTATTTCTGGCAGCCTCTTAAGATATCCATTATTCATTATTCATTAGCTGAAATTCTGGTCTACCCAGAAAGTACAGCATTTAAAGGTCTTGAAGTTCAGGACGTGCTAGTATTTTTTAACCTTATTTTTCTCTATATCCAACTATAGATCAGTGTTGGTTTCAAAGTCAAGTGTTCAGCAACTGAGTCATGATTTTTCTTTATAAATAGAGATCAAATTTTAGGATTTTTTTATTTTCTTTTTGGCTTGCAAGCCTTTTGAATTCACTGAGACTGTATTTTGTTTTGCTTCACTGAAACTAATAAATCTAAAAATGTATTTTATTTTTCTAGTATTATAGTAACTTCATTCAGAGTTCTAGAGGTTTGAAAAACTTCTATGAAGGAAGTAACTCATGAAAAACTACTAAATTTTCTCATTATGTAATTCTGGCTTTATGCTGTAATGAGACAGATTTTTGTTGCTTAATTGATATAAAAAGACCCCAAACCTTCCCTATTTGGAAAAGTGCTCCTCAATGTGCAATTCTGCATTCTTGTAGATGCTGAAATTGTGTTATTAGGGTTTTCCAGACCAGTATGTCTCTAAGAGGAGCAATATTAGCCTGCTGCCACTCATGCCTGAGAATGGAGGGAACACAAATTGCTTTGTATGCTCCAATTCTTCCTGCTTGCTCTGAGGATTCCTCAGTGCTAGTATGTTTTCTTAGAAAAATTGTTGACATTTACTCCATTTCAGTATGTAATTATTAATTAGTATACTTTTGATAATATTACACATGTAAATATGAAAGTTGAGACTGTTGAAAGTATCCTAATTGCATTTGCATGAATAAAATGGTTTAACTGGTGTGTCAGCTGGGCTGGCTTTTTGTGCTGTCCAGCCATTCAAACCAAAATGAGATGATGTTCTTTGGTAATTGGAAGATGTTTTTTGCTGTTTCTTTTAACTGAAAGGTATTTGTTGCTATTAACAGTTATGAAGTAAATCCTTGTCTGTATCCTACAGATTCGGTCTAAATGTGTGCTTTTAATAACTAGGAATAAATGTCAGCCAATCAGGACTTCAAGGTTTTGAGAAAATAATCAAGAAATGCAAAAGAGTGATGGCATACAAATACTCACAGATCAGACCTATAGCACTGTCATTTGTCCTCCTCCCCTCATCAGTTAAGCTGTTCATTACTGCCTCATTTGTATTATCTGCTCTTGCACCCTGTTCTCTCTAACCCCTTCCCCTGTACTTGTTTTGTTATGAGTTCTACAAGTACACACATTGTTGAGGAACCTGATTTTCATGTGCCTACACTACTAAAGCAATCACCAGTTACATAAGCTGCAGACTACAGATGCGATCATTTGCAGTATTCTTTTGGAAACATCTAAGGGTTTGTAAAAGTGCTTGTATTGACAATGTTTTTGAGAATATGTGTGTAATTCAAAATATGTATTGGTCACTAAAATTTCCTGTGTAATTCTGATGTGCCATAAAATATCTATTTCAGGTTTGCCAGAACCAAACAGAGACAGTATATTTCAAGGACTGACAATGGATCAAGGATTCTACACATCTAAAGACTTCTTACCTTTGGTAGCAATGGCAAGTAAACCAGGTGTGTGGTACTGTGTTTTTGTTGTAATCACATTCAATTAGCCGTTAGCAGTTGTTATTAAATTGGACTGTCTTGCTACAAAGCAGCACATCCAGTCTTAAAGTACTTCCACTGAATATGTCTGGGACAGGTTTTTCTCTTGGGGAGTGGCAACCTCAGGAGCATGGTCAGGAAAGTCAGTTCCAGAGATTATAAACTGAATAATCATATATACAAACCTAAACTTACAGCAAACGATTTCCCCTAGTTAGTCATATTTGTTGTTTTGAATTATAGTCAAAAGATGACATAGGCTTCTCTTTTGTATAAAGTATTTTGATGAAAATACTACATATAAAATGGTTTGAAAAAATCTGATGTTATAAAGATGTTTCTGACTTATATAAGCAGCTGATTTTTAGATTGTTGATAAATTCTTTTACTTGATCCCAAGCCATGTGCTACAGGTTTTACAGGCACGTTTAAATCAGCACAAGTTCCTTGCCCAATGAACTTATGATCTAAGACTCAAGACAATGGGAGTATGACAGGAATTAATGAGAAAGTGCTCAGTTCATAGGCACCAAAGGCAGTCTTGGTTTATAGTTTAACATCTTTCTTTGAGCACAGAGATAGCTGCATTTGCTCTCTAAGGAGTACAGATCCTTTCAGTGTCCCTGAATATGAACTCATAAGCCCCAAATATGTGATTTTTATGTCCATTTCTTCATGGTCTAGATTCCCCAGACAAAAAAGAAATTATTGTACAGTTTTTGTTTTTACTTAAGGCAGACTGTGGTATTTTACATATGACATAGTATAACTTGTTTTATCTACAAACTGATTTTCATTTCAGCATTCAGAAATTTCTTTTGTTATGATATAGGATTGCCTGCTTATTTAGTAGACTTTTCTTAAACAGTTTTAAGGAATATATATTCTGTGGCAGATTATTCTGCTTATAGAAGAAAAGTTTATTACCCCATTTGATACAAAATATTTCAGAAGTTAAATTCTGCATCCCATCTGTCCCATCTCTTTGCTGTTTTCATCAAATGCTTATTTCTGTGTGTTTTCTTAAGCTCAAAGTAATCTTAAATGATTTGGGAGAAAAGGGTTTTCTTTTTGAAGACAGAGATGTTTAAAAATAAAACAGATTGAGAATATGCAGTGCAACACATTTATAGATTAACAAAGGAAAAGTAAATTCTGCAAAACAATCCCAGTCCTCTCTTGGCAACAATTTGACAAAAAATACTTTGTAGAATTCTGAGAAGATATGTAGAAGTTGTGTGCTGTAAGTCTCCTGCCTGCATAGGATCTATATCCTGTGATTCATATATTTCAAAATATTGCAAAGTAGCCCTCTTGATTTGCTAGCATATATGACAGTATGATTTGTTTATATTAAGTCTATGTTGGATAAAAGGATGAACTTGGAAGAACTAACCTTTTCTGATTGACAGTAATAGATAGCTCTTTGGTGTTGTCTGTTAATTAGCATGGTCTCTTTTACTTAATTTTCCTAGCATCTGTCTGTAGCTATAGCCACCTTTGGCTCTCTAAGGCATGGAATTTTAAAATAAAATATACATGTACTGCATCCTACTCTATTCTCCTTTTTTCACTGTGACAGTTACCTAAATAATAGACATAATAGACTTATTCAGGGTAAAATACATATTCTGCCTGCTTATTAATTCTGAATTCCACTTGTTAATATACTTTCCTTCAAAAGGGTTTCCCCTCACAAATACATAGCTGTGAATTTGGCTTAGGAGTGTGTTCCCAAGAACAAAGTGGGCTGCTCTGACTGATCCCTTCTACACTCATACTCTAATGGCACTCTGAGCTTCCAGCCCCCTGCTTCACTTGGGCTTCACTGCTCAATTGGTATGAAGTATTAAGTTGACTAAAAATAAATGAGAAAAGTTTAGAGAGGATTTTATACTAAGAATCCTATTAAATAAATAGTAAGTGTGATGCCACATACATGGGAGGGGGAAATTATAGCATTTGTCATACATTAAGCATTTTTCAAATGGTGAGGGAATAGGTGTATTAGGGTGTTGTTTCTCACTCTGCTTATATGTCTAAATGAAAAGGATTGTTTACTTCAATAGTACTCGTGTTTTTCAATTGCATGTGAAAATCTGCTATAGTAGAATACTTGAGTTAAAGTATAATAGGTAAATGGCCAGCTCAGTGCCTCCTGACTGCAACCGTCCTGGACTTGGGGAGAATATAGCTTGTATTATTTATGTAATTATTTTTCAAGTTTCAACCACTTGCCTAATCAACAATTTGTTGTACTTAAATATATGATAAAGTGCAGTCTCATCTAGGGAATAGACAACACTTCAGTTTTACTTAACTCTTTCTTGTTAAATTGAATCATCAAATTCAAGCTGTAGATGATAAAACAGATGTCATTTTCTCCATGTGACTTTTTACAAATGAGTTATAGAAATCTACTTTAGAAAATGTAAACATTTTCTTCTAGTGGAAGAACTAGGAATTACTGTAGCAATATTCTTTTTCTTCATGTTCAGCTGATGAATAGCCTCAGAGAATCATGTCACAGCCAGAACAATGCCAGTGCTTTATAGAAATCTGAGGGGACTTATGTTGGTGTACTATTACACAAAACTATAACTATCAACAACTGGTCATGTTTTTGTTGTTGTTTTGGTTCTGTTTTGGGGGTTAGTTTTGTTTGGTTTGGGTTTTTTTTTAGCTAGAAGGATAATGAATCTGATGAGAGATGAACTTACTTTTTTGAATAAAAAGATCTCATAATTCTAGTTTCAACCTGACAGAATGCACAATCCTACAAACATGTTGTCATTTGAATTCTTTCTCAATAGAAGGATGCAGATGCTTAGAGTACTGACTATGAAATTATGTATATGAGCATGTCTTAAAAGGGGGAATAAAACTGTCTTTCAGTGGAGCAGAATAATTTGATAGTGACACTCCATGCTTGGAAACTGTAAGATGCAATTTTACACTGCTTTGAGTACAAGTACCTTTTGAGCTGTCATGCAGAAATGGTTTCTCTACTTGAAAATGGGGTTTTCCTTTTATCTTTCAGGGATGTGTGCCTGTCACTCTCCGTTGCCATCAATCCATGGGACTGTGATTGTACTCGGGGCAGGGGACACTGCTTTTGACTGTGCAACATCTGCTCTGCGCTGCGGAGCTCGGCGCGTCTTTGTGGTCTTCAGGAAGGGATTCACTCATATCAGGGCAGTCCCAGAAGAGGTAAAACTGAATGGCAGCATTTCTGAGAAGGCATCTTAGTTATTTCTATGTGGCTTGAAAGTGTGCTGTAGGTACTTAACAGGCATCTGCTAAAGTTTTTGTTATAAAAATGCTCTTAAAATGTATGAATGTTTATTAAAGATCTGAGGCTCACTTTGTATACTCTGCATTTAAATAATTTTCCATTGTTGTATCTGTTTCCTGACAAGTTAGAGAGATGTATTTGCAAGCAGGGGATAGAATTTCTTGTAAGTTAGGAAATTAACTAAAATTTTCTAATCTTGGAATCAAACAGCCATTAGAGTACTGTAGGTGGCTCTTCAGATCATGGTTAGATCCTAGAATGATACCTTCTGGCTGTTGTTTAAGGAATCTCAGTGATTCTGACATTGCTTTGTGAGCCTATAAAAGGCTTCCTTCCTTCCTTCCTTCCTTCCTTCCTTCCTTCCTTCCTTCCTTCCTTCCTTCCTTCCTTCCTTCCTTCCTTCCTTCCTTTTTGCCTTTGAACCAGTGACAGTGAAGCAATGTTATTCATTACATATTTCAGCATTCAGTTTGGTTTTTAGTTTGGCTTTGGACTTCGGCATTTATCGGGTCATCTGCACATTTTGAAATTATTCTGCTTCCTCAATTTACATGTACTACAGGAAGGTTTTTTCAGATTATGTTTTCTTATTTTGGTGGTCTTTTTCTGTTTTTATTTATTTGATACATTACATTTCTACAGATTTGAGAATAGCACACCATCTAATGCATCTTTATCGTGAGATTTATGGTAGTTTGGTTGTCTGTTTCAAGAAGGTGGGCCCTTAGATCTTCCAGAAGAGGAATGGAGCTGCAAATAAAGTAATAGAGGGTTTCTTGGTGCATGATTTACTTCTGTTGCTCTTCAGTCAAGAGTTCTAGACACAATGAGATTACTGAAGCCATTGCTATAGCATGTGCTATTCAGATTGCTACTATAATCTGAACCAAAATCTTTCATAGAGGCCTGGGTAAGTTTCTAAAAGTTGTCAATGTTTTTACTCATCCAGTCATGCAGTGGGTCTTGAAAACAGTAAAATAAAAATAGCTTCAATTAGTAATGTCCATGATAGAATCATGCCAGGTGGGATATTACATATTCAAAAAGTTGTGTAAATGGAGACAGTCAAATTCTGAAGATGATTGACTTAAGCAGTTTTACCACGGCAGAGATTCAGAAGATCTTAAGTCTGGATTGTCACTCAGAAAACTGTTGCTTGTGCATGATAGTCAGCATTTAATACAATCTTAAAATCATAGTAAACATAAATCAGAGCATGGATTAAGTTAATACTAGGCCACTTCTTAAAAGACACAGATATTTATATAAGAGAAATTTTTTCCCCTCAAAGAAATTAAATATATTCAAAGTAATGGAAAAATAAGAAAATATATAGGAGAAATATCTGCCTTGAAAGTTTACCTACTGCCACTGCTTGATTTGATAGCATGAGAGGCTCTGAAGATGACAGCAAGATGACTGTCTGCACACTGGACATAGCTAATTTCTATATAGAAGAACCCATGGTAACATCTTGAGTCAAAAAGATGTTGTCTGATTGGTTTGTTTGGGGGTTTTTTTTCCCATGAAAATGCAGCATGTTAAAGTTCTATATTTTATTGCCTCTACTCTACAGATGGAACTTGCAAAAGAAGAGAAGTGTGAATTTCTGCCTTTCCTCTCTCCTCGGAAAGTTGTTCTTAAAGGTGGACAAATTGTTGCTATGGAATTTGTTCGAACTGAACAAGACAGCGATGGAAGCTGGAGAGAAGATGAGGATCAGGTTGTCCGTCTGAAAGCCAACGTGGTGATCAGTGCCTTTGGCTCCATTTTAACTGACAATAAAGGTAACCCTGACTAAAGCAAATACAGATTGTTCTTTTTGCTGCAGCCATGTCCTGTCCTTTAACAGCTTTGTGAAATGAATCTTTTGGAGGTTACTCAGCTTGTGACTGCTGATCCTCTTTCAGGAGTTTGTCCTTCAGGTACACCTTTTAGAAAAAGACTTGGGGGTCTGGTAACTAGGCCCTTCTCTGCATATTGCTGTATAGAGCTGGCACTCGGCATAGAAGTACAGTTTGTCAGCATGTATTTTTCTTCTCAGTATAAGTGGGGTCTCAAAGAAACTCTTGGGAATTTCTTCTGGTCTCATTAATTATTTCTAGAGAAACTCATTATATTACATCTTTAAGCTGAACTGATCTGATCTCTGAAATACCTTTTCTCTTTTTTTCTTTTTTTTTTAAACCTAGCAAATTAAGGAGGCATCGAAGCATTCATTATTCTGGTTCAGCTGGTCTGGGTATCACTTACTTCTTGTGCATATACAAGAGAACTGTGACTTCTCTGTTACACAATATTTCTTAGTTGCACTTTTCAAGGTTTAGTCTTAAAAATTAGCAATGACTTAATTCTGTATTAAAGATATGGAAATTGTCACATTGATGACATTTCAAAGATTGGATGAATTGTCTGCATTCAGCAGATAGATGAACATGAATACAGGTAAGAAGAACATGGGAACTGAGCAGTGTTTAGACTGGTCTCTGACACTAGGTTAGATTTCAGGAGTTCAGGCACATACATTGTATGTGCCCCCAAAGTTAAGAACACTGACTTAGCAGAAGACACTTTGATAAAATGAGAAGGTGTTCATCTTGGAGACAGTCACCTAGGTTAGGAGGTTCTGAAAGTCTTAGTGAACAATGTGCCTGCCTCTCCAGGGCATGGTCACGCCAACCAGTTAACTCATGACATGTTATCATAGTCCTTTGGGTATAAATGCTCTGACAGAGGACTTGGCAAGTTCCTCAGATTGCACAAGATCAGAAAATTTGGTATTAAAAATTTCTTAGTGTAATGTACTTTTGTGCTTCTTTACAATCAAAGAAAATGGTAAATCCTAAGTGATGTAAGCAGGCTCTAAACCTGAATGATGTACTCAGCACTCCCTGCTCAACATCCAGTTTTATAGAATGGTGAACCCTCATGCAACCATGAGAAGAGTAAAAAGAAGGATCAGCCTGGTATTTTGAGGAACATGTGAAGTGAATACCAGGATCAATCCTATCTCGTGTGTGCTACTAATGCTTTGGGGTAGTTTCTTGCATCCTGGGCTGCTTCTAGGCAGTGAGTGCACCCAGCTATTTACAGTGCTCATTACTCAGGGCTGTCTGCTGGCCTGCTGCTGCCTCTGGCTCTACAGGGCACAGAAGAGAACAATACTTCCTTTCCTCTTGGAGCTGTATTGCTCTGAAAAGACTCTGCCATTTGTGTGGGTCATATTTCAGGGTTCAGTCTAACCTCCAGGAAGCAAGAACAAGAAGATTTACGATTTTTTTTTTTTAAGAGATTCATTAACTACTCTGATGATGGCATTGATTGACTGAGAATTTTGGCAAGTTTTGTTGGTGTTGCTTTTAAAATCCTGTGTTTAGGTTTTTTGGAAGTTTTTCCAAAATCTCATGTGGTAAATCAATATTAACCTATGCAATCGATATATTTTGTTGTGATTCATAGACCTCATGATACAGGAGAGATTTTGTTTTCTCCCACGTTAAAATTACCTCAATTAAAAAAACTGAACTTACTGTGCTGCTTAGCCATAGTACTGTGCCAGTCTTGTATTTCCTAGGGCGCATTCACAGTCTAAATTAATTGTGGAGAGGTTTTTAAATAGGAGCAGAAAATGGGAGGGGAACAGTCATGCAGTGAGCTGATCATGAGAGAAGAGTCATTTACTTTGGGGGTGAGCAAAACACCTCAGTTTCATGCTGTATTTTGAGTGAAACTGCTGTTAGAAAAGCAATCAAATAGAAAGGAAAAATGCAAGTCATTTGTTTTGGATGTCGTGAAAGTGAAAAGAAACTAAGACTTGAGTGCATAAAGTGCTTATTTTGAGCATACCATTTCAGTTGCTTTTAAATCTTTTATTTTTTAAGCTGTCTTAATGAAAGTCAAATCTGCTTTTCACCATTGTACTGGATTACAACCAAAACTCAAGACTACTTCAGTATACATAACTAAAAGAAATGAAAAAGAAAAAAAAACCCACCAAAACATCATAGTGTTTTGTTGTGGGTTTTTTTTGTTTGTGTGGTTGATTGGTTTTTCTAAATTAGGTACACTTTGGTATTTAAGATATGAAAATATTCAGGTATTCCCCATCAAAAGATGGAAATGAAAATACTTGAGGTAGTCAAAACTGGACAATGCCATGAGCAAACTGATTTGACTTGGAACTTGATCTAACTTTGAAGGCAATGGAATAGGCAACCTCCAGAGGGCCCTTCTCATCTCAATTATTCTGTGACTGGGTGACTCAGATGCAGGTTGAATAAACATGTTAATTGCTGCTCATACAAAGAGCTCTATCAATTGACCTAATTCATAAGGCATTTCGGGGAACTGCAAATGCACTGTTGGTATGGGCTAAGATAGCAGGTTATGTCCTCTAAAAATGGTTCTACTTATAAGAGTATAAAGAAAATACTGTCAAAACCAGGGAGATTAAAATTAGACTTAGCCCTGGTTCAACAAAGTGTTCAGGGCAGCCTTGATGCTCATGTTGGAAAGTTTTATAAGAAGCCATAAGTGTGTGGGTGACTGAGCAGAAATAGCTCATAGGTTAGAAAGTTTTTTTCTAGTCTATTATCCTCGACAAGATGTTTCCTATTCTTGCATGGTAACTATTAAATTTGCAACTGAAATTCCATGCGTTCACAATCAGTATTTAGTATTTTTTTATTTTGTTAAAATAAAATGCTGATTGTGGTTTTAAGCAACAGTTCTAGTGGGTATTCATCCCACTCTCTTGTAGGGAATCATATAAATACATCACTTACTTAAAAAATGACTCCTAGTTTCACTTTATGGTCCTGGAGTTGCTTATAGATGAAACAGGGGAGTTGCCTTCTAGACTGTTTTAGGAAGGTTGCCAGTAAAAAACCAGCCCAACAAATTGTTCAAATCTAACCACTTCAGATGGAGTAAGAAAAATGTTTTGCTACTTCTTGAAAAAAAATTTTTTGCAAGCACAAGCTGCTTTATTTTAACTGCAGAGCTGACCAGATCCTTCAAGCCATGGTAACTGACCCACAAAAATAAAGAGCAGTGAGAGGAATTTTGTACTTCTACATTGGTTCTTGCTTTTTTGCTTAGCTTCTTGTTTTTGAGGCTTACAAAGTATTAGTGAATTACTGAAATACCTTCTGTAACCATTCCTAATTGCATCTACTCAACATATACAATTGCAGTTCTGTGAGCTCCCTCACACTGTGTTCAACCTCTACATCCTACTTAAAGAATGAACTTTGAATAACCCTTTTCTAATCTATTTACTTCTGATAGGCAAGGGGAACAATGCTTTTGGACTGCAAAGTTTTGTAGCAAATGGCCTTGTTCTGATTTATTTTCATGAATTTCCAAGGAGAATCATGGAGAAATTATGGAAAATAGTGCTCAAAACGCACTACAAAATTCAGTGCAGAACAAAGGAATAAGTCAGGATAGGGGACTGGCAACCTAAAATTTAGTTTGACACTCTGTTTAGCAGGCAGCAGTAAAGAGAAAGAATTCCCATGTAACCAGAATGCTGAATCTTAGCATGATAATGTCTATTTTTTTTTTCTTGGAATAGCAAAAAAGAGAAATGAAAAATATGCAAGCAAAATCCAAGTACCACCTTTGTAAAAAAAAAAAAAATATCCCAGAAATAGTAAGTTATTTGCGAAACAAAATATGTTTTATCAAAATGTTGGTAGTAGCTAGCTATTGCATCATGACTGAAGGGAAAAACGTTATTTCATAATTCCAGGAATCAATCACAACTTTAAGATATTTTGCTTTTACTTTTAGTACAACTGTCATCTTTCTTGCAAACTGCAGCAGCAAACCCCAGACTTACTGCTCCCCTAGAATAGTTCAACATACAGTCAAGATAACTTTTTCCATGTTGTTTACAATTTATACTTTAACCCACTCATAGTTAATTTTTATTTCTGCAGTTTGAGAAGCATTTGCTAGGGAACAAAGGAAAAAAAAGTTTGCAGAGCTGTGACCTTGTAAGTGAAAAAGATTTTAGGTTTCCTTTGATCAAATACAGAACTCCAAATGGCACAGAAACCAGGAGTTCTGGAATTTAGAAGGACTGTTAAGTTTCTCCATAGAGCCTGCTCAGACAGCTGGGTAACTGTGACCTCCAAGTACTGATATTTATGAGAGAGTAAAGGGGAGGAAGAGAGGCTGTGATACCCCAGCTGGGAATGCCCTGGCATCTCCCTGCCAGCACAGCATCTGCCTCACACCAATAGGCTTTGAGTCACCAGATTTGAAACAAAATTGTTATATAAAACTGAAATTTATATACATTCAAAAGATTCCTATTTAAATACGCATGAGTTTTCCTGCTGAGTCAGTTGGAATAGGATTTTTCTCTACAAATAGGTTTCCTGAATGAGTTTGGGTGCAGCAGTTCCATACTCTGAAATGGTTACCCATTCCCATATCCAAAAGTGACTTCATTATGATTTCTAAAGCCCTGTTTACTTAGGGCAGAAATTCTGCCCTTTGAGTTGATGGACACCAGACACTTCTGCTTGCTGGTGACAGACAGAAAAAAAAGTCAGTAGCAGCTTGAATCAGGATTCTCTCTCACTGTAACTGGACCCAGCTTTATCCAGTCAAAACATATTTTAATCCTGTTCAGGACAGTAGTGGGGTAGGGAATGTTGGAAGCATGATTGTGCCTTTCTTTATTTGCTGGGCATTTAGACTGGACAGTGTCAGCAGCTAATCTGTTAGTGCATGTGACAGCTGTAGTTATACATTTTAGATTAAGAAAGTTACACTATATTTATATTTTTCAGAAGTAATGCTAGTATTCACTTTAAAGGAATTCTGTAAGATGGATATCAAAAATAACATTAATGAGCTACTAAAGCTAAAATTATAGGAACTTACGAAATTGGTTAAACATAAAAACCATTAAACTGTTTATTGAAGCTTCACAGATATACTGCAGCTAATGAGCATTTCTGCTATTTAAATAAGCCCAAATTGAACACACATTACATAGATGCATAATTAGTCATGGCAGTCACACAGAGACTCACTTTTAAAGCTTTATTTGAGGAATCTTTTCCATTTGATTTGTTTTGTTAATTAAAATATTTTTTCTGTATTCACTTATATTTTAATATTGTTTTTGCAAATGCTGTAATTTGCTGCTGTGTTTCCATTTGTGTTTGTTTGCTCTATGAATATAGTGAATTTGGAAAATATATTCAGCACTGTCCTTTTGTTTGGTGTTATTTATGTTAGCATCACTTGATAGCAGTAGAATAATTAAATTGTATGGTGTCTTTCATCCAGAAGGATCTTTTCAAATTATATGTAATATCTCACTAGGCTGAGGAGGAGATGGCAGCACAAACACAGGATTGTAGTTTGAATTTTCAAGAGAAAAGATATGTTAGTTTTAAACTTTGAAGACTGAAACTGAGAGGGGGGAGGTTTTTAAAGATACTCTTTACCTCTGTCCCAAATCATGCACCAAACATTTAATATCTGGTTTGCTTGTTGTTCAATGTCAAGCAGCAATTCAGAGTTCAAGCTCATGTTTGGCTCTTGGGCTCTCACCCTTGGAGGAGAAAAAAATGACTTCCCTCTGAATACAAAAGTTCTCCCCTTCTTTGTGCAGGTGATCTAGGCGGTGGTCCCTTGAGCCTCCCAGTTGCACCACCCAGTTGTATCAGATCCAAATCGTGAGGATGTACGGAGCTCTTATATAAACTGCTTTTGAACTATGCCCTTTTTTTTATATAACCTAAATCTTGGAGATTATAAGAAAGAAAGAAGGAAATAGCAGTTGGATACCGTGTCAACCTTGCCACCAGGGAAATGTTCTTTCTCGATTTTAAAAATATTGCTCAGGCAGACAAATCCCCAGGCCTGGAGAGATGTTTCAGGTGAAGATATGTTGGGCATTCTTCACGCTCAAAAAGCTTTTGGTACAATTATGTCCAGACAGCTATTTTAGAACAAAGCAATTCAAAGAGATTTGAGAAATGTAATAGATACAGGATAACAGAGGTAATACCCTATTTTTCCACAGGATGAAATAAGTAGTCAGAACTTCCAGTTTTACATAATTTCTTTTGAAAAACTACATTTTCAACAGCATGTTGTCCTCAGACACCTTTACTGTGGTCCAGTCCTCAGACAGAAGTCATCTATTAAATCCCCACTTCCAAATCCTGCAGTACCAAGTTTTCCTCTGCTTTTTTCCAAACATGTCTTTACAAGCCTGTACATATTTAACTTGTGAGAGCTGTCTAGACCACATGCTGAGATGGTACCACTGCATGCAATAATTTATCCTATATATGACAAATATAAGATGATCAAAAGCTTTCTTGAAGTACAGACAGTCTGAGGCACAAAGAGAAAGTTAATGTATCGATTTCTGAAGGATTTTTGATTAAACTGCTATCAGCCAACTCGTTCCTTTAAAAAAACTCTCACAAACAGAAAAAGCCCAAACCCAAACAAACCAAATCCCTCATTTTCCAGATCAAAAAATGTCTCAGTCTGAAGGTTGTGTTCTATGTCATCTTTCAGTAATTTAGAAATTTTTACAGGAAACAATTTCTTAAGTTTTTGAGTTTGTTGCTACCCAAATATTATTTTTGTCAACCTAAGCCACATGTATATGCCAGGTGGGAGAGACTGTGCAAGAAATAGGTCCTGCAGATAGATTAAATACTTCTGGTGGAAAATCTGCTAGAGTCTTTCAGCTTAGAACTGTCTTCTCTGATTCAGGCTTCTGAACAAGTTGCAAAAAATTCCTTTGAATTTGAATTCTCTGGATGTTTGTAAATGCCAAGGTTGAGGAGGAGAGTGGGACAAATAGGTGACAATGTTTGTGCCTTGATTCCTGTTTAATTATTTTGTCCCTTATTATACATAGCCTCAACTTTGAAATACCCTTCTAATATATGATTTGGAGGTGAAAGGAGACACTCACTGTGATGTGTGGGAAAGCTGTGTTTGAAGCTTGCTCTGTACTGAGGTGTGTGCCTGGGAAAATACCATGACTTTGCCCTTTGAATTGGAGAAATCTTCATCTTAAATTGGCAGGTTTCTCTTACATTTATGACAGTGCAACTACATCAGTTTAATTGACTTTGGCAATCTGCATCTGCCAGTGGTATGTCCCTGAAGGACATTGCAATTTTAAGCTGCATTTTATTGCAGAATGTTTGGTTACTGCAGACAAAGCTATATAACCTCTCTATTTTGATAGATTCCATCAAAATTTTGCTAAAAATATTTATTGAAAATATTATTCTCTTAATGAAGCTACTTTTAAGTGCCTTGTGAATATAGTAATTAAAAAATATTAACAGATTACTTTTCTGAGCATTTATGTGTATTTAATGACATTTATATAATGCCATGCAGTATAAAAATATTTTTTATTTTCACATCTACATTATTCAGAGGACAATAATATTTCACGTGCAAAATGTCTATATGTTCTGTTTTCTAACAGCATGAAAAATATTAAGATCTCAATACATGCTCTAAAAAAAATTCAGAAATTGTAGTGAAAAGGATACAAAATATATTGTCTTCTTGTAACCATTTAATTTTTATTGTGGTTTTATAGTTTTATTCTTAATATGTGTAACAAGCTTTGAAGTGAACCTTTCTTCCAGGATGTTCTGAGTTTGAATATTAAGTCAGGATGGCTTTGACGTTAATGAGAGATATTTTCTGAACATTAAGTTTTCTTATTGTTATCAACATATATTTGACAGATTTTAGCAACTATTTTTTCTTTCTTTTATTAATATATTTGTCATTTATTTAATTACAGTCAGAGAGGCCATGGCACCTATCAAGTTTAACAGATGGGGTCTCCCTGAAGTAGACCCAGAAACTATGCAAACAAGTGAGCCCTGGGTGTTTGCTGGGGGTGACATTGGTGGCATTGCCAACACTACAGTGGAATCTGTGAACGATGGCAAACAAGCTTCCTGGTACATGCACAGATACATCCAGGTGACTTCTTCAAAAGTGTTTTTCTCTTTCCCAGTTTTATCTGCTTTTGATTAATTATACAAATTTTGAGAAACTAATACCTAAATTATCTGGTGATTAGAACATTACAGATTCATTCATCTTGGATCACATATTGGAGTTTGGGTAGATGAACTCAGCTTTCTCACATTATCTTAACACTAAAATTCAAGCAATATTTTCTTGGCCCCAGCTCTGAATTCCACTCAAGGGTAGTAAGCCTCCCTGCACAAGAGACACTGTGAGCAGAAGCCTTAATTGGGTAATTGGGGAAAAGGAGTGAGCTCCTTAAGTATTAAAAAGTAAAATCTTCCAGTAGTGCTTAAAGTAAAAATTAACTACTGCCAATGTTGTTACCTGGGGAAGACATTTTTAGTTTACTAACAGTTTACAGAATGCTCAGGTTATCTACACTGGAACCCAAGTTTGCTCTGATGAGGCTGATCAATTGGATACAAGTGCTTGACACAAACTAAACATTGAATGCACAGAGGCAAATAATGCAGAGGAGAATTTAACTGAGGAAATGTAAGATGTACAGACTTGAAAAACCTGGTTACTACGTCTCCCTTTGGTTCTCCTTGCATGTTGCTGACTCTGCCCTAATTTTTCTAGTAGAAGAGCACAAAGTCTGGAGGAGCTGAATAGAAACCTCCTGAGATAGAGACAGCCTAGAGCTGACTGACAAAAAGTGTGTTGGTAGTGCAGGGAACTTTTAAGATACATGATTCATTCTCCCACATAAAGAGATTTGAACAACTGAAGTTGGGACTGTAACAGCTCAATGTCTTTCTCCCCCATCCATCTGCTCAAAGCCTCTCTGATTGCATGTTTGTGCAATTTCATGCTGTTGGGGTCTGATTTCACTTCCTAAAAATACTTCAACTGAAAGCTTGTTGTTAGTATCTGTGCATATTTTTTCGCACTTGTTCTAAAGCACTGTTTGTGTCCTGCCTTCTTAGACCCTATGAAAATGCTGAGTGTGAAACATCTTTAATCCCTGACCTGCTTGCTTAATTTCTCAATGCACAGTGATTTTGGGTAGCTATGGTGGGGGAGAGAAGGTATCTCCTTCTTTTTGTCTCCTTATTCAACCTCTTAGAAATACAGGCATCATTTGTAAAACCCTCCTTTATCATGTTGCTTCCTCCTCAAAGCTTCCCCCCTCCCCCCCCCACCCCAAATGTATTTAATACTTTGGAAAAAATCTGAATAGTCATGGCTTGAGAATTAGAATTTTAAATCAAGCAGACTTGTGATATTAGAGCATTTCTGTTACCCTTTGCAGGTTTCAAGGCAGCTTATTCAACCTTACAGTCTCACCAGGAAGCTAATGGGAAAGCCTTACAGCAATCTTCACAGGAAAGTTTCCAAATGTCAAGTGTCACCTTTCCAGCTGTTAGATGAATGGGTTGCCCAAGGGCATTTATTTGGATGTGCAGCCCTTGTAAAATCTGGTTGCTGTGGTGCAAAATGCTGTAATTTGGCAATTTACTTCACCAGTGTTTTGACCTGGTAGAAATTTTAGTGACTGGAGGAGTTTGTTTTTAAAGAAGTTGTTTAGAGAAGGGTTTTATTACCCTACTGTATGTAGGGACAGGTATGTGTACACGCCTGCCTTTGTGCTCATGTGTGTGCCCATGCACTCAGTTCACACCTGAAGTGTATTCTGGAAACTTCCAAAAGCAAATTTAAAAATACCCTTACACACCACCTTACTTTCTGTCTTCTGTGAGATTCTAAAGCAGGCAACCATCCTGTGAACTGAGTGTCTGAATCAAGTACACATTAAATTTTAAATAAATACATTGATACTGTCTGTGTTTCAGTTAAGGAGTAGGTAACCATTTCCAAAATCATCGACTATCTCAGCACCAGGATCTATAAATGATGCAGTCTTCATCAAAATAGAACTATTCCATAGGATTTCTCAACTAATCCAAGACAATGTCAAAGAGTGTAACTCAAACCCACCATCCTGACTACTTGCAGAGTGCAGTGTTTGAACAGCACGCTGCTTGTATCCCAACCTACTCCAGGCAAAAGGCTAAGCGAACAGATGGGGCTGATATGTGCCCTGAAACTCCAGTCACTGCAAGCTCTGGCACGTGGTCAAGTCAGGCGTGAGATCCAGACTCCAGGACTCTTCAGCAGAAATGCCTTATGTTCAATACCGAGAGTTATTTACAGAAGCTTCTTGGCTGCTCTTATGCTGGAAACTTTCCATCATTAGTTGCCTAAATATCTCCTGCCTCTTAACATATTCCTCCCACTATATGAGGCATAGGTTCATCTCAAAAATTGTTGCCTGCAGCTGTGTCAGGTTAGTTTTTATAAACATGACCGGTCAAAGCCCAACTAAGGATAGCTGTAGTAGAACCTGTTAGGAAATACAGTCAGTCCTTCTAGAACTGTTTCTTGCAAGTCTTCAGAGATCCAAACAGAATCAGCCCAATTCTTGCAACTTTCTACTACCCACATTTTCTCACAATTCAGCCTTCTTTTGTTGTTCCATGAATGACGTAAAAATTTCAATTAAATAATCTTAGTGATTGATTTAGTTTGGGGATTGTAAGCTTTCACTTTTGTCCAACAGTGACTTTATGATCCTGTGTAGATATAGGCTTTCTTTTTGACAATTCATTTCTTTTTGATCAGTGAATGGATTTAATAGTATAATAGCTGTATTCAGGGTAACTCACAATTATTGCAGGACTAACTTTTAATTTTCTATGCCTATCTTGAGGGCAAAGACAGTTTCAGTGTTGTTTTCTTGGTTGACTGCGCCAGTCTTAATGCTTCACTCCTGCTCTATTCATGCACTAACCTGTGGGCCATTTTCCCATACATGACAGTCAAGCCATCTTCTTCTTGCTAGAATTCCTCTTTTAAAGTGACTTCTTTTTTCTAAATCATGGTAAGTTCTCATTTATTTAAATCTATTTTCTTCTTTACTGCAGCCTTCCAGTTTGGAAGTTTTTTTTATATTTTTCCTAGAGTGAAATGTATATGATACATTTAGAGAATAGAGGTCTGAATCCCAACTGATATAAATTGCACTTCACTAGGACATTATTTGAGATGAATTTTGAGCACATCATGGTGTTATTTTGAACCACGATTGTATATTTTCTATTTTTTCTTTACCTGTGCTGTCAGAAAATATTTGGACTTTGTGTCTGAAGAGTTTAGTGTTGATTCTTTATCAAGATTGACCGTTCTCATATATTCCTTGAGTGTGCATGAATATACATTGTTTCATAATCAATACCAGAATTGAGAGGTTCCCAGGAAGCTTGAATTTGAAACCAATAGTTATGTTGGCTGTTTCTTTTCAGGATAACTGCAGGAAAAAAATGAATGTCCTTTGTTTAGCTAGTACAACATATGAAACACTAGCATGCAGCCATAAAGCACCATTTGCAAAAAAAGTGAATTAAAGGCAGGTTCAGAAAGTCTGGTAATTTGGTTGCTTGCCTCTGAATAAGCAATATGTCTGTTACAGATAGAGAAAGCCAGGAAGGAACTTAGAAAATCTGTGTCAAAGTGGACAGAGCCCTGAGCAAACCTGCTTTAGTTGATACTGCTTTGAGCAAGGATGTTGGACAAGATAGTCCCCAGGTGTCCTTCCAACCACAACCATTCAGAGACTGTATGAAATAATATAAACATATTTACCACAAAGCTATTTAATGGATAATGGGAGGGAGGATAGCAGAAGCAAGGGAGAAAAGACATGTTTTAAGATAAGACTTTTAAATGCAGAGCCAGAGTAAGATGGAACTATTCAGGAAAACTCTTCCAGGCAGTAGGACTTATGGAGAAGTGTCTCTGTGAAAAATAACAGTAATACAACTACTTGCTTTCACAGTCTATCTTTGTTAAAGGCAAGAAAATATAGTTAGACCATATCACTCTGGTTAGGAATTTTCTCCATCTAAAGAAAATTAATGTCAAAAATTGCATCAGGTCTAAAGCTGAGTTTCTGTCTCTCAGCCCTGCACAGCAGCTCGTGTGTTTGCCTTCAGGCCAGTCTTTTACCCTGTTTAGGGTAAAGCAGACTCAGTGCTTGCAATGTGCTGGGGATTTTTCCCCACCCTGTTCCAGTCTCCAAAAAATTGTTCTGATTACAAGTACCTGCAATATTGGTAGCTCAGCTGGTTGGCATCAAACTAAGAGGAAGAATGGGCCTTGCTTTTTGTCCTCTATTTCTAAAAATCAAGAGAAGAGTTATTATAAATAAATTCTTGTCTGCAGGCTCTCTTTTCCTATTTGTTTGTGCAGTGTCAGGGAAATCCTTCATTATATAGATGATTTCACTTTCAGGAAGCTATATACCATTTTTGTTTGCTTTGTAGAAGAAATTTTGCTTTGTAGAAAACAATGCATCAAGGCTTATAAAATATATTTATTTTATAAGCATTGTCCTGAAAGGAAAAAAACAGCAAAAAAGCAGAGCATAAAAGGAAGCGATAGGAAGGAGAGCGATAAATCTCCAAAGATGTACTGCCACTGACTGAAGTTTCAGCTGCATCCTGCCTGTGTGTTTTTAGATACTTGGTTTATTCCATTGAAACCTTTTATATTTCTCCCCCCACCACCTCTGCTTGGGTGACTTCATCATTAACAAGCCATAAGGCACATTTTGCAGGGCCTGAGTGCATATGGGTGGAATTCTTTGTGATTCTCTTTGGAAGGGAAGTAAGGCAGGAAAAAAGGGGCCCCTATATATGGTTTGGGAAGAGGCTTTAGACTGGAATGATGGCATGCAGGAGGCAAGGCCTATTCCTACATGGGTTATTTTCAACCGTGTGCTTCGAAAGTCTTTCACTGCTTATTTTATTTTATTTTATTTTATTTTATTTTATTTTATTTTATTTTATTTTATTTTATTTTTTTTCCCCAAATTGTCCTGCTTGTGCAAAGAAACAGTGCAATGGAACTTCAGCTTCATATTCAGCACTCTCTGCCTATTTGTCTTTAACAAATGATATTTACAGTTGTACAAGCTATGAATAGTTTGTGATCAATCCTCAGACTGAAATGTATTCACAGAGAACATTTGAACAATTCTGAATAGCAAATTAATTCAAAGTAGAAAATTTGGTTTATTGCTCACATGTGTGCAAAGAGTGGAGTTGATCAAACAATTTTCCTTAAGTCTTTCTTTGATGTCATTCTTACAGAATGAAAATCCAAAAGTTTTTTGTAAGAGTTCAATATATCAGTGTTGATTTCAGTGGACTTCCCCACTTTCAGATATGTAGGAGACAAAAAGTGCTACTAGCATTTAAAAAATGCTTTAATTTGAATTGTGTGATCCAGGATTTTCTGGTTTGGCATTGCAAACAACAATTTACAGTTGAAATACTAGTTAAGAAAAAAAAGTTAAAAGGATGAAATCAAACTCAAAGTAATAAAAAGATAAAAAGACAAAACTTTCTTTCATTCCCCTGCCCCCCCCCTTTTTTTTTTAATTTACCAGTTAACAAAAGCATTTGAGAAACAGAATTCCAGGTTGTGTGGTTGTTGAAGAGCTCAGATTCTCCTGGTGTAGAAAAATAATGGAGTATGACATGGAGGAAGCAGTGAGCACTCAGGAAGGAAGAAATGGGGCATGTTTGGCTTTTTATGAAGTATACCTGCATTGGCCTCCAGCTGAGACAATCATGATACTGAAGTGAGTTTGGACCCAAGTGTTAGGGATCTTTAGAAGTTAGCTTTTCTCGAAATGTCCAACATTAGGGACCCATTCGGGTTTGCATCATACAGGCCAGGACAATTCCACTACTTTCAATACTTTTAAGCCATCAGGAATTTTGGCCCCAAAATGTATCTTCTTTGTGTAAAGATTCAAAGATCTGGAGTCAGAATAGCATGAGAGGAATCCACACAGTCCCAAAACCAAACAGACGTGAACTCTCAGGTTTTAAACCAGCTAGGAAACAAAAGGCACTAAAAAAGACAAGAAACTCCTCACCTGTGCTTATCACATGTAAAAATTGATTAAATGAGTTCCTTTAAAAAAAAAAAATCCAAAACCCCAAAAAGTAGCAATTCCTGAGTGGCTGAGGTTTTTAGTCTGCTACGGAAAATCTTCTCCAAACTTCAAGTACCGGTTCATTTTGTCCTGCTAAGAAAAATCTTTTTAAAGATAGAAGAAACTTCTGTGTTCTTAGCTGTGACTTGTTAGAAACACAGACAGTGTAGGGCTTCTCTGTGTTGGAAGTTCCTGCTTTGTTTCTTTGCAATTTTATTGAGTCAACCATTTGAGTGAACAAAGATTTAAATTCTATCCATCACAGCCTGATTAGGATGCTGTTCAGTATCCATACATGGAAAAAGCTTTTCTCTCTACAATTTTTATATTATTTGATGCAATACATACATTGAATGCTTTTCACTGACTCTTCAGAGAAAATACTCTTTCAAATGAAAACAAAACTGCCATTGTGGTGGCACAGCCATAAGGTATATAATGTTTTTGATGGCAATCAGACTCTAACTTTTTTCAGTCTTGAAGTATGTTAATACTACTACAATTAAATATAAACCTAGTTTTAGGTTTAGTTTTAAAAAATTATTTTTGCATAGGTATGCCATTGTATAGATTATATAAAATCATTCAGAGTGGGGGAAAAAGGTTGAGAGGTTCATGGAGTTAGGGCTGAGTGATCTTCCACATGATGCTTTCCCTCATTTTTAACAATTTCTTATACTTTTTAGAGACTGGCACGTGAGAAGAGAACTAGAAAAGGTCTCTCTGCATACCCTGGGTTTTTTCAATCTCACTGTTACTGACTGCTGTAGGGAGCAGAGGTGGCTCTTCAGAAAGGCTGAACAAACCTTTGAACTGAACCAGGCTTTTCAGTACAGGATGTAAAGTACATCCAGATGTTTCTTCATTATTTTTGCTACTGTCATTCAGTTATTTCCAGCATAGCATAGTATTTCAGCATGAAGACTGTTTGGGCTGAAGATGTTACACAGGTGAGTGTTTGTATGTTTTGCTGATTTGCAAGTCTGAACAGAAAATAGAATGCTTAAAATTTGGGTTAGTATATATGAATTATTCCCTTATCAGGATTAATAATAAATTGTAGAAAAATAGGTCAGAAAAAGGAATTTGTTGATTTAGTGTTGTTTTGTTTTGTTTTGTTTTGTTTTTACAGTCCTTATATGGTGTTTCAGTTTCTACGGTTCCAGAACTACCTCTCTTCTATACTCCTATAGATTTAGTGGATATCAGTGTAGAAATGGCTGGACTGAAGTTTTCCAATCCTTTTGGCCTTGCCAGTGCAACCCCTGCTACCAGTTCTTCAATGATTCGGAGAGCATTTGAAGCTGGATGGGGCTTTGCTGTCACTAAAACATTCTCCCTGGATAAGGTGAGGAAATATTTTAATGTGTATTTTGCATGTAACCATATCTTTGTATAATTGAAAAATCTGAATCTTTGGGGAATGGTTCTGTTATATGCAACTGGCATAAAGATATCAGGAAAAGGTATGATAACATTGTGGAGTTCAGCTAGTCTGTGAGCTTTCCACAGTGCAGTGACACAATTTCTGGTTCTATTTGCTGTTACATTCCTCCCTTATATTGCTCCAACTTCTAATATTAGCCAACTATTAAGTGAGAAAATCCTTATTTTAAAATACTGCAGTGAAAATGTTTACTGTGGAGGATCAGAATGTAAAGGGAATGAGTAACAGCTTTGTCACATAACTCATGGAAGGCAGATTCTGTGCCAGAGGCTGCCAAGATAAACCATTGAACTGGAGGTGCAGTTGCAATGTGATAATGTGGCTGCAAAGAGGAGGCTGGGTGGGTAGTGGAAGAGAAAGATGGAGGCATCATAAAACCAAACCTATGGAGAGAAGAGCACAATGACATCAACCTTAAGTAACATAGAGTGAGGGAGGAAGGAGCTAGAATCAAGTCTTGGAGACTATGGCTCAGTGTGGCACCTTAAAAAAAACATTTTGTGTAGTTTTAAGTGTGTAACTGCGTGTTTGAATTCAGGAGAATTGCAACTTCTTGTTGCTACATTCAAAGTGGTAAAGTGAGATTGAGCAAGATGTTTAGACAGTGAAAGAAAATAACAGCTTTGATAAACAGATCACAGAGAAAAGTAAAAGGTTTTGGGCTGACATGTAGATATGGTTTGGCTCGTGGAGAGAGGAAGAAAAGCAAAGGTGAAACCTTGAACATAGGCCTGAGTAACAGTGTAATAGCAACATATAACAGCATGTACATATAACAACCAGTAACAAACAGTAGTGTGGGCTGAAGAAAGTTTTTGAATTTCATTTGGATGCAAGGGCCCTTTATTCTTGGCTCAGAGGGGAGATATACAAGGGTACTGATAGGTGGAGCAGAAGAGGAAAGGTGGATTTGTTCCTCCACTAGCTTTCCATGGGTAAGTACCATAGGTGAATTAACTATAGTGGATGCCCCTCTAGTAGGAGGAAGGTCTAAGAAAAAGATGCTCTATTGCTACAGAATCCTGTAAATTATTCAGGCTGGATTCTGCTGTCACTTACACCTGAAGTAGCCCTGAGTGTTCATCTGGATTGCGGTGGAGATTTCAATCTACTTCATTAAAACACTTTTTAGGACATAAATGTCATTCAAGTATGTTTACAACTGACTTACATGTGTAACATACATAGCTGTAATTATTCAGTGCCTAGGCTACAGGCATCCCATAGCAAGTACTGAGACTTATTTTTTAATCAGTTTTATTGCTGGTATGCTGGCAGTCCTGCCAGACTGCACGTTGATTACTGTGCATCTTGAGAGCTAAACAGACACAGGCTGAGTTCCAGCTTGGGTGGGAGTTCAGGAGGAAAGACATGCATGTTGTAGGAAGTGATGTTGGTGCTATACTAAGCAGCAGACTCTGAGTCATTTCTGAAATGGCGACTGCGAAGTGTTCCACTGGATGCCATGCTCTGAAGGTGTGACTCAGATGAAGAGCTTTCAAGTTTTTTTTTTATGTATTTGTTGCAATAAGATATTGCAGGTATTATTTAAGTTAATAAGTTCAGAAAAGTGCTATCTAGTGAATTCTAGTTCAGTGATTGTTATTTCTGCTTAAGTTTCCTTCTAGTATTCAGCAGGAAACAGTACTCTGTGCCTAAACTCTTGAATCATGTTGAGTCTCATAGAACTGTGTCCCACCCAAGTGCTGCCTAGTTTTTCTATTACTGTATTCCTCCAAGTACTGCACTTTCCACAGGTGTATTTTTGGCAGGATTTGAGATGCTTGGCTGATAGGTGCTGCAGAAGCAAAATTGCTTTTATTTATCAGAGTAACATGTACTTAATACTTCAAAAATAACTATTTCAAATGGGAAGAAAAGCTCAGTAAGGTGCAGCAGTTCTTATGTGAACTGTTATGGAAAGACTGCTCTTGTTGACTTAATGCTAGAAAAAGTTGTTGGTAGAGAGTTTGAAATATTATAGGTTGCAATAATGTGCAAACTTTTTTTTAACTTAGCTTCTGATTATGTAGACATGAATCTTGTGCAATTTTCAGCAGAGAGCAGAATGCTGTCTTGAGCTGGGGTGCCAACGGTGGGGATTTCAGACTGAGCTGTCCTGCCCAGCTAGTCAAAGCAAACTACACAGCAGGATCAAGAGCAAAGATTTCCTGATCTAAGCCTGTGGAGTTGGTGGGAGGAGGAGGAGCAGCTCCCCAGACAGTGCTGTTCCCAAGAGTGGAAGAGATTCTGGGAAGGGAGAGAGCATGCTAGACACAGTTTTTGGCAGCTGAAGCTTTTTCACTTCAGCCTTGATTGTATGTGGTGCAAGTAGGATTCTATGTTCTTCCCTCATCTCCTTATTTTATCTGTCCTGGTAAGGCTTAACTGCTGGGCTTCTGTCTGATTTGCCAAGCACAACCTGCCTGTGTGGCCCTGGGGAACTTAGCAGCAGCAGAAATGCTCCCTTTTCCAGAACCAGTGACTGAATTTGCCACTGTGTTCAGTCACTGATAGGGGAAACCAGTGAATTCCCTGTTTACCATGGGCATCCTTTGACACTTCAGCAAAAGTGACTGATGCAGGCTAAATATGAGTGACATATAGGTGGTGAAAAGCATATACAGCCCAATCACAAATTTCCATACATTAACTATGGTATGATGGAATAAGGTCAGAGAGAAAAGCATGATAAATCTTGGAAGAAGGGGATCCAAGGACAGAGATAAAAAGGACTCAGGCTGGAGAGCTGATTCTCGTAAGACACAGGATTTATTTCATATGAGCTACTTCTCCTTTTCTCTCTTTCATCATCTAGCACAGAAAGCTCTTCTAAAATACAAGGCCAGGGTTCTCTGCAGCCCATGGGAGACCCTACTGCCTTCTACAGAGGAGCTGTTGGGTAACAGTGCTGGAGCTCAGCATCTGGACAGTAATTTACTCTCCTGGTCTTTCTAATCCTCGTGTCATTGCCTCACCTTGAAAGCTTCACATGCTGCCCAGAGGGAGTTGCACAGAGCACAGTGCTTCCTGCTGTGGTTGCTCCCTTTTTAAACACACATGTTCCTTGTTCATAATTGTCTTCATGACTACCTTTGTAGCATTTTCTGTTTGTAGGGTGAGCATTTCAACTGTGAGTGATTCAGCAAAATTTGTTCTTGCATACTACTGTACTATTGTTGAAACCTACAAAAAAGTTAACGTAAGAAATAGCTGAAATTCCTTCTAGGTACTTATACTTCAAAATATACTGCACTCTACATACTTTAGAAGGCACTGGATATTATAGTGTAGAGCAAATATTAATCATAGGGCTCTGTACCTATATGTGTCTGTTGGTGTCTGTGAGGGAGATAGTGACTTGTAGATTTTATTTACTCAATTAAACATCTTTGCACAGCTGCTTTAGTATCAACTAGATTTTATTTCTTCCAGAAAAGGGAATAACTGCTTTGGAAATGGAAGATCACTAGGAAAGACAAATGGTAGCAGAATAGAAGTGTCCCTTCACACACCTTTTTCTATATTCATGTCTTCCCTTTTTGACTGTGGGATCAATAGCTCATTGCTCTGTTGGTTCAAATGGTATTTCTGTCTTGTTCAGATAACTGTATGCAGCAATATATTATTTGTAAATTCTGTTTGCAAAGTATTGAAGGGAAATGGAGAAACTGCATATCATAGAGTCCACAATAAATGGATACCAACTATTACATCTTTTAGAGCTTAGATGAACAGAAAACTACATACAGAATGACAGATACTGCATTAATTAGACACATAACTGTGAGTAGGAGGGTTTTAGAAGTGTTACACTGAGCTGGTTTATTTGCTAAGAATTTATTAGTGAATATTGTTTAGAACACAAAATTTGTATTAAAACCTGTAATCAGAAGGTTTGTATAAACGTAGTATCAAAATAATCAAAAGTTATATGAGGTGTGTACATCCCTATGCCATATTCACTACCACAGTGAGAAGTTTATAGCAGAAATTAGGGTTTTATCAGCTGAATTCAGGCTTTGTTGTTCTCTCACTACATTGTATGGGCTGTTTAGAAAGAAAAAACAACTGGGTTAGCAGAAATGTTTGCTTTGATTTTTAGATGCTTCCTTCACTTCTAAAATTTAATTCTGATTAATCAGATACATCTGTCTTTATTTTGTTGTGACATGCATTGATTTGTGATGGTGTCGCTTTCAATAATGTAGAAACAGTTGCCTTTATTATGAGAACCAGCAGAAATCAACATGCAGACTAACTTCATTTTTAATCTTTAATTTTTTTTCATTACATATGGAGCAAGTTGTGTGGATGATCTTAAAAACAAAGCTACAATTAAAACTAGATTAAATTTGAACTAAACCATAGCAGAGAAAACTTTCTAGCCATAATATATGTTTATGCAGTTTACAGATGTTGATTTTACAATACATTTTCAGAACCATTTCTAAATAAAAATGATTGCTGGCAGAGAATTAATTAATTTGCCCCGTATATATTGCATTTCTATGTGCTGTCATTACAATATACATATTCAGACTCCAGCTAGTTCTGTCTCTGTACATTTGCACTGTGTGCACCTTGCTTCATAATTGAAGGTGGTAAAAAAATCACAGTACAATGATGCATTGTTTTCCATAACATTAGTATTGCACAGAAGTGAATCTGTATTACAAAATGTATATTTTTGTATGATATTACAGCGTAGTAATTTAAATTAAACTAGTTATAATTTATGGTGCCAAGCCAAAAAGCTATTTAAGATGCATTAAAATGCAGAACCATGACATTTGAAATTCTGATGTTCTTAATATGACAAAGGTTATTCTATGGAGTTTTGCTATAATATGAAATATTAATATTTCACAATACAGTTTTGATGAAGTACAATTTGCCTAGCTTGCATATGATAAAGAAATTAAATGCTTACCAAGGGAGTTCAGTGAGAATTAGAGCCCCGCCTGAACATCTGCTTGAAATGTTATTATCCTGTCCTACTGACAGCATCGCTCCCTCATTGTTTTTCAAGATTGACAGCTGAATATTGTACTGATTTCTGCAGCAAATATGTCTAGGTGAACTTTGTTTGGTTTTTAGGAATTTAGAACATGCTTTTGATTTCCATCCTATAATTTTTTTTTATACTCTTGACATTTGTAGATGCCAGATTGAGGTCTAGTATGCTGTAGCAAAGATAGACCATTGACTTGCAACGAAATGCCAGTTGATATCTCAGTAAACAGAAATATTACTATTCTTTATTGTGTGGTCCGTATGAAAGCTGTATGGGCTTTCTTTGGGGAGACAAATGATCAGATTGTTAATGTCAAATATAAAAGAGGCTGTTTGCCTTTCTACTAAAAAGCATTATACAATTTTTATTAACTACATTTTTTGAACAGAAAAATGAGCATTTTGTGGGATTCCTTAGCACACAACACTCTTAAGTTAAATTATTTTCTTGTTTTACAAATTTTTAGATTATTATTATTGGTTTTAGTATTCTTAGGAGTTCTTTATGGCCTTCATTTTGTTCAATATTTCTGAAGGAATTTTAATATTAAGTACTGTCTTTATTGTTTCATAATTTTTGTATTTTTAGATCAAGGCATAAAGTCAGCGAAGTTCAACAGGAGAGGTAAAAGGCTATGCTAGGGAAGTGCTACAGAATGTAATTATTATTTTTTAAAATGCTATAGCTATTCCATTTTATTTTTGTACAAGAAATGTGTTATTTATCCACAAAAAAGGGATAAATAATTCTGTGAATATGAATAAGTAGCAGGAAAACAGACTTTCTTCCTTTTTCCCCGAGAAAAAATATTTCTCTGATATGTTCCACTTAAGGACCAGATCTTATCTCTCTACTTTGTTTTCCCTATCTCTGACCCAGTTTAAAGAAGGCCGAAGACTTCTTTGTATGCAAATAACTTCAAAAGCTTCTAAACTGCTGTCTGAGGAACTGGAAAGGACTGCATTTGACCATGCTTTTTCCTCAGTACATACACTGGTGACGTAGGGGTTTGGCATATCTTCACCCTGGAAGAATCCATCTCAAGAGGTGTAGCACAGCTTCAGCGCAGTGGGACACCAAAGATCCCAGGACTGAGTGCTTTAACAAAGGGATCATTGATAAACCAAGGCCTTTCCTACCCCACCTGAAATCTGCACCAGGTAGATGCACACCTTAAACTGATGCAGGTGTGCATCTTGACACCAGTGAATTTGCAAGTGAGGTACTTTGGACCATTTAAAAATCTGATTTTGCTATCTGGTTATTTTGGCCAATTAATATTTTGAATGCTGACGATAACAAACTGCATTTTAAAAGCAAGAGTTTAAGAACAATCTGTTAAAAGTCTCTCTCTCTCTTCGTGTTTTTATTTACTATTTTAGAAATGAAAAACTTCTTACAAGTTCATGATAAAAAATTAAACCTCTGGGGAAATGTTTAGTCCCACTCTTCCTGCAGCATTAAATATCACAGAAATGCTGCACTTCTTCTGCAGTGGGAGTCTCCTTTCTGCACGGAGTCTCTCATGGAGAAGTCTGTTATCTCAAGGCGTGAAGCACAATGTGATAATTCATCAGTGGAAGACAGAGAGATCTGTCATGCAGGGGTGGTGCACATTGAGTCAGTAAACCTCATCTGTGCTAAAGGACAGATTTTTACAAACAGAGGATCAGCAGTTTTCTTCCCATGTTATCGTTTTTTCTGCCATTCACCCTCCTGGAGCAGAATGTGGCTGTAATTTTGATGCCTTATACCTTGAGCTCGTGGTGTAAGTTCCATACAGTCTAAGCTGGCAATGGCTTACCTTCCTCAGAGCTGCACAAAGCTGGCCAGCAAAGGTAAAACCAGACACATGTTTAAAACTGGTTCTTGGTAGGCTGCAGGATTCTCAGTTACATCTAAAGAATTTGGTTTCTATTCATCTGGGGATTTTTTACACAATATTTAGAAGTTGTTTCTTTTTCCTGTCTTTTTCTTCTGGAGTCTGGTTTAAAACAGTGTATCCAAGTGCAAATACATATATGAAGTGTAAGTGTGAACATTAATCTTGAGTTTGAATATTTCAGGCTGTTTATGCATAAAAGGCTTATTAAAAAAAAAGCTATTTTTTAATCTGAAAACTGTTGTGTATTGTAATTAAACTTATAGTGCACTTAGATTGGCATAACTGTGGAGCAGTTCAGGTGCAATTCAAGAGCATACAGACTGCAACACTGAGGATTTTGCTACATAAAAAATATATAAAACATATATATATAAATATATAAAACATTGCTTCCAGAAGTAGGAGTGTTCATTCCTGCTCAGCATAATATGTGTTTTTCTGGTAGTGACCAGTACTTAAGAGATGACATAATTTCTATTCATAGTGCAACTATTACCCAGTCAGTCAAACAAAATGGATCCAGATTTTACACTAGTTAAAAACAAGAACAGTATTTCTTTTTATATGGAAGAAACTGCTTTGCTCTTTACTAATTTTGCTTTACTTACCTCATTCTTCTGAAAATACCTGCAAATATTTATCAAGACAGAGACAAGAAGAGGACACATGCATGATTTTCCAAAACTGCTGAGGATCTGCAAGTCCTGTTGGCTGTAACTGAAGTACTCAACATTTTTGAGTATCACATCCTGAATAAACAGTATTCTAAAAAGCAAATATATAACATACATGTGTAAAATACCATTCAGCTACATTTTTCTGTGGTTGTTTTATGTGTCCTTGGAAGGTTGTTGGTGATCTTGAAAATTACTCATATAAACTTTTGTCTGAAAGGAATTCAGCTAAAAAGGCAGTTTGAATGTAAGCTAGAAATTAGCAAGTGTAATTCTGAAATTTAGAATTTTCACATTTTTCCATTCTCAATTCAGGTTTGTTGCAAAACTTTTAGTTTTCTGCCAACCAACTGCATCTAACTTTCTTAAGTGGCATTAGTTTCTTTTATAATTTATTAGAAAAGATTTTCTTATATTTTTCTTAGTAATTATATTTAAAACACACCTAAGACAATCATAGCATAAAGTCATACTTAAGATTTTTGAGTTTTAGCATAAATTACAAACTTCCGTATTTTTAAAAAATTTTATGATGCGCTTTAATAGCTAACAATAGACATTCAGGAAAAAATGAAATTTTTAATTTTGTCAGTACAGAATTCAGAAGTTTTCCTTCTCTCAAGTCGTTGACTTTTTTACTCTCCCCACTTGGTTATGTGTCAGAGTTTGGTTTTTTTTCCCTCATTTCCAGATCGTAATTATATAAATAAATCCAGAACACCATCTAAGCTTCAGTCTAGGCCTACTGAGATACTGAAGTGGGATAAAGGAGAAGTGGTTGTCACAATTCAGTTGCTCTGATTTACAGTTCAGCATCTTTGGGTTGCATTCACTGCAGTGGCCAAAGGCTGGCTTCTGCAAAAGCTGAGATGACACTTTGGGGCCCACCTGTGCCCAGTGACATCTGAGGCTGCAGGTGTCATGGGGAAGTCCTGCTTCCAGGCTGGCAGCCCTCCCCTGGCTCCAGCTGTGCCTGCTGCTCCAGCTGGGCACAGTACAGGGAGCCCTGCTGCTGGGGGCTGCTTCTCTGCTCTGCACCACCACAGGCTGAGCAGACCTGGAGCACCTCATGCAGCAGCTGTTGCCCCAAGAGTCCTGCTTGGACCAGGCAGTCCTGCAAGATGTTTGCAGAAATGTGGGCCCAAATTGACTCTACAGGGACACTCTGAGATGGGTGTCCAGTGTGTATGTGGTGCTGTACAGCTTGTGTGAAGAGTTGTACAGGCATTAGCTGAAATGGTTAACTATCTCTGAACTGGCATGTGTTTGCACACAGGGGTTTGCAGGGTTTAGTTTAATCACTTTTCAAGGACTTTTTGGTTGTACCAGTGTAGCTTCTATGTGCAGGCAATACACTTCTCTGAAGTGTTCAAGTTATCTCAGGTCTTGATTTCCCACTTGGTAAATGAAAAGGATAAAGCTGTGTTCAACATCTGATGTGCCCACACAAGAAGTTAAGATTTTTGAATCTTATGGTGATATAATTGCTTTTACTCCTGATTGACATTGTTGCAAAAGCAGAATGAAGTCCCATATGTTTAAAAAACCTGACAGGTTCTTATGTTAAAATACCTATTACTAATCCAAATATGTATATGAGTGTATTCTAAATAACATTTCTTATAATTATTTGAGATACATAATTATCTATTTTTTAAACTACAATAGTGATTGTGAGATTATATTATTCAGTCAGGAAGTGTAGGGTATTTGTGAATAAATTTTCTGGAGTTAATTCCAGGAGGACACAAGTGTATCCATTCTGTGAACTTTGGAATTACTACTTTAAGAATGATCCAAAAAACTCTTGTCAATGCTAATTGCAAAATCCAATTTTTAGTCTATAGAAAAAGGAAATAGGAGCACACATTTTTAGTAATCCCTTAATATCCATGTTATATTAGTCTTTAATTGCAATTTCTCACATCTTGTGTTATTGTATTAAAGGACATACAACTTTAGATTTGTGTGGAGGACTTGATACTACTTCAAAAATTACTTCTACTGAATTACACTAATGCTATTAGATTATTATTGAGTATTGACGTTTTATACTTTATTTTGGCTTTCCTGGTGCATTTTTGACTATGATGCAGTTAATTACAATGCAAGCTATAGGTCTCAAAAACAGCTATCACCACCTTTTCACTGTTAATCTTTTTTTTCTTTAACTTCTGCTTGCCTGACTTCTTTTATACTTTGGTGCAGTATAAGAGGAAAAGAAATTAAATTCCTTAACCACGTTACAAATGAAAAAGACATAAGCTAATGTTATAGCTGAACGTTTCTTTGTTAGCAGCTGACCTTCTACTCCTAGAGAAAAGAAAGTCTTGGCTAGAAGACAGGTCAATAAATGAACAGGCTATATATTGATTTTTCTCCCTCTTCCCTTGTTATGTAATATGATTTCCCTTCCCTTGCAAGGGTTGCTGTTGTACAGGATGGGGCTGAGATCATGGTCGTGGAAGCGTATGGGAATGTGTAGACTAAGGAAGGCTGTCACAGCAGTCAATAAGATCTGAGAGGTGTTGACTAATTGCCTGCTAATTACACAGTAAATTGTCTAATTAAGCTGATGGTTAATTAGGGTACGCTTGC
Organism: Toxostoma redivivum; assembly: GCA_013397375.1. NCBI lineage: Eukaryota > Metazoa > Chordata > Aves > Passeriformes > Mimidae > Toxostoma > Toxostoma redivivum. Next base: position 258,655 of record VXBI01014480.1, read on the forward strand.
ACAGCAGTCTTATGGAATTTTTGTCTGATGTCTGGGAAGCAGCTTGTGTAATTGGCAAACTGGTAAGGACTGGCAGAGAACATGACTGGGAAGCACGCTGCCAGTAGATGACAGAATAAGGATGCGTTTGCACAAAGGTTGTCATGTGAACACGCAGGGGTTTGTTAGCCTTCTCCAGCTACGTGGCAGCCAGCACAACGAGCTGAGAGCTGCTGGAAGCTGTAAATAAAATAAGGCTTAAGCGTGTAATATTAGAAAAGCAGTGGCATGTGCTCTTTTATTTTAGTCAGTTTGAACTTTAGATAAACACAGGGTATCAAAATTCCCATGAACAGAACTTCACCAAACTGTGTGACTTGACCATGGCAGTAATTATGGTATTGTGATCTATTTAGTGGAGTCCCAAAATGATCCTGTTTCCAGGGAACTGCTGTATGTATGTTGTTGTTGAAAAAGTATAGTTGTTAATAAGGATGCTTGCCAGCCATCATAACCATGTGTGGCATTCTAAATGCACTTTAATTGGCATTGTGTTCATCCCTTAACGTGACAGAGTATGAGCAGGTCATAATGGTGCTCTGAGTAAAATATGTGCACTGTGCATCACTATAATATCATTAATGAACATTTAGATTCCACATTCTGACCCAAAGCCAATAGAAATGGTCAGGAGTATAAGGCAGAGAGAACCTGGGCAGTACAGGAGTACAGACACCAAAATCAGCCAAGCATCAATTTGCTGTGACTTAAATTTTTCATTCAGTAAAATGACATGGTATGTGGACTTGCTGAAAGTTAATTACAAAGGTAAATATCCTGCAGAATCAGAATTGCACAACATAGGATTGGGTCTTTGTGTGACATGATTTAATTTTGAATTAGGAAATTTTGCATCTGCAAAATCTATGAACAAAATAGCTCTTTGTATATTGTGAGCTAAACCAAAGAAAGTGTGCATATATATATGTACTTATTTGTTAAGAATGTTTTGATGTCAATTGAGCAAAATGAAACTTAATATCCACTTTGATTCCTGAAAATCACATTTATTTCCGATGTCTCCATCATTTTACTCCTAAGCATTTGTGGTATGTGGTTTGGGCACAGTGTCTTTCTGGAAGAAAAAGAAAATTTAAGTGAATTCTGGATTGCTGCTGAAACTTGGTTTTCATTTTTTTCTTTTAAATTTAAACATACATGTTTCTTCTCCCATAGAAATAGAATTTAAAACAATCAAAATTTGAGAGATTAAATGATACTTTCTTTGAATTAATGAATCAATTTTATCCTGTGATCTTGCTGCTTCTACTTACCTGCGCAGTTAATAAAGCCTTTATGTAGCACCCTCTGTGTTGTAAATGTTTGTTCATGATTTTTCCCCAAATAATTGGGGAAAATCATGGTACACTAAGACCATTCTCACTGTGCCACTCATCAGACACAGGACTCCAAACAGTCACAGGCTAATCCAGAAGGCCTTAAACCTTCTCTGAGGGGAATTACAGCAATACTTGTAATGTTGCTCCTCTGTATATTTCCACAGAAGAAAATGATACAATTCCCCTGAATCAGATCCTGTGAATTGTTGCATAGAACAAAAAAGGTGAAGTATACATTGATTCAAGTCAAAACCATACAGGGAAGCCCTGAGTACATAATTTTCTTTCAAATAAAATACACTTTCAATTTACATTGGATATTTATATGTAGAATTTTTCTACATCCATCTGCATGTATGTAAAAACAAATATTTTCAATTATTTTTTTCCTTACTGTTTTTAAGGTATATTCTTTAAAAGAATTGGAGAAACTATTGTTTTTGCCTCTGACAGCATATTCAGGAGCAAAGCTGACTTCACCAGTCAACTGCAGGAACTGAAAGCATATGGTGCAACCATCACAGTTGCTTTCATTTTCTGTCATGGGGCAGGAAATGGATACGTTCTAATGCATTTTATTCTCTGAAGACAAAGAAAGGAGTTCAGAGGATAATTGTTACCTTATTATGTCCTTCAAAAGGAATTTCTGGCACATGCTATTGTGATTTATGTTTTAATAAATCACACAAACATAGAAAAGCATGTTTCTAGTAATTCACTTGGTATAGTAAATGTATGTGTGTAAAGCCCTGTTGCAACATGACAATAAAACATATAATAAAAAATGTGTGGCAGTAATGTTGCTGTTAAGCAGCATCCATAGCCAACTTATTTTAGAAATAATTTGTTTTAAATGTACCAATCTCCTTCATATGCAGTTGTTGGTCTATCTTATATGTCTGTGGAATCTATAAAAATTGGAAACATTTCCCAAATGTTCCTAATGCAGTCTGTCCCAAAGCATCTTCCTGGTCTGTTTTCAAGCCTCATGCTTAAACAATGGACTGAGAGGAGCACAGTATCAGTGTTATGTTCAGCTTTATTGCCTGTGATGGTTCTCTCCCTGTGCAGGTCAGGAGGGTTCCTGTTTGCACCCTTTTATTTAATCTGTATATCAAGCCGTAGAGAAGGTTTAGTAAAGTGACATTGATTGAAGTGTTTTCAATATGTCGAAACTCAGCTTTATAACTCTCAGCTGATTTAGCTGGAGCAGCTGATTGCATTGTTCAGTGTTTGTGGGAGACTGGGGCATGGTTGAAAGCATGCTGAGCAAAAGTCAATCCAGACAAGATAGGAGTGATGCTGGGATCGTTAGAGGAAACATCCAGAGGCTACAGCAAGAGAATTATCAGTCCTTCTGGCTGAGGGATGTAGTTCCATTCCAGGCTGTAGCTGCAGCAACAGATAAGAGCCAGAAGCCTACACCCTTTTTATTTTCTGAATACAGGCTTTGCCATGAGTATCCATGCTTTATATTTCAAGATTAACCTACTGCCAGCCCGTGCTGTATTGGACTGGGTCTTAAAGCTATCCAAATATTGTCAGTGGAGATGAACTTCATGGATTGAATTCTGCCAAGGGAATCAAAACTGCCCCCAGCCCCTACTGCCTATTTTGGGTGTGCTGGGATGGAGCAGAAGCAGATGCTGGCAGTTCACAGAATGCTCTTGCATGTGCTTGGAGCTCCTGCCCAGGGTAAGCTGTAACAGCCCAAATCCCTTAACTCCAGCACAAACTTGAACTTGTTTTTCCTTCCTAACTTTGCAAGAATTGAGGAAAGGATGAATATTGGGTTTCTCATTGCTACTGGATTTTTATTATTCTGTTTAAGTTTATACTGCTGCCAAGAACAGTGTTCTCAGAAGGTCAGTTGATTGCTGCTCTTGTGTAGGAGGTATATTTTGAAGACTGGCAGGAGTACCTGAAATAGGTGATTTCACATGGAGGTAACACAGGTCTCAAACATAAATAAGCAAACTCTTATTTTCCTATATTCTAAATATATTCAAACTCAGATGAATTTCTCTGTTGACACTTATGGATTTTTTTGTTTGATATCCAGAACCTTTTTGTGCTTTTAAGAATAACAAAATATTGGAATCCATGTCCAAATTTTTGGAGTATATATTTTTGAGTGTCACATTACTTTATTGGTTCTATTTTTTTCATTTCTTATTCTAGGCTAAAAATCTGCATTTATCTTGGTTAAACTTGAACAAATCTATCAGCCAGAAAATTCATAATAGTATATTATAATTTCTTCTTCTAGAAACAGAAATGCAAATTTAATTTTCACTTCACAGTAATACTGTATATGTACAAATATATAGTGTTTTTACTTGAGCAACTCTACTCTCATAATATAATTTACATTTTCATTTCTATATTAACACTGTGGTTCGAGAAGGCTCTAGAAATTTGTGAGATAATAAGAATATATCAGAGAGTAAAGTATTAAAATGATAAACCAAGGACCATTAATCTTAGGACTTCTTTCTTATGCTCCTCTCTATAACACTAAAAGTGATGCTTTGCTACTGTAACAAAAATTGTTCTTACTGTGTGTTGGGAGTTGTATACCTGTAGATACATAAGCTCTGTCTCATGATTGCTTTTAGGGTGGTGTTTTTTTGTGTTTCTTGCATTCCTCCTTTAACACGATTTTAAAAAATTAGTTCCAGAGAGTGCAAGGATTTAATGAGATTTTAAATGACCAAAAAATTAGGAGTTTCTACAGAAAGAGAGTGACATATTTCAAACTCTGCTAAAGATATACCTGTTGGTTAAATGTATGCAGAGGAGAGATGTGATTCTGTGTCCAACATCCTCCATGTCTAGCCTGTTCAAGGGTTCCTACTAGGAACAGTCCTACTAGGTCTCTTCCTTACGTGTGTTCCTTGTCTTTTAAGAAATCTTTTTCCAGCCACCCATTTCTCTGCCTAAATGAGCAGGTATCATGGGCAGTGGACCATCCATACTTGCTTGGCTTTTGCAACATGCACTGGACTGCTTCCTGCTGCTATTGCAAACGTTGGATCACAGCATCACCCATATTCCTGCTTTTCTATCTATTAGTCAAGAGTTTTCAGTTTGCTTGCTGGTACTCAAAACCACAGTGGTAGTGCCTGTTACATACAAAATAATAACAGCATATTTAATAGCATAATTGAGGATGTAGTATTTGCATTCAGCGCCTGTGTTTACAGTGAAGTGTCTTGGTATAGCTGAGCTCTCAGGGACAGAAACATCAAGTGCAACAAAGAAAAACATTTTTTTCCAAGTGGTGAAAATGAGAGTTGTTTATTTTAAGAGATCTTATGTAAACGTAAGTGGGGGAGGAAAAGTAAGCCAGCATTTCCAGCCAATCCCCGCCTGCACACACACACATCTCAGCTGGCCGGAGCTTTCCCCTTTGGTGCCGTTAGCATTTTCATTTCAAAAAACGACAGTCTGCAGTGGAAGCAGTAAAAATGTTCAACCTGTGGTTTAAATTATTGATTTTTTTGAATATTGAAGCAGTATTTCAAATGGGTTTTGTTTGAGTTACTTCTGGGTAGAAGGTTCCAGAGGTAATTTGATATCTAAAAGCCTGTGTATTTCAAAGCCATTTCAGTCTTTTGAGTTCCTTCATCTGATCAGCTGATTGGGTAAAATACCTTATTGTCTCCTGAATTGCAGGCAATAGATAAACTGCAGCTCAAGGTTAGCACATAGACCAGCATACAATGCTCTTGGTGATTTATTATGTGTACTCAGTGTCCAATCAACTGACAAAAAAATACCTCATTTATTTTTAATACAGTAACTTATCTTCACTTTAAAAAGAAAAACATTTTTGAAATGCTAGTGTTCACAGTCAAGGTGGGGGGAAGCTCTCTTTCCTATATTGCTAGGCAATGGTACATAATTAAAACTAGGTGTATAAAATACAGTATGTGTAAACAAGTAGGTGTATGTATTTTCACAAACAGGTTGTTACATTACTGCAGAACAGAATGGCTGTAGTGAAAGAGAAGAAACGTTTAAGGAACTCAGGTTCTTTCACAAAAGGCTGGGTTGTTGTTTAGGAAATTAGCCATTCTCAGAACCCTTCTAGTCACAGAAAAAAAAAATCAAAAAGATATTGCTTCAATTGATCTGACAGTGATGCCATATTGGAATGAATATTGGAGGTGATAGGAATTGTGAAAACTAAATTAATTGCAGGAATGGGCCCAGTTAAGAAGGGTTATTACACTAATAACACTAAATATCACAGAATAATGGTGTGAGTCAGATTTTAAACAGGTTTTTTCTGTAAGGAGGCTATGGGTTAAAGAGTATCAAAATTAAAGAAAGAAAACTTCACTAAAGCATAGATTATGCAAATACCAAAGTATGGATTATGCAAATTATTATGCCATTTATTTTGCAAATATGCATGTATATTGCATATATGTTTAAATTAAATTAAAATATACAAATAAAAGTTTGAGAAGATGTGTTGTATAAAGAGCTTATATAATGCCCAATTGTTTTCCATCTTAAAATAATGCTACAACTACAATACTGTCCTACAGTAACTACTTTGTGTGAGCATAGTTTAAAAATTTGTCCAGCTTCATCGATCCTCTTGGGATCTGCCCTCCATGTTTTGCATTGTAGTTTACAAAATCCTATTTAAATCCCGTGAGTTCCTGCTGTACTAGTGTGTGCACATAATAATTTTATCCATCCTGTTGTAGGTGTGCAGCAGAGAAATCTGCCCTGCTCTGCACTGGCTGCATTAGGGCAAGATTGTCTAAAATAGCAGAGGTGTAAAAATCCAGGCCCCTAAAGCCTCCAAAACCAGAAACATGCAGTCTATACCTATCTATATACTTAATTGTTTTCCCCATTAAGCAAGCACTGGCTGTGCTGTATAGATTCTTCTCCATACGTGGGGATAAGCTTTGGGCTGAGAAGAGTCTCGGTAATTCTGGCTGAGTGAGGTAATGCTGGATGTCAGAGCTCTCCTTGCCCCGATGCAAACTTGGCTTCATTGCCCTTGCAGTGAGATTGCTCCTGTGGTCTGGCATGTGGAAGTAATGGGTATATCCTGTTTCTTAGTGATGTTTTGCAGTGAGCTATGCTTTAAACTCCACGGTTCCATGGTAGGAAAAGGAGGCAGAGACAATCCCTACATTTTATTTATCACTAGTATAATTATCCCTAACCAAGCACTTCTTGTGGGCCTAAATCCCTTATTCCTCCTTAAATATTTTTGTCCCTGACTTTTTGTGTTTAGTAGCAGACGGCTTTTGAATCCTTGCCCAATTTTAAATCAATATTCTATTGGAATAAGCAGAGAGCCTGCAAGTCAAGCTTCCCTCTCTATCTCAGGACAGATTTACTATTCCAGGTTTGAGCATGCATAAGCCTTTTGTAGCAAGTCTCAGCTGGCTGTGCCATTAACGGTGCCGGAGATCCAGCCACAGCTGTCATACACTTTCTTGCACCCGTGGCAGTAATAGTGGGAACATTTACCACAGATTCCCAAATGAAACCCTAACTCAATTATAGTGTCTAACAACCACCTTCCTATTGATTTCTAGGAGAATGGACTTCATACCAACCTTATCTGTGTGTGCTGCTAGATCCTCTGATGAACATATTTACTTAACTGTCAGATCTTAGCAATCCAGAGAGGGCTGGGGTTTGGGACCTGGTATATATTTAATGAAAAAGGGCATGCTTAGCTTAGAATAATGTTTTTCCTCGGTGGTAAACAGGAGAATAGTCCTGCTAGGAATTTCTGTGTATCATGACTGCTTTCAGTTCTTACAAAAATATTTTAATGAGCTTTGATCTTTTTGCTTTATTAAATTTGTTTTATGTCCCACAGGGTGAATTTTTAAAAGCCAATAGCAGGTGTCATTTTTCATGGGCATTTAAAAAAGTTAATAGGCATTGACTAAGCTACTGCTATGAAAACTTCAGGTGATTGTAGAGGAAAACCAGACTTGAGATGGGGCCTCTGTGTCTGCCACAAGCAGATGGGAAATAGGGCTTGTCCTTTGGCATAAAAATTCTATGTGCACTTCAGCACTTCTCTACATGGATTTCTGCCTGTCAGAGAGGTATAACATCTGCAAACACTGAATGTTTATTTGTTAAGAGCTCAGTCTGGAAAAGCAGAATCAGCCATTCAGGCCGGAAATCTGCACTTTGAAGCTCTCAAGTGGAAAAAGCCGTCTCTGTCTAGATTACTGAGCCCATGTGTGTTCCCCTCATGATGACTGATGGATGATCACACGGTGATGAGCTCTCAGAGGAGCTCAGATCTCCCCATGACAGACCCAGGCATGCTGGTTCTACCCTCCCTGAGCTTGGTCAGCCCAGGGTTTGCATTCCAAATGCTCTCCCTGGGCTGTATACATCCTATCCCAAGTTCTGTATGAGCTGTCCTGCCAGGGAAGTACAAAAATTGTAACTAATTCAGGATGATAGTTTAATTTGCAGTGCAAGATTTGAGATGTCTTGCAAGTTGATTCATAGAAAAGTAATTTTGAAAGAATCTCGTCAATTATTTGATTTTTCTTTATTTAGCCTAAACCTGTTCTGAAAAGATGTTCAACTACTTTTATGTCTGTGAACATTATATCTACCAGTTTGCATGTAATACTCTTCTGTGCATCCTTACTCTGGTAGCTAGTACAAAGAATAAAATTCTAGGGCTTTTTTAAGAATTTTAAATCTATTTTAAGATCCTAAAATGTCTAAAACATAGTGCTGAATTAAAATTGGTCTGAATCTCTTATAGGATGTTCAAATGCTGAGTTAAAATTCACAGGGGCTGATATTTTCATGGTTTGTTTATCCCCATGATTATGTTATCCAGATCTCTGTATAATCAGGCTCTGAGAATGTGGCTTAGCCTTGAAATCCCTGCTCTTATGAAATACCCTTTGACTTCCAGAGGACTTTTACATAGAAAAAGATAAAAGGAGTGTGTTCAAAACAAAGTTAATGTTCAGGAGATCAGTTATCAATGTAGTAATCTATGGCTAGATTATCATTGGAATGTAAAGCAAAATAGTCCTTTAAGTACTTGCACCTTTCCTGTACCTCTTTTTTTACAACTTGAAATTACTTAGTGCTACTTGGAGAATTGATATTTTTGAAGTTATATACCTAGCTATTTAAATAGCATCCCAAATGGAGTTGGTATTGTTTCCTTGCATTTCTGACTCCTAAATACACTGGAATGTTAATCAATGCTTATAGTATTTAGCATTCTTAATCCTAATGGAAAAAGAAAATATGTAAGTAGATTCAAGATGTACCTCAATATTTGCAATTCATCCCCAGCAGAAAATTTAAATACATGCTTGAAGGAAGTAATGTGACTCTCATCCTAATTACTCAATCCAGCAATAAAAATATTTTGGATTATACATAAATTTAAATATGACTTTGGTGATCTGTAACTCCCTGATGTTGATTCTTTGTGCAAGAATTTTAACAAGTCTTTAAATAGGATTGTAGTTAAAAAATTTTTATTCTTGAAGAAATAATATATTTTTCCCCTGAAGGACAGCATCTAGTCTCCCTTCCCCCTAGGAGAATATAATAGTCTTGATTTACTTATAGAAATCTGAAGGAAAATATTTTAGTGGTGGTTCACAATTTACTAATGTAGTTTTACAAAACAGCCTCTAGGAACAGCTAGAAATACATTGATTATATGGCTTCCCTGTGAGAAAACAGTAATTAAAATTATACTGCAAATTCTATCAGGACATGTTAATATTTAATTAGGCAATAAATGAGCTTGGTACAGGTGTCCAGAGTTGTTGACAGGAGCTTTTTTAATCCATGTAGTATTGTCTCTTAAATAAACCTCTTTGCTTTTTTTCAGTGTGAAGTTACATGCCTAATTAGCAGTGATTAGTATTGCTGTGTTAGAATTATGAGATGAACTGCAATTCTCTTCTATTTTTCTTATAGAGGAGCTCATTCTGTGGTCTTGTGTGTCTTGGCTTCCAGGTCATCCTGTTAGGAACCTCCCAATACTGATGCTGCTCTATTTCTTTCTTCTTACACTAATTTGTTTAGCAATTAGAAAGCAGTATTATAGAAACTAACATTTAGTTTTCTCTAATGATGATGTTTGAAAAAACTATATTAATTTGGCCTCCCCATCAAGTACAAGAAGAGAATTTGTATTCTCCTTGTAAGCATGACTCCCTTTAGTGACTCTTTCAAACTTACTGCTGCAAATGTATAGTGTAATTCTTCCTTGTCTTTCCTGGGTCTTATTTTTTTTAAGGGATCTTCCCTATGTTTTTTCCTCTTTGATTTTCTTAGACTCACACTTTTAAAAGTGCCTTTTCATTCCCATTTCATGGGACCATTCAGTAGCACTTATCTAGAAAGAAGTCTTAAGAATTGCTGCTCCTTTATTTGGTAAATTAAGTAGATTTACTTCACAACAAGTTTTGATCACTGATTAGATCATGATATTCCCTAACAGCTGAAAACAGGCTAATATTTTTTAGATGTCTGTAAAATAATTGATCTGTTAAGACGAAAGTTTTTATGATCTAAATCCACTGTAGTCTCAAGGGTAAGCATTATAGACTGAAGTACTGTATTTCAGTTATCATGCATTAATTTTCCACCTTTGTGAATGTACACAGATCCTCCTTAGAAGCCATGGCACAGAAATACCAGTTTTGGATACAGATCAAAAGCTGCAATCAGGACAGATACTTTATTTACCTATGTACTGCTGTTTATTTCATTCTCTTTTCCTCTAATCATTAGCATTGCATCATTTGCATCGTGGTTTTCTTTCTTGTCACCTCTTACTGAAAATTAATTAATATTTTAAGGCAATTATTGAAAATTTATCTCATCAGTCAGCTAATGCAACCATTTGTTGATTAGGTAGTTTACAATATCAAAACACCAAGACCCAACACTCATAGAATCATTTTTAGGTTGGCAAAGACCCTTAGGATCATCAAGTCCAACCAATAACCCTGAACGGCAAAACCAGATCCAAAAGTGGATGTCTGCATACAGATTCAACTTCCTTTCAAAATCTTTAAGTTTTACTTCTCTCTTCTTTTATGGGTGTAGTTTTTGACCACAATACAGTTTGACAGCAGAAATTTAATTGTGTCCTTCTGTTTAGACCTTTATCAGAATGCTGATAAAATGTGTGCTCACACTGATCGCTAGCAAGACATTTTTAAAATGTCCTTCAGGTTTTTTTCTCTTTCTCTCCTTTCCATCCCTCACTTCCCTGTCTCACAGAGAAACTGATATAAAGCTGATGAGAATTTGGATTTGCTTTGAAAGCATCTTTTGTTCAAAGACTAATTTTAACCTTGTGATAGAAATTGCTTTTTGTATTCTGTTGAATGTGATATCTAGTAATTGTTTGTCAAGACAAAGTGCTGTAGGATGTAATACATTTTAAAAATTATCTTTTGTAATTACAGTAAAAGTGCCCTTATATTCTAATGCCTAGAAAACAAGCAAATATGTTAAAAAAAGAGAAAAAATTATATGTTTTAATATTAAAGAAATTCGGCCTTGTATTGTAAAAAGTGGGGCTATTTTAAACCTCTCAGGCAAGTGTAATTGTCAGCAAAGGTCAGATACTTCATTTCCTTATGAAATATGCAACTCAACTAGAAACTATTTGTAGATTTTTATTTAAACATTATAGTTGATATTCTATTTTTTGTACTTTTACTCCTAATTTGTATTGTATTTGAATCTCCTGATTTATTATTTTTAGCAAGCTTAAGTTTATAATATTGTAATTTGGAGACAAACTGTCATATCTGAATTAACAAAGTTTGGAGGACAGCTGTTCTTTTAAGCAAGGGCAGCAAACCATTTCTATTTGACTTACAGTGGGGAAGGGATTGTTCCACAATTATTCTGAAGTAACGAGAGTAAATGTTTTTTATTTAATATGCTGATCTAGTGAGATTATCTAAAGAGCTTGGGATTCTGCTGTCTTCATCACAAGTTATCAGTACTGATGGCCTTCTGTCTGGGAATTGCCTTAGTAAGGAAGGTGTGCTGAGCAAGCAGCAGTGATAAAAGCTTAGGTAGAAATGAAGTTCGGTGTCTGTAAATTTTGAAGTTTCTCATGCGTTGTCATGGTTAAATCTTAAAGCACTAATGAGACAGGATAGAAAAACATTAAATATGTGGTAACTAAACCTCGAACTTGTCATTTGTCTTTCACACAATATGAGTGGTTCAGCAGTTTTTCTCCAAAGTCCTGACACATTGCTTTTTCCCTTATGGGGCTGCAGTTTTCTGTGCTAACTTAGTGATTTGGAAAGCCAACTTACTTGCTGAAGCTGTAGTGTTAAATTGGTTTAATAAACACAAATGAGATAGTTTAATGTTATAAAAGCATTTATGAGGTAATGGTCTATTTTTAAAAAAAATAGTATGCATAACTCAGCTTATTCAGCCAAGAAATAGAGTAGGATATTAAGGAAGATTTACCAGCACTGTTTGTGTTCCAGACTTGTGGAATATAAGTACAAATTTGGGTACTTTCATCTTTGGAAACACAGGACAAACAGACATCAAAAGACAGATAAGAATATTTTTAAGGTATCCTTTTCCCCTCTATAGCATAATAGATCTTGTATGTAAAAGCTGAAGAAGCACAATTGTAAGTTACAGTAAGGTTCCTTTTAAAGATGTGTTCTGTATTAGTGGAGAGATCAGAACATTTATGCTTTGAATCACCAATATAAAAATGCTGGAAGGCTGAGGAAGTAGTATGTTTTTAAATTCAGTTCTTATTTTGGTAAAGAAACTTAAAAATCATTATTTTACATCATGTTATCATGATATACTATCTTTCTTCAAGAAAAGGAGAGCAATGAAGAGGAAAGAGAAGGCTAGGTGTAGACTTCATTCTCAGAAGCAATGAAAAAAAAAAAGGTGTCTTTATGGTACTATATTTTTCATACCTGGTAGTAGAGAGATTAGAACAGTTTCTGCATGGTGGGATGTTCTGAGATAAGTTTTTCTGTCATGGTGGTTTTTATTTTTAAAAAATGCCTCTGTGTGCACTGAGGGAAAGAGAAGAGAGTGAGGAGGTGACATAGATGTGTTTTTGTGCTTGTATGGCAAGAATAAAGTTTGGCCTATTTCCTCAGTAAAAAAAATGGTAAATATAGGTGTTAGAAATTCAACAGGCAGCATTGTGTGCAGCACAACAATGGTTTGTGCACTGGAAGGTTCCAGCCAGTGGCTACATCAAACCTCCTTGGGCAGAAATCACAAGCAAATTTTCTTGCCTTTCTCCATGAGCCAATAAATCTTCCTATGTTTTGCAAAAATCCTACTTTACTAGATAAGGCCTTGTAACTATTGGAATGGTTTTGTGTTTGTAGAGCTCCTTACTGCACATTTATCTTCCAGTTCAGCTGGAAAAAAATCTGACTTGGGGAAATTCAGGAGAGCAAGTCAGTGCTTTGGGGCTCATAAAAGAAACCCTGCAGAGATGTAGTATGTCTCAGTTCTGCTGGAGAGGAGGGGAGGAACAAGTCAGAAAGGTTGTATAGGAACAGTGCTGTGTGCAGTGGTATTGTTTCCTCAGGTTTCACTTGCCTTTTGTGGATGGTTAGAACTCCAGAAGGGGTGATACTAGACACAGTCTGGCTAGACAGCTGAGTCACAGAAGAGGCAAATCATCACAAGACCTTGAGTGAGAGTTGGCAGGGAATTACGAGGACATAAGTCTGTGATGCCATTTGTATCTATGAGGGTGTGCAAACAGCAGTGAGCCAGATTTCCAGAATGCTTTAACTACTGTTGTATTAGGCAGAAAAAGGCAAAGTTTCCTCCATGTTTTCACATAGGTGAAATTGTGATAAAGTTCTACTAGGGAACTTTAACTAAGGTAGTTAGGGAAAACTGAATCTTGATGTTGGGGGATTGATTAAAGCATTTAAAAAATAAGCTCTAAAAACACTTCTCACATATAGATTTTGAAGTCTATACAACCTTTTCAATATATTTTTGAAATGTTGGGGAGAAAAGCACATCATAATTTCGTTAAATAACTGCATTTTTCAGCTACTATATTTTGTTATTCATTTAAAGAAGGTGATGTGTTGAACATAGTAATGTAGGAACTTCCATTTGAGCTGGTTTTTTACATTGCTGCTTCACTGTGCACTAACTTTAGGTATGCTGTTTTGAAATAGTGGACTGAAATTGCCTTAATAAGGTATTTATTTACATCTCACCTTCAAAGACGCCATTGTGGCTGCTTTGGTGCTCCCTTTGACATTTAATGAGCAGCAACCCCAGGAATGTACAGATGCATACTCCACTTGGCAAGTATAACGGCCTCCTTTCCTAGAAGAAAGAAAGGTCAAATAAATTAACTTTGTTAGAAATAGTAATCTGCTCATTGTGCTTAATCTTTTTTCTCATATTAATGAAAAGAAACTGACAATGGTCACTAATTCCTATCTGCTTTCATACGTTAAAGCTGAGAAAAGCTTAATTTGAAGTATGAAGTGACTTTCATTGACTTTGGGAGACAACACTGCAAACCAGGTTTTCTGTGTCCCTTAGAAGTCTCTCAGAGTGAAGAAAACTCATGTTAACACTTGTAATAGTATAATGAAATGTATTTTTAAAATCCAAAAATCTTATTTGAAACCTTAATTGTGCTGCAGCCATTTACATTGCAGAACACCTGTACTTCAGGAGTGAATAGTTGTACAATTGTTTAATACATTAATTAAAGCTACAATTAATTTAATTTTTTTCCATATCCAGGATAAAAATGCCCAGGTGTTCTCTTAAACAACTGTTATGTAAAAGGGGTGATTTTCTTAAACTGTTGGTGTTTGATTAGTCTGTCAGTGGCCCAGGAAAGCCAATACCCTTGTGCCCCATCTGTCTGTCAGTCTCCCATTGTGGGGAGCCTTCACTGAACAGGCACTGGATCAGAGGGCAGCTCCACTGACATGTTCAGGGTCACACAGCGTAAGAGACAGCCCTTCCTGGGGCTCCACAATTGAGTGTCTGACCCACTGCCAGCACCTGCCAGTGCCCTTGAAGAACTCCCACTAACAGTGTACAGAATAACATTCTTTATTGATATAATAGAAGATTGTGACAGGTTAAAGTTCAAAGATTGCTGGTGATATCTGGCTGCAAGATTGTATTCAAAGCAGTATATGGATAAGCTCTAATTCCTAACAAAAGCTAGCTTGAGATAATCAGTGTACATAAAAATACAGCTTGTACCCTTGTAGGCATCCCTACAAGGGAAAAGACAGCTCCCTTTGACTGATCTCAGAAGCTGTGATAGTCTTCCCTATCTTCTCCCCTTTTTAAACTTACTTTTAGACTATTTTTTATGTCTGGGTGGAGCATGTACTGTGTGTGGGAAGTTGGGCATGTTGACTGCATTCCATCTGGGGACTAGCAACTGCATTTTCTCCCTATAATCTTCCATACTGTTGTAACTGTGTCTGTAACTTTCCACTCCTCTCCATATTCTGTTTTATCCCCCCCTTAGCATTTACATTAACTGCAATTTTTGTAACTTTGCAGTTTTCTTTAATTTTACTCCTCTTTTCCCCACAGCAACCCTGTCATTTCAAGTGTTCATTAACATAGTTTTAGCTGAAATATTTTGAAAAAAAATTGGGCAGAAGAAGATTGTTTTGAGCTCTGCAAATCAGTAGAAACATATCAGAGCTTTGATATGAAAAATCATACAGCTTTATTCTCTTAGTTCTTTTGATATTATTATACATCTTTATTTGCCTAGTATAACTACATCAACTGAATAGGCATGAGGTGTCACAACTCTTGGGAGACTACTTTTCTGCAACTGGCCTCTTAAAACATCTTTCTCCAAATACTTCTTTCCCCCCCCTTTTTTTTAGTTTCTCGGAGACATGTTTATGAAATAAAAAGTGAACTCAGTTAATGAAGAGCTGTCTTCTTGGTTCCCCTACAACAATAAGTCTGAGAGAGAGGTGAATGGCTTGATTAATTTCTATGTGTCATTAACTTCCATGCCCTCAGATGCCAATGTTAATATTCACAATGTGAATTATTTCTCTGCTGCTTAGTTTAGGAGAAACACACAAAGGATGTACTTATTGCATGATGTAGCACTGTGCCCAACAACCCTTTGGATGCCCTAAAACTTGAAATGCCCCTGCTGTCCTGCTTTCATTGGTCATTATAGCCAGCATGGCTGAGATTTTACAATACAAAAATCTGTGGCATTTACCAACTGCAAATATAGACAGCGTGAAGCAAAACAAAATCCAGAATGACTAGTAAGGTATGGACTGATGTATTGATACATGCCTAAATAAATTTAGCTGACTAAAAGCTGCTGAGTGTCTGGACTTTATCTTTAAAATGTTGTCTCAAATCTCCCAGCCCATTAGACTTAAGTACTTTAGAATTCAATGATCTGATTGCAGAGTTCAGAGATTATTAGAGCAAATGGGGCCTGATCAATGCCTTGGGTCATCTTTTCAGTGTGTTAATTAATTAATCAACAGGAACAGAAATATATGTGTAATGCAAATTAACTCAGTCTCAAGTTACTAGAATAGCAGAATTGGTCATACACAGAAGAGGGGAATCCAAAAGCAGCAGGAGGATATTAGTACTTTTGTCTATGTAACACCACTTTCTTTGGTGATGTCCTGAATTAGAGATATTTGCAGCATTACTGTGATTGTTTCTGCTGTGCTCTCCTGGAGAAGTGAATAAGCTTTTGAGGCAATGGAAGAAATTCAGTAACTGAAATATTCATGATTCACGGTTGGCCCTTGATTTTATTTGGTGTCACTGTTTCTCTTCCTTTACATTAACTCCCAAACCAGGATCTTTTTCTGTAATCTAGTACCAAATAGAGTTTCCCTAATCCCCATGTCCACACTGAATTGCAGTATTTCCTCATGAAACAAAGTAATTTTAAGTGGTATTTTCTGTTATCTTTGCCAATTATTTTTTCAGGTATTTTTTTTTTTTTGTTCCCCACAGCTTTACCTTTTAGTGTGGAAAGATATAAGCTTTGTTCTCCCCTACTTGCTCCTTATTAAAAGTCTTCCATCTTTGGTCTTCAGAGTGCATGATAATGCTGTGCTGTTTTTCTCAAGGACCATACATTGCCTCCCTTGAATGAAGGAGTTAGATACTTGATTTGTTTTGGACATTGGAGACATTCTTCTGTTCCTGTATGTGGACTTCTTCCACCTGCATGCAGGAGCCAGACCAACTCATTGCTTAGGTCATCTCTTCATCTCTCAGTTTAGAACCAATGAAGTTTTTAGGTTCAAACCCTAAAGCACATCCTGTCAGGCTTCTTGTTTCAGTTCTTTGTAGCTTTTTATGCACACAGTAATTTTTATTAACAATAAAAGGGTTGTGGGCACAGTTGGGATAAAAGGGAAAAAAATGGCGTTTCAGAAAAGGAACTATCAGTGCCAGCATTTGGTCTCACGATTCCTGCAAATGGGAAAAGTCAGTGTTTAATTAGAACTCCAGAAGGTGGTTTGTCACAAACCCCATGGACTGGAGCACAAGTGCTACTTCAGCTGCTCTGCCATTACCTGCTGTTTTTGGAGACACCAATAGTAATTGGCCAGCCACCAGAATTTCCTGTTTTAGTGAAACAATGTAAAATTTATTCCTAAGACTAAGAGCCATGAAGTTGGCTAAGCCCAGCCAAGAGATCCTTGGCCCAACTCTTCCCTTGATCAACTTTCTCACAGCCATGGCAGGAGCAGAAGATGAAGAGGTTGGTAAGGCAAGTTCTGTGTAGGTATTTCACACTCATCTCAAAGAGACAATTTTCTATTCTGTCAGTTGTATGGTTTTATTTTGTATGTACATAGACAGATTCCTTGAATCATCACATAAGTTATAAATTCCATTTTGTTTCCATGAACTGTGAGTCTCCCTGTGCCTGGGGCTGTCATGTGCTAACGAGAGACAGGAGGAGTGCCAGAGTGTCAGTCATTACAGACTCTTTCCATCTAGTTTACTCTTAACTAGGAGGGGCAAATGAGGAATGAGATCTTAAATAAGGACAGCATATCCCTCCCACACAGAACCAAGACAAAGAAGCCAGGTGGTAATGTCTGGATTTCAAAGCCAGGAAGGAGTTTTGGAAGCAGAAATGGCTTGGTCAGAAAAGATAAAGTGATGCATGGACACACCAGAGAGGTCTTGTGACACAAAGGCAGTGGGGAGGTGGTGGAAGCTTCTTCTTCTTCATTGGAAGAAACTGATGTCTGTGCTGTTGAAGAACAGGAGGGGAAAGTCCTGAGCACCAAAGGGGATCTCACAAAATCTCAATGAAAATTCAACAGTGAGGAAACGTAGGCAGAGAAATGTATGTGTGTTTACTATTTCATATGGCTCTGTGTATCTCTTGTGGTCATTAAAGTGAAGAACGGCTGGTTTTGAGACAGTTTGCAAAGTCTGTGCATTCCCTGATTCAACTGTGGGATCCTGGAGAGAGAAATTGTCACTCAGATGTTGACTATAACTGAGCTCTGGGAAAGAGTGTGTCAAAGCTGTGGGGTGTCAGCAGCAGCTGCAGGGTCTAAGCCTCCTTTTAGAAGGGAGAAGAGATTGCCTAAGACCCCAGGCAGATAGGAAAACTTCAGAGAAGCAGACAAAGGCTCTTTGAGAGAGCTTCACAAGAGGTATAATCTAGGCTGTAATATCTCAGTGTTTGAATTCTTACCTGTAGTAAAATGAAACTGAGTGGAAGAACACCAAGGCTTGCACATAGAGAGATAACAAGCGGTACCATTGTTGGCTCCAAGCATTATCTGGCAAACACACGCGAGCCCCAAAATGGAAGTCAGACCATGTAGAGACCACATCATCATAATTTGCACTAAACCCAGGAGTAATAATTCCCACCAGCAGACAGGCTGTTAGCTCAGGCTTAGTGCCATGCCACAGTAGCTCCATAGCTGCTGATGCTTTGGAGCCTGAGAGGAGGCAGCCCCTGGGTGCTCGCAGCGTGGTCAGGGTAACTCTGCACTGCAGCTGCCCATGAAGGATTTGGGTCACACTGCCAGTCACTGGCTTTGCTCACAGGACACGATGGCACCAACAGCTCTCTAGGATGGAGTCACAGCTCCTCTGAGGCAATTTAAAAGGGCTGGAATGCTCAAGAGGATAATGTGGAGCAAACAGATGTAAATGGTTCCTCTGCATAAACTGCAATTTTTGTAATTTGTTTAGGGAGCGAGGGGAGTGCATTTTGCTGTGTGGTTTTGGTTTGCATAAATTCAGAAAGTGTTCTGAATTATTTTTTTCTGAAAATGTAACTTAACTGTTGAAAGTGAGGTGAAGGTTTTATGATGAAAGGAAAATAGTATAATAGGAAAACGGGGGATTAATGTGGTGTCCATGTTCCAGACTTAATACATCTGAAAATAGATGAACTGGTGAGATTACCTTGTATGATTTTTCCATATGTAAATGGATATATAACTATCTATCAGTGTAAAATATTAGTGCATATTTACTGTATAATAATTAATTTAACTTTATAAGCAAATTAAGATTGCCTCAAATTTACATACAATGTGAAGAAAAGTCCCTTTATCCTCTGTAACTGCAGCATTTGGCAGATTCAGGAATAAATAATCTTTTGTGGCAAGGGTATGCCTTATCAAACATATGCAGATCAGTGCTAATTAATGCTAATTAAGGTTTCCTGTCTATCTAGCTGGAAAAACGTCCAAATGTTATGAAATCCAGTTAGTATGCCTATTACCCTAATTGTTTTATATGGGATGGTTCTTAATTAAAATATGTAAATTTACCTTAATTGCTATATACTAATAGAGGTTCATGTTATCTCACTAAAAATGACAAGATGGTGAGGAGGGGTACTTAAACAAATAATTCTGATACGTTTGTAAATAAATGACCTTTACTCAAAATTATTTTTAATTGGAAATTGGCAAAAGGAACATTTTGCCATCTATGTTTCTCTTTCGTTTTAAATAATGTCAGAATTTACGGTTCTTTGTTAATATAGATCTGGTGACATCGCAGCTTAATTAAGACTACTAAACAAGTCAACATTTTGTGTGTTTACTATGTGTTTCAAAATTGTTTGCTAACCTCACACTGACCTTCAGAAATGTCATACTTTACAATATTAATCTTTATTTTCACTCTTTTTTTGTTTTGTGTTTCAATTTTTATCTCTTTTAATCGTATGGTTTTATTTGTGAAGTTTGATGTACTGGTGTACTTTGGCTGGTGCCTGGCCCTGCCTTTGCACCAGAGAGGTTGGTGAGCTGCACCTCTCTGAGCTTCACCCATGAGTACAGACACGGACTTTGATCACCTTTGGGGATAGTTCTTATGGCTGCTGTGACATGACTCAGGCCCACACAGGTTCCTAAAAAAGGTCTTGTGTGCCCTCTGCCCAACACAGGAGCACTATTTGAATGATATTTTGTATGGCAGTTCATAGGTGTAAAATATTGGCATTTTCTTTATAATTATCTTGCCATTTCACACACAGAGCAAACATTTTTGTTCTCTGGTGTAAATAATTTAATTGAAGAATCTGCTAATTTAGAGAACTGCCCTATAGTTGTAGCTTTTACTCATAATAACAGTAGATTTTAAAAACACTTGCTACATTTTAGCTTCTATTATATAATATGCATCATCAAGATAGACTTTACTTTGCAAAATCCATCTGAAAGTATTTCCTGTTTTGCAGGATATTGTAACCAATGTTTCTCCAAGGATTGTGCGTGGAACTACTTCAGGTCCTCTCTATGGGCCAGGCCAAGGCTCTTTTCTAAACATTGAACTGATCAGCGAGAAAACAGCAGCATATTGGTGTAAAAGCATTACTGAACTGAAAGCTGACTTTCCAAACCATGTAAGTGCCACTTAATCATAAAGATGCAACATACTTACTTGGAATCTCTTGTTTACAGGTCTGTGAAACCCACATATTTAGTATTTATTCAATAAAATGCAAATTGCTTTATTGACATACAAGTACACTTTTAAAAACCAGAAAAGCCCCTCCAAATAATATTTATGACAGAAAATTCTGTGAAATTGCTGTCATGCAGAGGACAGTCAGGATTTTTTAGTTAGACTGATGTTTACTTTCAAGGGAAAGTAAATGTAATATCAACGTTGATCCCAGTGTTGATGCTCGGCAGTTCTGTTGCGAATAATTTTGTATTTAAGATCATATGTAATTTATGATAAGAATTGTTACTGTGAATTGAATTTGATCATAAAACAAATATGTGTTCTTTACATTCTTAATCCAAATGTGAAAGATGCTCATAGTACTTTTATAAGCAATTGAGTGCTCTAGGTGAAAAAATTCAAAGTTAATTTCACTACAAGGATAGAGTTTTGTTAGAGCCTGTTTGGCTGTGGGGAATATCTGTCTCAAAGGTAATAATCACAGTTGGGAGCAATGACACCAGCTAGCTGGCATAAATAGTTTTCAGCTACTGTTCTTGTGAATAAGGACAACGAGGTACAAAATAAAATTCTCCTCAATCATTATCTTGAATGGATACAACTAGAAATCCTAGAGCCTGCATATCTTATGTCTTCAAGTTATTACCTCCATGCTTCAGCTATGAGCAAAATAAGTGAACATTCCTGAATATATTATGACATGAAGGTAATCAAGAGGTTTTTTCTTATTCCTGGTGTTTAAATGTGCACATCAGCAAGTATAAAAGTGTTTAAACATTTCATATTGACAGTAAAAGTGCTGCATGTTTAGTATCCTACTTCCCTATGAATGGATGGTGTGGTATTTTTGCTGAGATTCTCATCACTTTATTTACTGTGACTGAGCTTCATCATAATGAGAGCATGAATCAAAAGATAATATGCTGTTCCCTGATTTTGATTTTGACATCCTTTGTCAAAGTCCTGGATCTTGCATGCAGGCAGACTGTTGGCCATTTCTGCTGTCTTCACCAAAAATCCCTCACAGCACTTTATGCTTGAGATCAAACCATTCCCTTCTGTGAGGAAAAGCACTAGCAGCATTTCAAAAGGAAGTTTTGAATTTCCTGAGACCTAGTGTTGTGTGTGGGATGAAGAAGTCCCACTCTTCCAGAGTTCCTGGGGTGAGCATCTTCTGATCATCCCTCATTATATGTGAGTTATTACTTTGAGAATGTGAATTCAATTTCTGCATGTTGGCTGTGGCTGCTACTGTGGCATCTTTGAGGCTGGTAACACCTGCGTGGGCAAGCAGCACCCAGCAACAGACCTTGGCATTGCTTACAGGGATTTTTAAAACATGCCTGTGAACTCATCTAAGAACTGTCATATCATTATAATGGTAAATTTGTTGCTAACTGAAAACAGAATTTTGTTCACTAAGGAGAAGTCTCTTGGTGCTTATTTTGAGATATTCTGTATAATTACAGCTTGCAGAATTTTCTTCACCCAATTGCTGTTCACTCCTCTAGAAAGGGTTTTTCAACACTGTGTGTTTTATTAAAACCAAAAGCAGTTTCTGAGAACTGTTCGCGTGAACTTAATTAACAAGCAAAGAATGACATTTTCTGCTCAAATGAAGGCCAAACAGATGAGGACACAAGTGATTACAGTAAAAAAAAAACTTATCTTACTAAGGCAAATTTTAAAAGCAAATCAAAACTTACACATAATTACTTTTACTGTGAAATACAAGTTAGAGTAAAATTCATGTTACAGATGAGAAGAATACGGGCAAAATAGTCACCTCACTAGAAGGTGGTCCCACAACATCCTGTCTCGTGCCATTGGGAAGAAGCAAACCATAAAGGGCAGCTAAATTCCTCCAGCAGAGGCTAGGCTGTAAACTGAATTTTGCAATGGGTTGTGCAGAAGAGGACCACCAGTCAGAACTCCGTGTCACTTAACTGTGGCATTTTGCTCTACAGATCAGGAATTGGCATCTCCCTTGTGCTGCCTTCACCCCCTGTAGTGGGTGGCCTCATTCTTTTTCTCTTCTGTCTTCTGATTCTTGCTTGTAGCTTGCAAATATCTCTGACTGGCAGTCTTTCCCTTTTTCCTCTTCTATTAGCTTCTCCCTTTGACCCCAAATCTACTTCAAGCGGATGAGGGAAAAGCTGCCACCACCAGGAACTTGCTTCAGTGCCACCAGCAGCAAATAAGTATTGCAAGGGTCCAAGCAGAGGAGAAAGCAGAAGGTGTCTGGATTTTGTATGTTACCTGTAAAGTATTATCAAAAGTATTTGGTTACTGGGGTCACCTACCACGATTGAGAAATGCATAAACTTGTCAGTTCATGACTAGCCCGTAACTGGGACATACAGTGGTTAAAGTGCTTTAGTTAGTGGGGTAAAAGAATTAACACTAATGTCTCAACAAGTCCCACTTTCATATTTTATTCACCAAGGAAATACCTGATTATATGGTTTCTTGGTGTACTTTTCAGCTAAAATATGGCTGGAAAAATGACAGAGTATGGTACATTGACAAAATTAGTTTACCTAGAAAATATGAATTCAGCCAAGTAGAGCTCACTTAATGATATGAACAGGAATAAAAACTGTGTGGAAAAAAAAATCACTTTTACATTAGCAAACTTCTACAAAATTTAATCATTGGGAAATGGCTGAGAAAATTGGGGAAAAAAGTTACAAAGCGTGGGAGGAGAATTTACTGCTAAAATTTTACATTCACGTAATTGACAATCTGGCCATTATTTGTGCTGAGAACTGTGAATACTGGTGGTGGCAGTATGTCTTGGTGACCTGGTAAAGCAAGGAGCTGTAATCTCTTTAGCATTTGCTCTGAGAAGAACAAGAAAAAAGAAAAAGAGTAAGGTTCAGAAATAGTAAAATACTTATCTGCAGAAAAATGTGTACCAAGGTTTCACTAAGGAGGTGATGAATGCAATTGCCAAATAGTCTTTCTACGCCTTCCTATAACTGGTGCCCTGTAGATGATAAGGTAAGCAAATAAATTAAAAAACCTCAATATGCAAATTAGTTGGGGCCTTGGTATGTGCAGGAGGTCACAGCAGTACAAATAAGGGCTTTGACAGGACACTTCATGAAATAGATTGCAGGGGAAATGTCATTCCTGCCGGACTAAGAGAAGTCCATCACAACCCAGCAAATGTCTGAGAAATTTGTACCACAAGAAAGAACTGGGATCTTGAAAGAAGATGCCAAATTTAATATTTTTTAATATTGCTGTGTTAGAATACTGAAGTCTTAAAAGTAAGTTTTTGGCCTCCTAGTTCAACACAAATGAGTTTGATCTCCTGCATGACTCTAGGGAATGTACATAGGGTACCAGATTGTCAGCTGTGACACTGAATCTGTGATTCAGATATCAGTGTCATGATGCGTTGAATTGAGAAACGTCTTCTGCTAGAAACAGTGAGTACTCATGGACCCCCAAACTAAGCTGAAAACTCTTGTCTTAATGTTTGTTCTGCTGCTTGCAGAATGTTGCTGACAGTCTCTCTGACAGTTACTCAGCAGAGAGCAGCTTTTCAAGGCTGAAGCTGTTAAAGATGTATTTTTGTTCAACATTTTGTTCAGAATGTCCCAGGAACACCTGTTGGGAGTAGCCATGCTAGAGAGCGTGCAAGAACAGATCACTGGATCCCAGGCTGGTAACTGTCTTTGTAGCATTGTGGGGATTTTGTTGGTTTTTGATTTTTTGGATTTGTTTGTTTTTGGGGTTTTTTTAAGCTCCTGGAATGTTTCAATTAGTTTTTATATTATGATTTTTTTTTTCTACCACAGAAGTATGAAAAAAGACTGCCAGTTTTGTTTGGATTTGGTCTTTGTGGATTCTTAGTTTGCTTTTTTTAAAATTTAGGTAACAAGGCCAGATTTGGTTTAATTCTACCTGTGAGGATAGGAGAAGATAAAGGGCTACAGAGGAAAAAAAATACAATTTTAACAGGTGTATATGAGTGCATTACAAATAAATTTTGGTGCAGAAATGGGCAAAGTTTAAAGAGATGAAGTTATAAGGTGAATAGAAGTAGACTTGCAACAGTTTTTGGATATTTTTCATGAGGAGGTTTAATTGGTTTTCCAATGTGATCCCTGAAGTGGTGCCCTACATGTCAATCTTGTGTTGGGCCAGCTCAGGTTTTAAAAACAGGTTTTGTCTACAGAGTGGGAATAACATTTATCTATTTATATAAACCTTTTTCCTTGCTACGTCTGCACTAACAGTAGACCCTGTAATCTGATTACTGAGAGGAATTGACCAGAATATCTAAAATTGCTGTAGATCTCCTTTGAGACTTAAAATTCAGGGACATTAGATGGAAAACTTTTTAAGATACAGGCTTTGTAGCTTTGCTGTGAGAAGGTTAAAGTTGGATTTCTCACTACAGGTATTAGGAATAATTTTTTAATTTTTGCAGTTATTATTATAGCTTTGGCTTTAAATGGGTATTAAGAGGCCTGTGGGATGTGTACATAGTATTTGCATTTTGAGATTCCAGTCATGGACTTGCTTCAGGTTATGAAAAGCAATAGCTTTTGCTCTTCCTAGGCCTGGTATAGATAGCTTTACCTTTCCATCACTGACAAATGATACTTTGTACTCCAAATACCTATTGAGTTTTATCTCCATGTGGTAGATCTCATGCATCTTGACAAGCTCAGTATCTACAGTCTTGGAATAAAACATTTCTGAATAATTGGGTAGGGCCCTGCCCACGTGGACCTCACTTGGTACCAACATCAGCCAGTGCAGAGTCATCTTATTGGGGAGGGTACGTACTGTGCATTCTCAGACTTATCACAGGACTTTGCAGAAAGTCCAGAGGCTTCTCCACATGGACTGAAAATGACAGAGCACAAGGGGAGAGAACCACAAGCTGGGCTGCCTAGGAGCCTGCACACTCCCAGAAGTGCAGAACAGCTACCTGGGTTGCTTTATCTGAATTTTGGGCCCACAAATCACATTTTAAAAGCTCCAGAAGTTGTTATTGCTGCAGCTTAAACTTCCCAAAGCCAGCCGTCATGGATGCTTGGTAGGAGGTGAAAAATCCCACACAGCAGTTGTTAAATTCACCATATGGAAAAGATCCCTTTCACTACAGAAAACTGGCAATAGGCCCATTCCCTTAACATCAGAGGAAATCCTAGCTGATAAGGGAAAGTGAGGTTGGAATAAGGCACTCACACTATATTGCCTTGTCCAGGAACTAAATCACTTGGCCCTAGAGGGTGTGGAGTACAAGAATGGCCATAACTCCTCCATTTCCAGTGACTGCTGTGGCGGCTAGAAAGGAAGAGATCTTGGAGCACATGATCACATTTCTCTTTGTCATTCACCACAGGCAAAAGAGAGAATGAAAAACAATGAAGAAAAATACCTCCTAGAAAAGAAAAGGAAAAAGTCTGCCCTGAAAGAACAGCAGACGCATTGACAATATACCTCTGCATGTTCCAGGGAAGCTTCCACTTTTCCCCCATCCTGAGGGTGTCCCCATTGCTCCTGATCCTGGTTCAGCTCTGTGAGGCAGCAGGATGCATTTTTCCCATGCTCAGTCTAAAGAGGAATTTAAGAAGAAGTCCATTTTACAAAGTGAACAAAACCAGAGGCAAGTAACAGAAATATTGATGTATCATGTCTTTGAGATCACATTTGCTTATAAGGAAGGAAATTTTTTTGAAAGCTTTACGACAACACATAAAAACTGCTTAAGCCTCACATGACTTGAATATTAATAGGAATGGGTTGGAGCTAAAAAATACGGTGGTGTAAATTTTCACTCCTTGAGGCTTAGGTGTTAGTAAAAAAAAAAAAAAAAGAGAAGATATAGGAAAATTCTCATCTATCATCTCATCTACCAGCATGTTTTGATAGTCATGTTGGCTGAAGCAGATCTGCTTCAGCCTTGAAAAGTAGCAGAGAAGTGATGTAGAGTCAATATAAAATCTCTTTTCTGGGAGAGATCTGGGGAGCTACAGGCTTAAAATCTTTTATCTTATATGCAAATTGTAAAAGCTGTTCTAAAAAATAGAACTAGTAGAAAGAAAATAAGAGTGAAGACTTTCCCTTTGTAGCATGTTATGCCTTAACCAAAGGAAAAAAAAAAGTTCTCAGAGAATATCAAGAGAAATTTAGAGGATAAAAGTGAGCTTGAGTTTCCAGGAGTATTTGGTAGGGTCCCTCACTGAGGAATTTGAAAGAAATTAAGTTATGGTAAGATTAGAGAAAGAAACCTGCATGAATAAATAATCAGTTAAACATAGGAAACAATGTTAAGGAATAAATAGTCAATTTTTACAATGGACAGAGAGCTGCAGGAAAATTCTTTAGGGATCTGTACTGTGTTCTGTGCTATTTAAAATGTTTATTAACGATCTGGAAAAGAGAGAATTTTAAGAATGTAAACTTTGCTGATAATCGTATGTAATGTAGGGAGATAAAGATGAGAGCTGACATAAATGTTTGTGAAGAATCTTGCATTACTCATTGGCTGGCCAGTGAACTGACAGGGAAAAAAATGAAAGTAGTATGCAGATGGGATAAACCAATGATAAATTTATATATACAGTGAGTGATTGTAAGCTAACTATACTAGGGTTACACTAAGAGAAATTAAAATCTCAGCTTAATGTTGAATAAGATTGAAATAAACCTTATCAAACACAGAATTTCTAGGAAAGGAAGATAACAAAGCAGAGCCCATCACTATGTCAGCATGCTGGTTCTTTTCATTCCCGTTCACATTTTGAATACTCTTTGTGGTTCACATGTTCCTGGATTGGAACCAGAAGGGTGATAGGTGGAAATGAGTGATAGGAGATTCTTCACCACATGGCTCGGCAGCTGTGGAGCTCATTCTCGTGGGGCATTGCCAGTCCCAGAGGTACATACAGGCTGAGAAAAACCTACTGGAAAAACGATCTGAAAGCACCACCTCTGACTCAGGGAATTCTTGTGCCATAGATTTCTTAAAAGCTGGGCAAGTTTTTTTGGGAAATACTACTGTGAGCTTGCCCTAGGGAGCTGCTGCTGGTACACGTGGGAGAAGGGGGGCTGAGCTGTGTAACCTGTTCCTGGGGATTTACACTGTCAGTGCACGAAGAGGAGCTCTTAGGTTTGCACCCAGCATCAGAAGCCTTCTCCTTATCCAGTCCTGTCTCAACCTTTGGACCATTGTTCCTGTATTACATTTTGAAAACCTGATTAGAATGTTACTACATTACTTGAACTGAAGCTGAGATATAGATATATTTTGTACTAGTCTGAAATGATGTGCTAAGGGGTTTGTAATTCAAATGCTACTTTCAGTTTTCTGAGATTTGCTGCATTTCCAGAGGATCACCTCAGACAATCCTACATACAGTAATACAAGAAAATCTGCTAAAAATTTACCCAGAGATGGTGTCTGATCATGCATGTTCAAATGTCTAGGCAGTACATGCCATAATGTTTCATCCTAAATGCACAATATTCACACTGGGGTTTTTTTTTAATTCTGAATTTTTCAAAAATATAGTTATTAATCTGGCAAAGAAGTGGAAACACATACTCTGGCCATCAATTTGAGGGAATTTTATTTTAGGAAAACAAATATCTGCTGCTGGAAACCACAATTTGTAACTGAAAATAGAACCACATGGTAAGTTCAGTGAGATTTTTACAGTCAGGTTATGATTCAGATGTACATGTTTTTGGTGACAAATTAGGACTTTGAGGAAAAATGTAAGAAGGTCTTTTATGTTTTGCACTTGGAAGCTACTGCTTTGTTGAGAAACCTGTCAAACTAGTTTAGTGCAGAACTGTACTTTCTTCCTATGCAGGTTATAAAGCCATGACTTATTTTGTTTGTTTTACTATCATGGCTGAGGTTTGAAAATAGTGAGTAGTTCAGTATGGCAGAAGACTATTTGTACATATGCTAAGAATATCCTTTTGATTTATAAAGTGATTTATTGATCCCTGGAAAAAAAAAGAACAATTTTCACAGTTCTGTGTGGACTATGAACACATCTTTAAAACTTTAGCCTTGGGGTAAGAAGTAGGAGAAAATTAAAGCAGTTTCTGAAATACTTCACCAACCATCTCCTAGAAAATGACCCAATCTTCTTGATTATTGGAAAAGACAAACTCCTTAATGGCTAGCATCAGCTGAAGCTGCTTCAGGATGTGCTTTGGCAGTTGCTGCTAAAAATTCCTTTTCTGCAGAGATACGTGAGCAGTCATTAAGAGTATTGACAAAGGAAATGCCCTGAACATAAAGACACTATGATTAAAAAGATATTTCTAGAATGTAATTCTGCTGACAGCGACATGAAGAGTTGCATATCTCTGTTCATCTTATTAAAGTATGAACATGCAGAGTATTATTTAGAGGGAAAAGACAATCTCTTAAAAATCCCAACTGTGTTCTCAGATTGGTAAGTTACTGTGTGTACAATGGAGTGCTTCAAAGTGATCTATGTGATCTGGTTGGGTATCAGGGCTGTTGGTTGTAGAAATGTCCTCTACAAACTGCAACAAAGGAAATGGCATCATGCTTTAATTCCCTTGTATTCTCAGATATCCATTTCGCCCCCTCAGCCTGTGCTTAAAATAGCAATAACAACCTTGGTGCAGGGCATTTCCTGGCGATTAATAACTAGCCAGGGTTAATGGCCCTCAGCAGTGCCTCAGGCCATCAACTCCTCCCAGCCAGTCATTACTCCCTGGGAAATGCCCTTTTCTGGCTAGTTATTGTTTTAGTATTAAGATGTAGATGCCATTGGATGGAGATAAAATGACCTTACAAAATAAATGTTAAAAATAAAATAAAGGCAAAATTTAAAAATTATTAACAATCAACAATCCATCAAAATGAAAACCTAAAGTTTGTAAAAATGACAAAATTCTGCAAGTCTGATTACCTATGTAAAATATATATTCCCTAAATACATCTTCCTAATTTCCATTTCATGTTTGTCATAGGCAATTGGCTGAATTATAGAATTTGATCTTTCAAAATGCACAATACCTTTGACATTCATTTTACTGTCTGTGATACGATTTTAGTCTTTTATGAAGCACTGGGCATATGTAATTTAGATAATTCTGCTTTTTTGTCTTTTCTATTACAATATTTATATTACAATAGTAATAGGAAAGCGAAAGTATACCTGATCAAAGTAGTAAGTATGTGCTGTTCCTGTAGCCCATATTCTGTATATTCTGTGATGTGGTTTACATTTTAGGCATTCTGTTAGAGCTCTAATGAAGAAAAATACGAAGGCTGGGTCTATATTTAAAAGGCTTGCTCACATACTTATGTAGGCTAGGAATACTAAAAATAAATGGCATCTAACTGCTGTCCTGGCAGAACCTAGTGTAGATGCAGTTATTCCACCAAACTGTTTATTTTTGTTCAGAAGCGAGTGCGGCGTTTGCTGCTCTGAACTGTGCTGGTAGTAGGAGAGCTGGCTCTCTGCAGACATGTTCTAGCTCACACAAGAAAGCCAGAGGCACATGCTTGAATCTATCACAATAAGAGCCAGCTCTTCAGTATGATTGACAGCAGCTGGACTATATCCCAGCCTCCTGTGCTTTCTGGGGAGGGGGGCTAGGGAAAAGTTCTCAAGTTCTGAGCAAAATGTGGGAATAAAATGTTCCAAGATGTTTTTTTCTTTTCTTTATCTACCAAGAGCAACATGTAGATTAGCAGAATTCTTAGTGGGCTCTGAACTGATCCCATTCTACACCCTCAATATTTTTAGTAGCTTCTAAACTTTTTATGCACATTGTGTTTAGGAACTATGGCCATAAACTTAGGTAGTCTTCATTACTAAACTTCTCATATCTGCCACAGTTCCATATTCTAGATCTCAATTTACCCTGTTTTATATTTTAATTCTTTTGTTTGTTTGTTTTGGGTTTTTTGGTTGGTGTTAGTTTTGGTGTTGGGTTTTTGTGGGGTTTTTAGTTGTTTTTTTTGTTGATTTTTTTTGTTGTTGTTGTTCTAATGAACTGTGCTTAAAGAAGCAACTCATGCAAAATGAGGTGGCCAGCAGGATCCAAAACATAATCTTGTTCTCTTCATATAGTCTTAGTCTAATACACAGTTGTGTGAACACGGACATGCTAACCAATTAAAGTGTGTCAGTGTGGTAACTACCCCTATCGGGAACTTGCAGCAAATACAGGCTGATTCAAGTTAATATGAATTTCTTCAATTTTGGACACAGCAAACCAGCCTTACCTCCTGTTTTATGGGGTTTGAAAGAGCACTAGAGCAGCCACTGGCTGCAGGTGTGCATGGGTGGTAGCTCATAAATCAACAGTAGCCTGTTTGTGTGTTGAAACCTTGTGTGCAGAGCTAGTGGAGATGGTCTTTTGAGTATTGAAGGAAGTGTGTGACAGTAAGTACTTATTTACTGAGCACTTAAACCCAAGTAAATATCTTAAAGGCTTGTTTAAAGGAGACTAAAATACATCCTTTGTTGTGAGCGAGGTAGGTTAAATGTAAACTAAGAAAGCAATAGCGTGCTTTTCTCTCCTCTTTCCTGCCATTATACTTCCCAGTTTCACAAATCTCAGGAAGAATGCTTTTTCACTAGTTATTTTTACATTTATCTCGCATTTTCAAGTGCAGGATTCCTAATCTATTTCAAATTTAATTTTCTTTTACTTCCTTTTATGTTCAATTTTTTTTTAATAAAATTGTAGTTACATTGATTTTTCTGTCTATCCATAATAGCTATTTTAAGTCTTAGGTTTGGAAAAAATATATAGAAGTTCTATTCCTAAATTTCAGGGCAGCATTTATAAAAATCTGCTTCATTTTTCTTGCAGTATAACATGATAGATGTATTCTTAGCTACACCATTCTTGGCCACCTAGCCATTTATGCTCTCTCTATATAACTATCTTAAAATCTGCATATGCTTGCAGAATGTTTCATTTAAGTTATATACAGCTCAGATGAGAGTATCTAAAGATTCTGTGATTTTATAGGTACCCCAAATTCTTACCTGTGTGTAGTGTGTGCATCTTAAAGCGAAGGGTGAGCATTAAAAATGCATGTGTTTTATATTTGCATTCTCTCAATGTACTGTCAGCATGCCTCTGGTTACCAGTAGGACTTTTGCCTTTGATTCTGCCAAAGGCATCCACACTGCACATGATTTGTTTTCAGTTTGTCTTTTTGGGAACACACATACTCACAGCTGGGTCATTGATAAAAATCTCACCAACATTAGGTCTTCCAGTGCTTTCATTTGAATGATCATCTGAATGAGGCCATAAGGCTGCAGAAAATTCAATGCTTTTTCATTTCAAAATGTCCAATCGCATAGCAGTATGCTGAACAAGTTAGGTAACAATTTTATTAAACTTCCAAATATACAGTGAAAATAATAAGGCCTCCTTCAGTTTCTCAGCGTCTTCACATGAGCTTCCCTAAAATATGAAGAGGTGGGTCGAACTGGCAGTTGAGGAGGAAAGATTAGTCAGAAGGTAACTGCCAACTTACAGCCCTTAATTTTATATCTTTTTTCCTGCTGGAGTGTAGCCAAAAAACTACTTGGGTCATCAGACATAACAGCTAGCTACTTAAGTAAATTCTAATGTCTGCATGGGAAAAAAAACTACCCACTCATGAGATTTTTCTGATCATATCACAGATGGGAGCACTGCAAACCTGCCATCAGGAGGTTCAGTGCATAGTGGCACTGTTGCTCGCTGAATTTTTGGCCCGCTGGGAAATACCAGGGATGATAGGCAAGATATATGAAGAGATCAACAGAAAACACAGATTTTCATCTTCACTTCTTGAAAAGTTCTGTGCCTGACAGAAAGTAGAATTTCTTTCTTTTCTGATGGACTACTTTATTATAATTTTCACTATAGAAATATTTATATATGAAACATTTTTTTCCAAATAACAAGTTCTGGTGGGGATGGATACCACTGATCTTGCTTTGGCCATTTTAAAGATACCATGCTTTGAGCCCTGTGAACATTTGCAGATTATCTCTGAGTATGAGGTGAGCCTGCCCCATTGATGAGGCATGTTTGGAACTGTGAAGAAGCTCTCCTCTTTGTGAAGTCCTATACCTAGGCAGATATCTAGGGATATAATATTTATATACTGTTTATATACAGTATTTAAATACAAATAGTATTTAGGGACTGATAGGCCTCCCCCAGGCAGCTGGCATTTAAAGCCTCATAACTTCCTGAAGACAGGATGAGCCTTATGGACTGTTCTACACATCTTCTTAACTATCACACCCTCACCTCTCAGAACAGCCTAACTAAAGAGTTGTTTGTGCAAAATTATCAGGTAAATTATCACTGATTTTCAGTGTATCAGTATGAGGATAATGGAGCACAGAGAGAGAGTGGGTGAGTTGTGGAGGATGCAACCTGGCTGACAAAATCATTTAGTCCTTCCAAGCATCCCTCTGGCACCAGCAATGTCACATGATGAAGTAGATCACAGGGCTCTGAAGTGTAAAAAGGGAGGGGGTTTTCCCTCTGCTCTCTGAGTCACGATTTTCTCCTCTACTAGAACTGATACTGCTAGCTTTCTTGAGCCTTGAAAATTCTAGGAAGTGAATTAAAAGAAGCCCTGGGGGGTGATGAAACAAGAGAAGAGATAGGATGGACTTCTCAGAGATTCAAAGAGACAGATTTGACCTGGGGAATTGCTAGCTGATGGAATGCTGGGGTTAGGAAACTGTGATGAAGTTATTCATGCTGTATTTTGTCTCTTTATATTTTCTGCTGAATTTGTTTTCTAATAAGCAGCCTTGCTGCTAAGCAATAGGGGAAATACATCTGTATGTATCTAGAAACAGGTCTGGAAGGGATCATAGGGTTCCTTTCGGTCAACAGCTGCTCATTCCCTCCGTGGGAACAGCTTACATGCCTTGAACATCTTTGTCTCCAGTTGGCTTCCCCTCTCAGAAGGGCACCCTGCAGAGAGTTGCCTGTCCTATTGTGAGAATGAAGAGCAACAATTAGCGAGGTGCTCAAAGAACTGTGGTTAAAAGGACTGTGTGTATCTGGGCAGAGAATTTGATAAGAAAAAATTCTAAAGGTGGAGGAAAAAATTCACAAATTTATGTAGCTTTTTGCCAGCTTTGTTTCCCTTACGTGGTTTGAGAATCAATAGTGTGTCAGCACCCTGGTGAAAAGCTTTTTCTACAGGTCATAGCATGTGTCTGAAGTATCATAGAATTAGATATATCCTTTTTCTTTTAGCTTCTCCAATAATGTATTGGCCTCCTCTGCTTTCTCTTTATATTAAATCAATGTGGAAAGCGCAGAAATACAGCAGGGGCATACCAATTCCACAAGGGCTTGAAGGCATTGTTAGAAAGGAGTACAGCCAAAAATTAGTATGTCTTCACTCTTCTCCTGGATTCTGCCTCTATTTCCATGCATTCATGTATTTGTTTTCACTCATTACCAAAGAGACTAAAGGTTGAATTAGGATAGGTTTCCTATGAAAAATAACATCCCAGAGATTCTATCAAATTTCCAGGGAAGTCTTTATCCACATAGGTAATTTTCAATGTAATTTGAAGGGTTTGCCTGAAGTACTGAAATTTTCAACAGTCTGTCATAAAAAGGACATACTTCTTCTAGTCATGTTAAATATTTGAGTTTCCCTGAAGTGCTCTATACAGGTGCTATATTCTCTTTCATTGTACATGTATTTTGGGGAACTCTTATTCCATGGTTCCCTTTTCACTGTTCAGAAGTTACCACATCTTAATCAGAGTGCCCTGAGTCATGAGAGTTGCATCCGATCTTTTTTATTTCTTGACCATTCACTTTTTTTGCAGTTGCATTGTGAATTAGCAGGACTCTCATTAGGTCAGCTTTTCATGAATGCACATGTTCTGTGTCTGTGATCTGTGCCTGTACATTTCTGTGTAAGCAGGGCCAAGGGCATGGTAGCTCCACTGCTGCCCTGGTAGTGCTGATGTGATGCTCAGTCTGACCTGGTACAGGGGCAGTTACAAAACCAAGTGGTTCCCTTGTTTTTCTACAGGTGCAGCAAGTTCTAAAGTGCAACCTGTTTAGCTTTCTGCTCCCATCAAAGACACAATGTTATGTTATTTTACAAAGAAAAAGGTTTGTTCATAACCATTGGGTTTCCTTTGTCTGAGGGTGTTAGAACCTAACAACTCTAGGGCTGATTTTGAAGTTGTAGCCCAGTGTACTCACTGAAATCCATCAAATTATCTCATTGATAGAAGTAGAGTCATCATACAAAAATAACTGCCTTCAAGAATAAGCATCTCCATTTAGCCTGGGATTAGAATCTTTGGTGTTTTCTGCTCATGCTGACATTTTTAATGTAATACATAGAGACAATCATAGCATTTTCAGACTTTTATCATCATCTTTCTAGACTAAGTTGGGTGCTGATAATGTTTGGCCTGTTTTTATGTTGCTCTGTTGTATCTATCTTCCTGTTCCTTTAAAAAAAAAAAAAAAAAAGAAGAGATCTCACTATAACGTAACAAGGCACAGAAAATGCTTTATTCAGAAGATTTGCGACAGCTGAATAATAAACATTCTGATATCCCCTACTTTTCTCATTTTCATATACTCAAATATATGTATTTGAAGTGTAAGGGAATGAGAAAAACAATGGATGGTTAGAGATTGTTAAATTATTTACTGGAGAGTAAATTCCCTGAAAAAAAGAAGAGAAAAGAGAAACAGAATTGCAGGTCAGCAGTGTCAAGACATTCTGCATTGCTTGTCTTTATCATCATGCAGAATCTTTTTATTAAGGCAGTGCAGAAAGAATAGATTTATGGACTGAAGGTACAATGTTTCATATGTCCATATCCATCTAGATTGACAGTTCCTACCAACGTGAATTTCCCAGGAGAGACAGTGTTACTGGTGTCAGTGGATGGCATCATTTACTTCAGTGTTCCATTATTAAATTGATAACAAGATAATTCCTCTGCTTCTCAGAGACATGACAGGTTTTACAATTGTTAACTTTCTTATTGCATGGGATTTGATGTTCTAGGTAGATTTTAATAAGAAGCTTATTTTCATTTCAGTTCTGCAACAAATCAAAATTTACAAGAATGTATAGAAAAAGAAAAGCCAGACTGAGTGTACAAGGCATCAAAATCAGGCTGGTTTCCAGAAGGTTATTTTTATAGCAGCAAATGTTTGTGCTCCTGTTGTTTTTCAATACTGCACATTTGAGTGTATTTGTGCAGTACAGAATGTTTGCTGTGCTTGTACTCTTGTCTTGTACAGTGGGTGTTAAAAGTGGTCTGTACATTGGTAATTCTGGCACTATTTTTTGGAGAGGGATCATTTAATCAGCCAGTGACCGTTTTGAAAAGCAGAGGGTGGCCACATGTGGCATTGAATAGCACAAAGCCTCCAAGAACTTTTCTGCTGGCTCAATGTGGCACAGCTGAGACTTCTCCTGAACTTGATGCTGTGTAAAAGGCAGGGTTAGAGAGGAAGGCTGTTGGTGTGAGTCTTGGGAAGTGGAGCATCTCAAGTGGAACAATCCAAAAATGCCATGTTGCTGTTGTTATTCCCTCACTGATAGCTCTTTGCTGTTGAGGCTGGATCTTAAGAGCTGTTGTGGGAGCAGTCTGGCCCATGGCCTAGATGTTTGACCTACATATGTGAAGAACTAGGGAAAGTCCATCTGCAGCAGGTGTTTTTTCCATTAGATATTTACAAGGTTATTTATTGTGTCATTGAAATAGCCAAGGAATGCCCGATGCACTGTTCTTTGTGGGCTTTTCACCAAGTACTTGGTGAGCCATGTGCTCCTGTAGCTGCACTGGGGCAGGAGCTGCAGGAAAGGTTCTGAGTGTATTGGCTTGTAACGATGTGCAGGTGAGAGATGGTATGGGTCTACTACTATTAGTACTATTACTGCTGCTGCTACTACTATTACTACTGAGTGTAGGTACCCCTCATTCTGACACATGGGGGTTTAATGCTGTGAAACAGGGATGCAGCTGCCATAAAGTGTGTTTGTGTAGCTGTAGGTGCCTTTTCCGCTCATGAGTGGTGAACTGAACATCTTATTTTTGCCATTCCTCTAGAAAGATTGTATCATCACTGCCAAACTCCTCCTTACTAAATGCTTCCTGAGGAATTTTGATTTAAAATGTTTGAGTTTGTTCAGACAACGCAGGTTGGGTGGCAAGGCTATACTGTGTTGTTTTAGAGGAAAAAACGTATCTTGAAAGGAAGTTTGAGGTCTTTCCATCTGATCCAAACACAAATACGTTTAGCTTGATCAACAGTAATTCTGTGGGTATTGAAATCTGGTTCTTAATAAAGTCCTCGATCTCTGCACCCCCTCTTTACATGCCAGTTATTCTGTTCCTTATCTCTGCTTCCCAAACAAATGGCAAACTCAGTCTTTCAGCCTTCTTGAAAGCTCCTCTTGATTTTACAGCTTTTAGGGGAGCAGTCTTTAAATATAATGCTAAGAATCTCTTTCTGTTTTTGTAAGGACTGTGCACTTTAAAATACTATAGATTTTTGTCGGTGTTTGAGAAATCAAAGAGGGGTGCTTGACGTGGCCAGCAGCAGTGTCTAAACAGAGCATCTATGGACATGATGCAGAGCTGCCCTCAAGTCTGGTGCAGCAATAAGAAGGGACAGGCAGGGAAGAGCAAGCAGAAATTATAGTGACTGGATTTCCTGAAGTGCAGGGAGGTTATGTACAGGCTTGGAAGAGTAGGTTCAGAACAGATATAGGCTCTGGCCAGTGTGAGGTGAACAAAATAAATGTGGTTATCACAGGCATGAGGATAGAGGATTGTGTATACCTTTTGTATGTTGAGATTTTTTTCTTAAATTTGCATGAATTGGCAGTGTTCACACTTAAATCCAGACCACTGAGACTTTTTTTTCAGATTGTTTGAGTGTACTGAAACTCCCTTACTCCCTGCAGAACAGTACAGGACAAATGGTAATTGTCAACGTAGAGTTTTACTGCTCTCTGGCTTTAAATAGATGTGACCCAAACTAGACCCAGTTGGTTTTTTTTTCCTCCTTCTTTTTGTTTTGCAACTTCTTGCAGTGAATTCTGTGTGCCAGGAAAGAAAGATCACTTGAAAAAATACACAGTGGCAAACCTCATCCTTATTATTTCTTTTCATTCTATTGCATTCATGAGACAGCCACATAGAGATAATGGATGAGGAAAAAAAACATTCACAAGGGAAATGTATTCTAAGCTTCCAGGGATTATTATAAACAGGGAGAAAAATATTTTAAGGATTATGAGAAGTACCTTGTCAGTGTTCTTTTAAGTAGAACAACTACTAATGCATTAGTCACAGAATTGTGTGAAATGTAGCTTTTTACTGCTTTAGCTACAGTATATTCATCTTATAATGGTGTCCTAACTGGTACATTACATACCCTCCCTTTTCCACCTCCCTTCCCTCCAACAAAAAAAAAGTTTTATTGTGGACCTTTTTGTTCCATGAGTGATCAGGAAAATGCTGAACACAGAACAGTGTGTGATGTTGCAAACGTGCATTTGTCCCTTTATATGCTTTTGGAGAAATTGTCAGCCACGTTGTGTGGTGCCAGGGCGAAAAGTCCTTGTCTGGTGGCATCTGTCACAGTGATGGCCAGGGAGGGACAGAGTCTGCAGGGCTGCTGTGCTCCCCAGTGTGGGGCGGGGCAGCAGCATCTCCCACAACAGGCAAAATAGCAGCTTGGATGGAGGAGAAGAGGGAACAGCATAACCAGCTATGATTTTGATCTGGAATAGGGAATGGGCCAGGGGTCCCACTGTGCTCCAATCATGCACAGTTTGCAGGCAGCCCACACTCAAGCTATGATAAAGCTGCAATTTAGTCAACCCTCATTTACCACTTACTACACTTCAGCAGCAGCTTCATTGTAAGATCTGTCAGGAGTCTAGTTTTGTAAGCTGGGATGCGTGGTGCAGCCTCACTCTTGTGGCTCAAACCACTGTAATTAAGCTCCTGCCAGGTTGCCACTGAGAGTTTCAGGAATCAAAAGGAAGGATGTTGCTCTCTGCAGATGCACCTGGGCTGGGCCATGTGCTGGACTTTCATGAGATACCAACTGTTTGGGGCTATTAAATTTGCAGGGTTGGTAATGTGGTACATGAAGGCACTGAAAAATGAGTGAGAAGAGACTAGGAAGCTGAAATGTGATATGGTTCTCATTTATTACTTTCCAATAAAAACTTTGCCTTTTATTACTTGTAATTCTTACTTTGTTCTTGCTATTCTCTTTTAGGTAGTAGGAGATAATATTCTATATTTTCTTTTTAAACTACCATGTGTGATTTTAGGAGTAAATCCAAACCTCAGGCATCACAGATAGTTCCCCTAAATGTTCACATGTGACAGTGATTATTTCTTTTTCATGGGCACTGATTCCAAATGAAAAGACTGTAAAGGTGTTTTGGGGAAGAACAGTCACTTGAGAAAGGACAGTTTTGTTAGCACAGAGTGCTGGGGGATATTCTTCCACCTAAGAAATAAGTTTATTTTCAAGTTATAAGAGAACACTGGGGGGGATAAAACAATAAAATCCCTACTATTTTTAAATTTTCATTATTCCCTCTGAGATCATGGCTTTCCTGTGAACAGTCATGGCAGAAATGTAGTTTTTGTTTTCAATTATTTTTGTTATTGTAAACCACTGCTTCTGTCAAAAAGTATGGGCTTAATTTTAAATATGAATCCTAAAACTAATAAATATTTAATAAACATGTTGTCTTAATTAGCAGCTCTTTGAAACATCACAGATCATGTTCCTCCTCTTTTTTACACTCCCAGCAGAATTTTCAAATTTCATTAGTAACACTTGATGTAACCTAACTCAACTACTTATGAATCTAGTCAGCCGCCCTTGTTGTCTTAGAACTTTCCCCACTGAAATTTTTTTTTGTTTAAATCCTCAGTTGTGCAGATTTCTGATGTACTTTGGATTGTGACTGCAACTGTGAAAATCCTTATCGTGTTGTCAGTGTTTGAGCTGCTGGGTTGGTTTTTTGCTTTAGTTAGTTTATAAAAAGCATGAATTTGACAAGATACAGTTTCTAGACAAATTCCGTTGCTTTAAATTCTTCTCATATATAATTTCTTGGATACATTTGTCACTATTTTTGCTTTTAAAGATTAAAGTTCTTTAAAAGAGATTTCTGTTTATTTCCAGAGCCCTCAGTTTATCATGAATATTTAAGTGGGACACAGAGCAGATTTCTTTTCATTAACATCTGACCTATACAGCTATATAAGATTTTTCCCAGTGTAAAAAATTATGGTATAGGAGAGGGATTCTTTTTCCCTGTCAGAGGGGAATGAAAGCATGAGCAGTAATGATTGTGTGTGCTTAATGAAGAGTTTGGTCTTATATTTATGCCAGAGGTGAGCACAAATGGGCACCTGCAGGCAAGGCAGGCACTTCATCAAACATTTCCCCTCTCACCAGACTCCCATCCTGCAAAGAGCAGCTGGAAGGGTGGGTGGCTGGGCAGTCTGCAGGTGGGTGGGTTCATTGTACAGACTCATCAGAGCAAAACAATGGAAATAATGATGATGATATGTGCTACTGTCCTTTTAAATTAATAGAATGTAACCTCACCATGTCCAATTTTCTCCATACCTGCCTTAGATTTCAAAGTGTGTTTCCCTCCCTTCTGAAGATACTAAATACCTCCTCCTTCTTATGGAGGTAATTTGGGAGTTGAAAGTTTCCAGCAATTGTGTGTGTTGGACAATTTTTCTACACCATGCTTTTCAGTATTTGTTTGAGATGAATGAGTCATTAACCCTCAGCATTATGGGAAAGTTCAAGAGAAGTGTTAAAATGAGGGGGTGCCAGATTAAGCCAACCCTAGATATTAATGAGACGGTAAAACTTGTTTGGAAAACAAAAATATTAAAATCAAATGTCACATTACCTGTCAATCAAACTTTAATGTGAAAGTTTCATGTAAGAGGGCCAAATAAACAAGAACATGGCCAGATGCTTCTCTGTTCTCCTCTCCTAGTGTTTCCTTTGAACAAAACTGAGCTGGTAGACTTCTATTAAGTTCTATGATATCTTTTCTGATTTAACCTTTTAGCTGCTGCAATATAGTTTTCTGTTGCATTTTTTTCTTCCAAACATCATCCTTCTAAGGAGCACTTCATGCAGGAGTTCCTGGGCTGATTTCCCTGCTAATCTTACCTCAAATGTATCAACTTAAGAATTTCAATCTTTGGGACCGGAACACATGATTTTATTTCAGTCTTAAATAGAAATTACCACTCTCACTTGAACTGGGCATTGACCAGAGGAGTAGTTAACTTTAATTTAACAGTAATTAAATAGCACTGTATGCAACTGGTAAATTGTGTGTCTAGGTGCTCCCCCAGACCCCGAAGAATCCTAGTAGAGCTCATTTTATCTAAAAACATGAACCTCAAGAAATATTTTAGAGGGAGCAGCAGCTAGAGGCAGAACCCAGACTTGAAAGGTGCTCAGTGTAATGAGAAGGAAAGGCAATTACACAGAATAGCTCTGGGGAACTGGGGCTAGTCAGTGAATAGGAAATAAAATATGCATCGTGGGATAACAAAAACTGGACGTTCCCATGGCCATTCTCCCAGTCCTGCAGATTTTCCCCACATCCTGAAAGTCTCCTCCCAGTTGCTGCTGGGACACAAAATAGTTCTGGCTGTCTGTCATTGTCCTTAAGTTGCATGGTATGAGACTCCAGGGTCTGGATTGGATGTGTCCTGGATTCCTGAAGTCAGCTGGAATATTGTGTTCATACACTGCCACATCAGAGTGTAAACTCATGCACTGATGTCTTACCTACTTCTAAATAGTAAAAATGTTTCTGTCATTTGTATTAATAGTAAATAAATAACGACTTCATTCCTCAGACTCAGGAGCAAGGATGTCTGACAGTTTCCTGGTTGGCTCTGTGTGTAGGACAGACTTTGTTCTCACTGCATCACACGATAAAGAGAATGCACATGGACAGACCTTTGAAAACCAGGGATATAATAGATGAGTTTGTTCCCTGTTTCTTGTCCCCAGTGAAGTGTACAGCTGTACTTCACTCTCTAGCTCCTGGCAGACAGCTGGTAGTTCCCATATGCAGGCTGTGCAGTTCACATCTAGAGTCACAGTAATGTACACTATCACAATAATGTATATATGCTCTTTCCAGGTTCTGATTGCCAGCATCATGTGCAGCTATAACAAGGAGGACTGGACTGAGCTTTCAAAAATGGCTGAGGTAATGGTTTCCTAAATGTGTTTCCATGTATTTTTTTTAAACTCTCCCTGAAAACAAGAGCTGCAGTAAGGAATTTCTTGAAAGAAATAGATTCAAAGTGAAAAATGAGAATTTAAAACATGTCCATTATAATTTGTTTATTATGTGTTTTCATTAAAATGATGGAAATGTAAATTTAAAGGAAATCTGTTGCTTAAAAATGGTCCCTTGGATTTTAAAGTAGTATCTGGAAAGCCTTTAGTCTTTGAATCTATATACTTTTTATTTGCATTTTAAGCAAACTGTATATTATGACAGATGCCCTGATAAAATTTAATTCTACCTTTGAGAGCCTAACTTGATCTTACCTTGCCTAGAGGCACACTAGTTTGACAGCACCAGAAGAAATTTTGAATATAAAACTCTTGAATATTTAAAGTATAAAGGGCTCATTTAATGCTATTCTAGTTTTAATACAGACTTTCAAAAACGATAGCTCAGAAAGTCAGCATATATAATAGCAGTCAGCAGGCTTTCTATAATATAAATCCAATCTTACAGAAATGCAAACAGACTATGCACCTGAAATTTCTATTTAATTTGAGGAAAAAACCATTTAATAACATGTACCTGTGTCCATAGGGAGTAGTATAAGAAATACTTATTAGGACTGCACTAATTTCATTCAGAAAGGTGTCTATATGTGAATGGAAAGCAGAGTTGTTATGTTTAAATTAAAGTGCATTTTCCAGATAAAGTATCTAGAGGAAATTAAAAGCATAGTATTAACAAATTTAAGTAAAGAAAAATATTACCTTTTCATTATTGCTAACATTAGCTAAGATTTAAGTGTTTAAATTATAAATATGATTTTATATATGTATGGATAGAGGTGTGTATATTTTGAATTTGTGTTTTGTGTATGGCAGAATGTTTGGACGTCATTGTTGCTTTATTCAGTGTCCTAAGCCCTCCTGTGGTTATGTGGGATGACACTTCTCGATTTTCTTTGAGCATTTTAAACCTATGAGGAAAAAAGTCACTTTGGGGACTTAGGGAAGTGAAATTAAACATTATCGGTAGTTAGCTTGGTGATTTTCAACGCTATTTCAATTTATACCTGTATTTACCTAATTGACCATGAAATCATATTTTGGAATCTATGCTTGACAGAAGCAGTGCCACGTTTAAACTGATTAAGATGAATGGCTTTATTGTGCCATTTGCTCCTGTTTTTTTAATCTGATGGTACTGCTGTCCAACTTTAAGACACATATTTCCAATCTGTACTTGTATTTATGTTAAAAAAACCCTTTAGAAAAAAAGTGGTTCTTTAAATGCAGTCAGTGATGCGTGACCTATGTGATTGAACATTCTTCTGGGAAGCAGTTAGTTGCTGGTGTCTGCCCTGTGGAGAGGGAGCAGCAGTACTTTGGGGCGCCCTGGAATGCGCAGCTGAAGAGCAGGGATGTTCAATCGCATGTGTAGCATC
The DNA here is from genome assembly GCA_013397375.1 of Toxostoma redivivum. NCBI lineage: Eukaryota > Metazoa > Chordata > Aves > Passeriformes > Mimidae > Toxostoma > Toxostoma redivivum. The sequence goes on from VXBI01014480.1 coordinate 301,796, forward strand.
CTACCTAGGAGGTAAAAGATGTGGCTTTCACAAGAGCAGAAGCCCCAGAAGGTAGCACAGTGTCTCAGCAGGAGGATGACCTATTCATCCAAAAGGTCAGCTTGTCAGGGAGGCCGACAGCCTCCCATGGCCACGCTGGAGCCGGCTGGAGCAGGGAGGGTTCCTGGGAGTGATGGATGGCTTCTCCCTGCTCATGCACTTCGGGAGCTGCTGAACCATGGCCACACAGCAGGCAAAGTTACTCCAGTTCAATAAGCAAAAACAAAATGCAGATGCACAACAAAACCCTAGTTAGAGCCACTGGAAGGCAACAGGAGAGATGTTCGTGTCAGGCCAGAGCAGTTCAGAAAGGAAGAGCAGCGTGTCTGTGTGCTGCCCTCGGACAGCTCGGCTCCTTCCCCTTTTAATTGTAACTAATAGAGGGCAATGAACAGGAATTAGCATGAATAATATGTTTGTTTAGACATTTTTTATTAACCTCTTGTTCTTCAGAAACAAATTTATTTAATGACAAAAGCTATGGCACAGTACAGGCGCCTACAGAAAATTTGGAGACTGAATCCATTAAAGCAAAAAGGAAAAATTTATTACGGAATTACAGTTCTTCAGAGCACAGCAACACCTGTGTAACACTGCCTGCCAAAGCTCTTAGTGCTGCTCTTAGGCCCTATAATTACATTTAATTTTTTAACATTTTCCAGAACCAACTCTATTCTGCTTGAATCTTTTAACTTTTTTTTTTTTTTCACTCTAATTCCTTAAGAATCTTTGGAAACCACATCAGTTTTTGAAGTTTTTATCTCTAATGATCAACATGCTTCTTTTCTAGGGTATCATAACCATAGCTTTTTCTCTTAAAAAAGAAAAATAAGTCAAACATCTGAAGAAATCTATTTAACATGAACAGTAAATACTACGGGAAAGAATACATTACTTGAAAATAATTTTTCATTTTTTTCCTTTCACGTGTTCTCTAGGTTGCTGGTGCTGATGCGCTGGAGTTAAATTTATCATGTCCTCATGGTATGGGGGAGCGAGGCATGGGACTGGCCTGTGGGCAGGTAGGACTGTAACCACAATCTCTTTAACGTCTCTCCAGCAATCCTGCACTGCCACATTGATAGTTACACCTCAGGGGGCAAGACACAAGCAGCAGATTACCAGCGTGAGATTTTTAGGTTGAATGTGTTTAAATATTTAGTGATGAAAAAAAAAAGAAGCTGAGAGTGTACAAAATGCTTAGTTTTGCTGAGAACAAAAATGCATTATGTATTTGACAAGGAATATGATGAAAACAATTTCAAAAGAGCACTTAGACACAATTTGTTGATTTCCATTTCAGTGCCCTGTAGATGTCTTTTAAATCATGAGCTAGTAATTACTGCATGTATCAGTAATGATTTTGAAGGACATGAGATATACACGCATTTCATTTCACAATTTTTAACACATGAACCTAACTGCTTCAGAGTCTCAGAAAAGGCCGTACATTCTGGTATACCATAACACCTTCTCTTACATTAGCCTGTATTCTGTAACCTATAGATTTGTTGGTTTAGAGGGTTGAGATTGGAATTACCCATGCCTGATGTCTCTGCCATGTAGAAATCTGTTGCAGAGTTTATCAGTACATCCCATGACTTCAGATAGGAGAATGTGTGTTGTTTTGCCCATGAAAATAAAATATACATGTACAAACCCTAATTCTGATACTAACATGCTTTTGAAGTTTGTAGATTTTTGCATGTTTTGGTCATGGTTTGAAATTTGTTTTGGCTGTGAAAAATCCCCAAATATCGTGAATTAAAAGTCTGAAAAATCTTGGTTCACAGTCTACCAGGAGAGATTTTCTAGAGCCTGACTCTCAAAGTTTCTGAATTATGAAGGCCATTTGATTTCCCATCTTAGTACCTTTTGGAGACAGGGAGAAGTTGAATAACAAAACCATTCACTTTCTAAAACTAGGGAGGTAATAGGAGCTGTAATCAGTGCAACACTTCAAGTGGACACTCTTCAAGCATGGTTTTATCGTAGCAATACTGTCAGGCATTTTATTGTTTTCTATGAACAAAATTGTGTCAATCTGGTCCATGCTGTAGATTATTATTTTTAATGAAAGTAATCTGGATGCTTTTCATGGCCAGTGGTCGTTAACTGAAGTTATGATTAAAAATAGGAGAGAATCATAAAAGCCCTCCAGGATAACACTAGCAAAACAGTAGTAGTTGTTATTATTAATTTTTTTTTCCTTGAAGTGCATTCAACAACCAATTGCTATTTTAGCCATCTTCATAAGCTTTTGAAGAAATTCCCTCCCTTCACTCTGCAAAGGATAACTCAGTAGTTTGGTGTATCCCTGCCTGAGAAGGCAGGACAGTGTGGAAGGTGCAGTGTGGTCAGGGAGAGTCCTGGAGGTTCCATACAGAAACTGAAATAAGCTCCTTTCAAGCATGGGGTTTTTTCTTTTTTAGGTATGTGTTATTCCCAGCTCTCAGTGGCTGGAGTAATGTATGCATGTGAAGTTGCTTAGATGTGTAGTCAGTAGGGAGCTGTCTGGCTACATGAGTTTTTACATATCTTTCAGCTGTTGTAAAATCAGAAAAGCAAATGCAAAATCTGAACACTCAGGGCTATAGTGTAAATTTGTGACTCTCCATGGAGGAGATCAGATCCATAAAGAAAGAAGATTACATATACATATATGTTTTTATAATAATAAAATTTCTATCTTCCTCATACAATATGGATAGTCTTTGGAATGTTTAATATATATTACTCTTGCTTAAACATTTTCCTGTGTTTCCTAAACTGTCTTGTCAAAATGAGAGCTCAGAAAAGAATCAACTTCTTTAGATGAATAAATTAATAGAACAAGCCATGTTTAGAGAGCCAAATCTGATGTTCTTCCTCAGAGTTGGTTAAAATTAAATTATAGTGATTTTAAATGTAGATTATTGAGGCAAAGGGTGGGAATAAACTGGATTAAGTAATGATATGTGCAGCAAGATTTATCAGTAGCCCTTCAGGAGGCTTCCACGTACAGTGGCCCCTGGAGGCCCCATCAGAAGATAAAAAAGTGCTAGATAGTATTTTGGTATTTTAGTTTTGTTGGGTTTTTTTTGGTTTTTTTTTTTCCCCCAGAGCTGAAGTCAAATAGGTCATACACGGGTGGTGTGAGGAAGACAGGGCTCAGATATGCTCTGGAAAAAAAACACCACTCGATATCTGGAAGTCAGGGCATGAGGCTTTGAGAGGCAGAGCAGCTTTCCTGGTTGTACAGTGAAGCAGGTTTTCTTAAATCTTTTTGATAACATAATCCATGTCTTCATAGGAATTTTTTTCAAGGATTAGGTCTCTTTCATGCCTAAGCACATTAAATCCTCAGGAAACTACAGAAATTGCTGAGATGAAGAATAATGGCAGAAAAATGTGTATTTTTCCTATTTATAATGTCTAACATGTTCTGTCTTTTTGTTGTTGTTTAAAAAAAATAAGGGAAAGGAAAGGTTAATTACACTGTCTAGTTTTTCTTCTCATTCCAATTCCTATGGTGTGCCTTCAGGGTAAGTGTAGAAATCTGGGAACATCAGATTTGTTTCTTCTCTATCCTATTTTGTTGTCTAGTCTCAAACGCTTTCACTGTTTTATATCAACTGCAAATTTAAAAAGATCCTGGTATATCCAAATTATATATGTATAAAAATTGGTACTAAGTATGGCTGTTTGTTTTATACTGAATTACAGTTCTCAGCTCTTATTTGATTTTAATTCCAAGTCATTAGTGCAGACACTCTGGCGCCCAAACAGCGTAGCTAGCCAGAGGGTAATATTAAGAGGTATCTGTATTGCTGCCAATAAGTTACTTAAAGCTGGTTCTGTATAAAATGTCAATTATATTTACTAATGCTGATTAATGATAATAAAGTTAAGGTTTGTATTCTTTTCTAACAATCTGCAACTATATAAAAGTGGATATCATTAAATATTGTAATAGAATTTGTCATTAAGTTTACCAGCAATAATGCACAGATTTTCTTTGAATCAGATAACCTATGTGTGCAAAACATTTAGTAGCAAACATAAAGACAACATGGTGAACAGCAGATTATTAAAAAATGACAGTGTCACTTTACCACTATAGTTCAATCCTGTAGTAATCTTAGCATACAATTATAAAAATAATAAATCAAGCATGAGAGATGGTTGCACTCACATTTCAATGTCTAACTTGTGGTGGTGTATTTGTGGTGCACTTTTTGTCCTTCACTGGAAACGATGCAAAGACGTTTTAATTTTCTTTTTCTTACTTATCCTTCTAAAATGTGGCATTGAATATTTAGAATTACTAATGTCATGTGAAACCAACAAATTTAAGTGTTTGTCTTTTTGATTTTGCTCTAAAGGTCAACAAGTCTCTCCAGCTGCTCTGTCTGGATAATAATAAATAGTTAAATTGAGTCAGTAATCTGAGTTTACTTTGCATTCCTGCTATGATGAAGCCCCAGGTCTGAGACCTGTAATGTGCATTTCCCAAGAAACATTAGAACAAGATTGATTAGGACAAGTGATACCCAAAGTCTTCAAAATTATCACTGAGTCTCCTTGGCCTAGTGGGCCATGAAAAACCACAGAGGGAAGGAAAGAGCAGCCTACAACTACCTGAGAGAGGATGTGACAAAAATGCTGCAAGAGTAGCTACAAAGAGGAGAAGATTATTCTCTGTCATGTCAGATGATACAGCAAGGGGAAAATTGTGGGCTCAATGTTTCAAACTGTGCATTAGAAAAAGAATTCCACAGCAAGGTGATGCAGATCAGGAATGTGTTGTCTGGTGGAGCTGTGTACTCTCCATCTCTGGAGTTTTTAGGCTCAAGCAGGCAGAGCTGTGGCCAAACCACTCTGGTGGTGGTGTCAGTCCCACTCTGAGCGGGACCTTCCAGTACCTGTCCTCCTGCAGTCCTTTCAGACAGCCATTTCTGTGCATTCACCCTGTTCAATTCCTAACCACAGGCACTGTATTCTTTGTACCAGGAATAGGAAATGAGTTCTGGATAAAAGAAAGCACAAGGACATGGATTTTCACTTGGAGTGAGATAATCAGTATGAACAAGGTCTCAAGTCAAAAGCAACTAATCTCATATTCAAAGATCTCAGCCTTAGAACTATAAGCAAATATTGTAAAAGTTAATAGCATCCTGGCATATAACTATTTCTTATTAATTACTCATACCTTCTAACCTCCAAAATATAAAAAAACCTGCCTATCTCAGCATTTAAGGTTTGGGGAATTATTTGATTTTTTAAATTTATATTGAAGAAGGAATGTATATGTCTCTTGTGAGCACTGAAATCCAGATTTTGGTGGTTTAAGTATTCAGATCATATGTAAAATGAACTTGCTTTGTGCTTCTTTTCTTACCTTTATTTTCATTTTCCTTCGTTGTACTTGCTACAGTCTCTGCTGCTGGCTGTGCTTATGTTTATTGCCTGCAATTAGGAGGCAAGTTTCATAAAAGCCTACATTGCCTCATTCAGAAGACGACAAATCTGTCAAAAACAAAAAGAAAAAAACCCCAAAGCCCTGGTTATTCTGTGAAGATGAGAGCTGACTGCATGGCACAATTAGATTTGCTCTGCTGTACCTTGGAAATGGGAAAGATGAGGCTGCTTTTTAATTGAAGTGCACAGCATAGCATGCTAATTCGCTGTTGCTCTGCCAGCAAGGAGCTTGAAGTATTTTAAATAAATGATGCCCCAAACAGAATTTGATTATATCTGTGTTCATGTGACATTCTACTATCAGCCTACAATAATATCCTGGTTAAGTATAATTCATTGAGTCCTGCAGGCAGTATTAGTTCTCACTCTTCTCTTCTGTATCAGTTATTGCAACAAATTAAGGCAAAGTACAGCAGAGTGGTGCTACACTGGGCTATAGCATTAGGGTGGACATTGCCACCAAAATCCAAAATAAACCAGCATGAGTGAGGTTTGTGTTGGTGTTTGTGGTGGAGTTTCAGGATTTGGACGTCTTGTTCTCTTGCATTGGCCACTTTCATCCATTTTGGCTGGTTCTTCAGAGTATAATCCTAGCTGATCTCAGTGTCTTTGTGTCTGCCACTGCCCTCTCTTGCTTTGGGGCATGTCTTGACCAAATGACCTTTTTCAGTCATGTTTCTCAGAGTCCAAACTGTTTCAAAGTAAGTTCCATAAAACTGGCTGACTGGGGAGAGGAGGGGAATAGCCTTCTGCCCAAGCAAACGGATATGAAGAGGAGCCTTGATAGGTCAACTGAGGGAAAAGCTGAACAATGGCAAGAAATTCAGTTGAGAAACAAGGATTCCTTGGTTGAGGCGGTGATGCTGTTATTCTGCGTGTGCAGGGATGTGCTGCACTGGGCATTGTCTTGCTGGAAGGGAAGCTGGGATGTGTAAGGGGAAGGGATGCTGCTGATTGCCTGCTTCAACTCCTGCAAATGCAGACCTAAGCACACTTTTTCACAGGTCAGGAAATGTGTTGCGTGGACTTATGTTCATGGCCTCCCACTGATCATGGTCCAACATCATCCTTTATGATAATTTGGTTTTGTTGTTCAACCTCTTTGGATTGGTTTTTAATCTTGTCTGTTGTCAGATGTCTCTTTCTTTTCTTTTTCTATTCCTTCATGCTTCAGAACTCTACTCATAAACTAAACCCTTTTGCTAAGTTGCTTTCAAAGTAAAAATTGATTCATGAGCTATTTCACTGGAAATCTGAGCAGGAAAAGCTTGCTGGCTTTATGGTCACTCCTGGGTAGGTGACATCATTCACCTTCCTCCAGTATCAGAATTCATTTCTTTTCTGTTGCCACTGCAGGATTCAGGTGTAATTAAATGTTGGGATTTAAATGGATTTCTTGCATGTGTCCTTTATGTCCTCATATATTCCATGTTTTAATAGGAGACAATACTTAATAATGAGGTAGGATAGTTAATTGGTGTTTTGTCTAAAGAATTCTGCTTTTTATACACTCAAGGAGAAATGAATTGAAATGCAAAGTTTAATAAATTCATCATCAGAACTCTATTCTGTAATTTCACATTGTGGTTTGACAACATTTAATCCACTGTTATTGCTTTGAAGGATTTCTAATTGAATTACTCAAAAGACAAAATGGAAAATAAAAAGGGATTATAAATTTAGCAGTAATGTTAACAGCGCTACCAACTTGCTGAAAGTTTTTAATGACATGCTATGGCTGTTAATAAGTTTTAAACACTGTTTATGTGTGGTGACTTATATTTATGTAAGGAAGGCATTCTCTACAGAATGTATTTCCTTGGCAAATGTAAAAGTGATTCTGTTTCCTTGAAAATCATGAAGACATGAAAGCAATTTGAGTTTACATGTATTTTCAGTCTTACTATGATGGAAGCATTTCTGCTGAAATTCACATTATGGGTGACAGATGTCACAGAGGTTAGTTTGGTCACAGTATCAGTGACCTGGCACTGTTTGGCTGTTTTAATGGCACTTCAGTAGCCTAACAGCAAAGAAGTATATAGTGAGTGCTTCCCATAAAAGAACAACCCCCCCTTTTATTTTTTTTTTCTTTTTCCCAATCAAATAGCAATAGCAACCTGTACTTGATCTTGAAATTGTATTTTAATGCCCTGAGAAGTTTTGGATACATGATTACACTATAAGACATTGCAGTTTTTTGTAATCATGATGTCTGGTAAACAGGATTTACAGTAAAGAAAGTCATTACCAACAAATAACTGCTGGTAAAATAAAATATTTTAAGATTGTTTATCTTGGTGCACATTAATAATTTTTTCTCTCTGTGGTTTCAGTTTTATGCCAGTGTTTGATAAAGTTAAATAGCAATATATTAACTAGTCTCTTCACTGCCTACCTGAGAGTTTTCTGGATTAGACTCATATTTCTTTAAATTTTGCCTCAGCTCTTAGGAAAGTTAGTTTGCTCTGTATAGTAGGCCAAATCTGAATACATGCCCACTTGATGACCATTTTAAAACTGAGTGGCAAATTCTTCTCAGAGCATAGGTTTTAAATTCCCTAGTTTCATGTTTCAAAGGTTTATGCTTTCCTCAATTATTTAGTATTTTCTGCCTTATTATGATAGGAAAGGACAGAGCTTGCCTACCTGACCACAAGAGAAAACTATTTGTAGCTGCAGCCTCACATATTTGAGTTCTGTGCTTCCCTTTAGAATATTTCACGTATGACGTAAACCTAATCAAACCCTTATGCCTTCTAGCAGGTGACCTCTGCATGAACTAAAGAGCTGAAATATTATTTAATCATGCTGCATTCCTCTTTTTACAGTGCTATGAGAAACATTCGTTTGGCTAGCTAGAAACAACCAATATCAAATATTTTGTTCTGTCAGGGTTAAAAAGACATTTTTATCAGTCAGCACTTTACATACACCAGCAATGCTAAATAAATCTTTCCAGTCAGTGAGCCCAAGAAGTTTACAGAAGGTAAATGTGCAGTTTTGTATTTTTCATTTGGAGTATTTAAGCCCGGTTGATATTGGAACAAATAATTTGGTAATTTGGTAATTTGGATATTTTATCTGTGCATCAGCCTTTCAGGTCAGCTATTAGTGATCTTTATTCTGAAAACCAAAGTAAATCATCTGACTTAAATGCCTTTAATACTGCATTAAAATCAATAGCTGTAAATTCTCATTGCTAAAGTTTTAACAGACCTATCACAATGTAAAAAAAGGACAGTTTTCCCTATCATGTAAGGTAACTATAACTAAATATATAATGTCTTATATTAAAGTAGAAGTTTTTCTAACAAATTTTTCTTCTGATTGCTTAGAATAACATTTTTAAATTAAAAATAAGTGAGACAAAACCCAAACATTCAGAATAAGAAAAAAACATTATGGCTCAACCACCTACACAGAGGTGTAGGAATCAGTTTTCAAAGTAAATTCAGTTGTTTTCCTCTTTGTGCTGGGGACAAAATAAAAAGCTTTTCTGTAATCTGAAAAAGGAGTAATTACAAAGCTGACTAAAGGCAGCAACCAACCTTTCAAGTCTCAGTTGTGCTTGATTTTGACATCCCTTTAATTTTTGTTCTTACTCCAAATACAAATACATGTTTTTTACTTTTCTGTACAGGTCAATCAAAATTCTCCAGCTCATTTTTGACCTTGTCTACACATGGGTTTTCAGTCATGAGGTGCAGCAGTATCACAGAAGGGATGTAGGAGTGCCATACTGCTAATAAGATGCCCAAAGAGGATCTCCCACATAGCACTTTGATAAATGTATTCTTGAGTTTGGATGCTGACCTATCTTAAAATGGGCAGCTTTTAGATTAGATATGTAAAAAACCATTGAAGTGGGTTCTTTTTGTTTGGCTTATTTTTGTATGTTTTTTGACATATGTTAAGCATTATTCATTTGTGCAGCTCCAGTAGAGTACTACAATAAGAAACACTGTAGCAAGTTACTTTTCCAGGTTTTTTTAGTAAAGTGAGGCAATCAAAGGTTATTTTTCTTGTGCTTTTAATATCTTTCAAAGGTTCTAATTAAAGAGCTAGCATAGGAAGGAATAGTTGTTGTGATAGTGAAGGAGAGTAAGAAAGAAAAAGTAGAAAGGGATCTACTAAAATTGAAAAATTATTGAAACTCTGATTTTCTAGAAACCCTTGATGTGTCTTAAGGTTTATTTTGATATATGCTTTTATATTTAAAGTTTTTTTTTTATGTATGCCAATTTGTTCTTTCAATTTTTCAAAGTAGTCTGAGAAGAGCCTTCCTTTGAAAAGTAGGAGCCCCATTCTCTTGTTGGCTTTTCTCAATGCCCACTGTTATCTCCATCAGTAGAGACAGGGTCTCAGAGTTATGACTTCTCAGTTCAGCCATGACCAAAACCTGGACCTAATCCAGAGTGACTTGATTTAGCCCAGTGACACATTGGTATCACTGGAAGAAAAGGAGAATCTCAATTAGGCTCCCCTGAGTGGAACTTGCAGTGACAGATCTGAAGGAGCAGCTGATCAAATTTTGACACCTTGCTTGCAGCTTTATTTTAAATTAATAAAGTCCAAACATCTAGGAATGGAGCTGGGTGACAGGAGTTTTTTAGTTCTTATAACTTACCACAGGAAAAAGAAAGTTCGGTCAGGTCTTTCAGTTCTCACTTAGATTTTTACTTTGGCAAAAACATCCATGAATTGGGAGTCATTACTCTCTGTAAGGTTGTGGGTTTTTTTCCATTAAATTTAAAGATAAAAATATAGTCTTTACATGGTCTTGAAGTGCTAATATTTTTGCCTAATTGATAAGTCTATAACCAAAAAACGAATGTAGTCTGCAAAAATGAATGGGAATTTTCCAAGCTATACTTCTGCATCCTAATATGCAGTATTTTGTAAGCAAAAATGTGCTTGTTTCACTAGTAGGGCATGCGTAGTTATAAAAGTCATATGATATCTTTTCAGTTTAAAAATATTACAGTTTTTGTTCAAATTATAAAGAGAACGTTTCGCTATGTAAAAACAACATAAATGTCTTCATTTACCCAGTAGACTTATTTCAAAAGACTTTTTTAAAGAAAGGAGCATTTTAAATTGTGTAAGAGAGTAGAAAATAAGTATGTCCTTGAATTAAATCAGTGAACAATAGTCACAATGCACATTGTTGCTATGGTAGTTTAGTTAAATGGTAACTATGTGGAATTTGCTTAATTTTTCTCATCTCAATCTCTGATCTTTTTGAGATGCTTCCAAAAACCCCACTTCTTAAATCTCCCTTCACGTTGAAATGACCTCGTTTCAAAGTGCAACTTAACTAATAAAAGCTAAAGGCTTAAGTGGGATGAAACATTTTTATTCTCCTGGAACAAAATATGAAATTATTAATGTTTGGATATTTTGAATTTTTATCCTGAATGGGGTTTTCCTGTACCATTTTATAGAAGATATTTAATGAGATTTTGAATTTTAGGGGGTTGGGGTTTTTTTATTTGGCTAAACTAGTACACTTTGCATCTTATGCCAAAAAGCAATACAGTATTGACTGGGAAAGGGTACTGAATTCTATCATAATCTCTAAAAGTTTATTGTATGGCATTGGTTTCACATCACATCATGGATTCTTGCTGGAGGGATATAAGCTCTCAACCAGCAGCTACATTTTTGTGAAGCTGACCAGGCTAACCCAAAGCCTCTGATGTAATTTAGGCCAGTTTTTTTAATTTTTCCTAATAAATATAGATAGCTTCACATACAACTGTGAAAACTGCTATTCCTGCCTTAGGTTAAACTGCTTCATTTCTTTCTTTTTGACAGCTGCGGTCAATAGATGTTGACCAAAAGCTGTCAAATTTCCTGAGAAATGAGGAAGAATTTTTTACCCCAGATGAGAAGTGGAGAGTTATTCATCTTCTATCCTGGGAAATCTTTCCCTTATTTTGACAGGCTTTAAACAAATTGTTAGCTCTAATTAAGTTTGAAATGGGACAGATGCACAACTTAAACTGCTCCTTTCTAGGATATAAGAAGGCAGTAAAATTAACCATGAGATTCTGCAATGGTGACTCTTGCTATAGTGATTGACTGTAATTCTGTATTTAGATACTGTGGAAATTTTGTGTAGGTTTAGAGACAGTTTAATGAAGACAATGTTGGGCCTGTCATAGGAGGAAGGAGAAGAGATAGCTATGTAAAGGATAAATAGTAAAATACATGTACATATGAACAGTCAGGATTTTGTCTGAGAAAGGTTGCGTTTTCATTCTTTCCACAACTGTACGAGTCCTTGTCCAGGACTTAGTGAGACAGAACTGCCACCATTATTTAGGGACAGCCTGAAGATTGCAAGATAGGGTCCATTTTCTATACTACTAATTAGATAAGATCAACTAATGTGCTCTACTGAGTGTCAATCTTTCTTACAAAGTTTTTGGGGAAAATTCTGGACAGGTTTGATTTTTTTATGATGTCTTTCAGACTGCTATTTGTATTCTCTCTCTATATATGCACACATGTATATGTACGTGCACTCACACATGTGCTTCCCAAGGAGTGTTTCATAGTTAACACATTTGTTACCCTAAAGTAGTTGTAATTCAATCTTTTGCATAATTCAAATGCTCTGAAATTCTATTTAAATCCAAGTATTAAAAATATTTCTGTTGTTAATGCGTAAAGTATCTCATGGTTTAAGGTAGACCAGAGAATCAAGCGCAGTTTTCTGCAGACAAACCTTTTCAAGTCCTTACACAAATGACTTTTACAGAACTGGGCAGCAAAGCAAGGTGAGTTGTAGGAGGTGCACCTCAAGCTATCTGACTCTCCTCCCTCCATTTATTGAACAGGTATAATTGTTATTCTCTGCCTCAGAGAGGTGTTCTGAATACAATGTAAAGATTGTGCAGTACCAGGATAGTGTAAAAATGAGGGCCCTGAAAGAACACTGAAAATAGGTCACAATAAAAATTTCCAAAAATCTGCAGCCAGACATTTCTGTGGTAATCTCATCATGGTTTTTTCTTTCCATGAACCACAAGAAGAGGTGACCTACTCTGCGCACAGCATTTTCACGCTCCTTTTTAAACATGCAGGCTGTATCTGCCTTGGGGGTGATAGGACAGGGGATTCATCTCATTACTGATGCCAAATTCAATCAGTAGACAACTTGCTGCTTTAATTTCTGAGGACTTATACTCATAGTTATGGTTGTAGTTAAGCTTATCATGTGATCATTTAGAAAAAAAGGTGAATAGTTGTTTTTCCTCTAGTATATCTACCCATTGGCAATGAGTAGTTAGGATTAAAAGCTTCATCTAGCCCAAGGCTATAATGAATATTCAGGAAAAATGATTCTGTACTGTTGCTTAGGGAAGTAAAAAGACAACCCCTGTAACATTCAAATCTCCTGTGCCTTTGGAATAAACAAGCATTATTTGATTAACAGGAAGACAGAAGACACGCTGATGTACAGCTTATACCAAAAGAGACTTTATATGATATTAAATTACCAACAGATTCTTTTAGGTACAGTGCATGAATCAATATTATGTTTTAGCCAATGATCATTTTACCAAGCTTTTATTTAAATGGGGTTTGTTTAAAAAAAATTTAAATACAGCAGATAAACAAAGTATGCTGGCAATGTATGTTACAGTCCATTGAAGCATTTCTTTGTTCATTCTTCTGGATTGACACACAGTGCAAAATTATGCTACACATTGTGTTACAATCACACTGTATTATTATTAATGAGAGAACCAACAAATCAAGTTATGTGTAATGTAAGAAGGTAATTTTTAGCAACATAGTAAACTCTGAAACAGAAGCAGTACAATCCTCTACTAAATTAAGCAGAATAATATAATATTTAGTTCATATTGTTGGTTTTGTTGAATACAAATGCCCAGCTGTTTTTACAGCTAGTAACATTTTACATATCAAGCCTTCTAGAAAATATTTCTTGACTATGCAGGCTTCATCAACCACTTTATCAATGATAAAAGCTGCAGGCACTTTCCTAAACTTAGATTGGGGTGAAAAAATATACTTATGTTGTATTAGCATTGACAGTACGTTTTATAATGTGATTTACAGACCTCAAGATTCATTCTTTCGCAAGTTATTTGCTCATCCTTGAATGTTTTATAAATCCAAGAAAGAATTGGAAAAAGCAATTTGTGAATTGGGGTCAGTCTTTCTGAAATCCAAGTAGGTAGGAGGTCCTCAATCAGTCAAATTAATTAGACAAAATGAAACCTGTACGTAACCTCTTCAAAACTAGTTTTTTGCTATCATGCTACTCACTTTGTTAAATTTGTGCCTGAGTTTAGAACTTTGCTGAATGGGACAAATTAATATTCTCAGAAATATGAAGGTTTGAGCTGCATTTCTCTAGTCAATGATTGTATTTAGAAGCAAATTCTCTATTTCTAATTACTTTAGCGTTTATAAAAAAAAAATTTGTGGTTTTGTGTGACCTCTGCAAATTGATCTTATTCTAAAGGTGAGCGAGCTTCTATGGAGAGGTTGTATACCAGCCAGGAGCGTCCCACAGATTATACAAATGTAGTTTATTCATTTCCTATGAAAATTTTCTGTCCAGTGACATCAATATCTTCTGATTTCAGCCATCTGAGAATGCATTTTTCTAAGTCCTTAGTGCAGATATAGTAAGGAATTACGAAATTTATAAATTAACAAAAAACTTCTCTCCATGATCTAAAGTAGAAAACGTGAGTTAAAACAAAACTGGTGAGGATATTATTCCTCTTTGCGAAAACGTCAGTTGTCTGCAGAGCACAGAAGCTCCGGTGTTGTCAGGCAGTGACTTCATGGCAGAAATCCCTCTGGCAGCAGGGATGCTCAGGCTGTGGCCATGGGCACTCCCAGGGTCACTGCTGGCAGGGGAGGGAGGATGGGCTGAGGTGACTCTGGTCTTCACTGCTGCACCAGCAGGAGCCTGAGCAGGAGGGGCTGGAGGCAGAGCGAGGAGAGGAGGAAGATGGAAGAATGGATCATTGGGATGTTCAGCACAACTCCATTGTAGGATTCACACTGTCAAGGGAAGCAGTGAGATACATCCTGTGTGTGCAGCTTTTGGGTGTGACAGTTTTTAAATGACATTTTTTTAAGTTAGCCAGCATTATCTTCATATGAGATTTATTTATTGTGCAAATTAATTGGATAAAACATAATTAGAAAAAAAAAGCCTTCAGAAATACCAGTTTCAGTTCAGAATTGACAAATTTAATGGGAATTCTAATTTTTTTTTGTATAAAATTCATCATCCTTCCAATTTCTATCAATAACTGTCTCACTATGCAACAAAGCATTGTTTTAACTTTTGTTTCATTTTTTTCAGTGTTTACTCACTAAACATTCCTTTTTTTCCCCTGGAATATTAAGTGAAATAGGATGAAAGATTTTACCTCCTTCACTTGAATTTTTGAATTATTTTCCTATTATTTTACCTGTGATTTTATGGGGACTAAAAATGGGCAATTTCCCAAGGCTGATACAAGTGAGCCTTTCAAAAGGGCTTTTTCTAATCACGTGCTATGCAACCAGATATTTAAACTGTTTACTAGCATCAGGAATAGAAGACCAGACCATTGCATTAATTGCATTAATCTTGGTGCATGTGACTGACAGCTGATTGAAAATAAAGATCTTTACTTATTTTCAGGGGAAAAAACCCAAACAATTATTGTTTATAATGAAAGACAAACTAATTAAATTGTCTTAGGTAGGATGAAAACTGGGCTTTACAAAAGACATCTCCCAAAAAGTTATTCAATGTGGTTTAAAATAATTGTATATTTTAAGGCATTAGTGTGTTGGAGTAAGAATTTTTATGGCAGCAGTATAAGAACATCGAAGTCAGCATAATGAGTTATGTGGTGCCAACATCCTGAGCATTATCACAAGGATTTCTAAGGAGAAGAATTAACATAAAGGATATACAATTCATGTCTTCTAGAGGGTCTCTCATTTCTGCATTGGGCCTCAAGGAAATTCAAAACAGTAATGAAAGTCAAAGCTGCAACTACTTTCATAGTGCCGGTGCAGCATTTCATACATATTTCATGGCAGCTGCATGGGCGGGAGATCACTGTTTTTATTGGGATGCCAGAGCTCAGTCTTAGGATTTTACTATTCATGTCAACCTCTGTGTACTTTCTAGGAACACAGCCTGTGGGGGTTTTGTTTGTATTTATCCTTTGGTGTAAAAAGGAAAAACAACAAGGGGATACTTCCTGTGTGTTTTCACTAGACTGGCAACCTTGGTGTCTACTGGATTGTTTTAAATTAAATTTCATTTAGTCTCATCCCGTTCTCAGTTAATACGTAGCAATGCAGCTTTTGGAGTTTTTACAATATCCAAATGGGAGAAGATTATTCATATATTACAGATTTAATTATCCAGGAGTATGATAAAGATTTAGTAAATGTAAATAATTGCTCCGGTACCAATTAGCCTACCTATAGGTAATATTTGTGCTAAATCTTATCATGGTACCATTCCATTTTTAACCAGAACATGCACCATGTTCTACATGTGTGAGTATTGCAAATTTTAAGGTATTTGTTGAAAAGCATTATGAATTGCCCACAGAAAAATAAAACAAGAGTTACATTGAACAAGAACCCTTGTATGTGCCAGATGCAGGTGTTAGTTCCACTGAGCTGTCCTCAGTGGAAAAGGTAGTTGATTACTGTCTACATGAGATGTATTCCATAAGAGAAGTAAATGACTGGGAATCAGGAAAAGCCAACACTTGAAGATTTCGATTTCTGGCTTTAACAGAGAAGATTTTGATCTTTCATTTACACTATGGCCATCCCAAGATATTCTCAGAGCTCAGAAATGCTGAATTGCATTCTGATAGCCCTGCAACCTCGATTCATCCTTGTTCTGATCGGGGTATAATCAGACAATGCTTCAGGTTCACATTATTTTATAGGATACTGCTGGTTTTTAATGTACCTTACATAGAGTGAGTCATTAAAACTGGAAAGTAATTTTTAAAAGAAATGGGTAAAATAGTCTCTGTCATCCAAAATGATACTTTTCTCTCTCTAGGAAGGGAATATTTTGTGATATCTTTGTCTTCTGGAAAAAGAAATAATTTCCTTTTTTTTCACAGACTAACCTTTCTGTAGTGGATTTGCAGTTACTTGGTGTGTGTGAAATAAGTTAACTCATGAGATGTTGTTCAGTTCTGATGTGCAATTTCACAAAATTACAGCATAGCCACTTAGAGCAAAGTTTTCCATTTCCTTAATATACCTTTTCTTCATACTACTTTTAATTATGTTCTATATTTATCTGGCCTATTTGAACAGGATCCAGAGCTGGTACGGAACATCTGTCGCTGGGTTAGACAAGCTGTTCACATTCCTTTTTTTGCCAAACTGACCCCAAATGTCACTGATATTGTGAAAATTGCAATGGCTGCGCAGGAAGGTGAGTGACTCCAGTGCACAAGTTGTGCAGATTTACTAATTTGCTGCATGGGGTAAGCTAGGAACGTTGCTGGAATAACAAAGAGCAACAGAAACTAATATGAAAATATTTTGGTTTTATGTATTTGGGATAAGCACAGTGATCAAAGGTTTCCTAATTTAGTTCATGTATCCAGAATAGAGCAATATATGAAGAGAACCATGTTAGACTGTTAACAATAAATTGTATAGTGTTTCCCTGCACACTCTTATTTCTGTAATATTTATGTATACCATACCACTGTAAATCCCCCTATTCCTATGTTTAGTAGAGAAAATTATGTGTGTGTTCTCAGAAAACAAAAATACACTACTTGAAGGTTTATATATTTTTTTCCTTAGAGCTTAAAGTACAACATGGCAGCAAATAAGTTTGCAAGTAGGTGTATTAATCTATCATTTAGAACCATGGTAATTGTTTCTTTGTCACATTGCTTCTTTTGTATTGCTGCACAGAAGCTTGGAGGAGGTGGCCATTGTTTTGGGGTACCTTCAGGTGTTGAACAGCTGCTGTAGCAGATTCTGTCCCACACAGCTGAAGGGCAGAGATCTGCCTGTCAGCCCCCACATTTCCACATGCTGTCTTATAGCCCTTACAGCTCTTTCAGCTGATGCCTTGAAGCCAGTGCTAAACTTATTAGCCCAGGATCGGTCATAAGGACCTTTCTGTGCATCATCCCCTTGCAATTTTCTGCTTTTTCTCTCCAGCTGTTTATTTGAATTCCTAGTTATTTCAAAGTTTCACAGTTTTCTTTTGTATTTTATCCTCTCTTGTTCTTACACACATGATTTAACAAAAAGGGACTGACCTTTTCTTTCACAGGTGGTGCAGATGGTGTTACAGCCACCAACACTGTGTCAGGACTGATGGGACTGAAAGCAGACAGCACACCTTGGCCAGCAGTTGGTCGAGGGCTGAGGACCACATATGGTGGCATGTCAGGTAGGTGTTGCCCTTTTTGATGCATGATACTTCCTTGGAGGCTTTCAAAACATCAGGAGGTCCTTGTAGTGGGCTAGAATATCATGTCTGCAGTCGCAGCGAGTCCTTAAAGCTCACTGCTGGTCAATGTTTCTAAGTCATGACAGATGGAACAGATTAAGTGTGAAGGCTCTTGGGTTGCCCTTTCCTTAATAGTAAAGCACTGCATCAGAATACTGTGATAGGGTCACTGGAGAGGGAAGGAAATCTCTTCCCTCGTGACCCTCTCTTTTCCTCAAATTTTTCATCCTGTCACAATTGTCAGGCCCCACGTTAGACAGAGGCTAATGAAAGGGCATCGCAGGGGGAAATATCAACAATCCAAATGCAGTGTATGTTTCATAGCCCAGTCTCCAGCCTTCCTCCCTCCTTCCCATTAAGTACACCTTTTCCAGAGGGGTTACTTCCTCCTCTTCCCACAGTGGTAAAAATGATAGACAGTATTAGGCAAATATATGCATATTTTTGTAGCCTATTTCTCAAGATATACAAGAATATCTTGTGGAGCCCATATTTGCAAGTCCTGCTTCAGAGTTTAATTTTCAAACCAGCTACAAAACTTTTACACTCCAGTTCAGTGCCAGTGCACACTAATGTATAAATCTCTTGACCCTGTGAACTCTGTTGCTGTGACAACACAAACTTGGCCCTGCAAAGACAATACTGTGAGCTTCTTGGCTTTACTGGTATGGAGATTAGTCTCCTTGGTGATACAGGGAGCAGTAAATATACATAAAAGAAGTAATAGCATCCTCCTGACTGAGTCAAACGTTATTCTATTGGACCCACCTCCTACCTCACCCCGAAAATGTAATCAGAGGAGACCAGACAGGCAAAAATATGCTTTATTTTATGTGACTGGTGTTATCCATAGAGAACCATAGGAAATGTAGCAAAAGATGACTTTTAAACAAACTTTAATTTAGATGAGTGTGTTCAGTGGCAAATTGCGTTATTGCCTTAGATAACTACATAGAATTTGGAATTTTTTAGAGAATGCTGAAAAGTAAGAAAGTGATAACAATCAGAAAAAATCATTATGCCTATCGCATAATGGTTTCACAGTGACAGTCCAATAAGATGTTATATTTTAATATTATGCAAAATGGGAGGAAGAGGGGAACAAGAAGAGAACAGCTACAGCCCATTTCAATTTCTCTAGCCTGCCATGTTGACAGGAAAAGAATAAAGGAGGTCACACTGGTGCTGTGCATTAAAAATTAATAAAAGAACTATTGCAGTAGTATTTTATATAAGTAACACCATTCACATTTTCTCATTTAAGTTGCAATTTGTGAATATTCCTTCCTACCATAATTCTGCCTGATAAAATCTATAAAATGGCTGCATTATGAGAAGTGTGTCTATGTCACAAATTTGAAACATGCATGTAGTGTAAATTACAGTGGCAACCTGCATGCCCAGCTGTAAGTGAGGATGTACCAGCACTTCTGTAGTTTATGGTACTAAATAAACCTGAGGAAAAGTTCTTTCTTTATTTTATTTATATATGGGGGGTGTGGGTGTAAGTATACATTTTTTTCCTGAAGTTTTATATGTATCAGAGGGGAAAGAAAATGATATTTTAGGATACACCATTACCTATGACACAAATCTGCTTATTTAAAAAATACTTAAAATACTGGAAGGGCTGTCAATTTATTATGTTTGGAAAGAGTCATTGCTGGGTCCCAATCCCACAACAACATGAAAAAGAGCTATGGAGCCAATAAAGTCAATAGCTCAGCAGCATGTTGAAATGCTTTCTGCTCAGTGGTCAGGTATAACAGTATACAAATTCCCAAAAGCAGGAAAGCAATTTTAAATCAGGAGAGCTAGCATGCTTACAAGAAGACAAAAGGTGGGAGTCCATGTCATCTTGTCAGAGCAAGGAGCAGGGTGGCCATACTTCTGTTGTGTGGCATACTCTGCTGTGCCACAGTGGAGATGTGTGGCCTGCAGCCAGACACTTGACCTTTCTGTGCTCTATTTCTCCTGTCTGTGGAATGGCAGGAACACCACTTACATGCCTACAGGCTTGGTTGGAAGTGCTCTGTGGTCTTGGCATGAAAGTCGCTTCACAGCGTAACATATTGGGTTTCTATTTTGATGTGTGTAAATTTGTTTTATTTTATTATCTGATAGAGTCAGTAAGTTTTTGCTGCTTTTTCCAAATAATTTCTCTCGAGAGAATTAATTTTTGAAGTGAAATACAGCACTATTATAGAAGCAATAAGTCTGGTTCATTTTCAGCATGTTTTCCCAAAGCACAGCTGGTTCATTGTTGTTCTGTCATGCACAGACCTAGGGCAGATACAGCACACAGCCAAGCTGGATCAGGCTTTCTGGATTTTTACATGTACATAGATCCTGGACTGGCAGTGATGCACACATGGCTCAGAGGTACAGTGAGTGAGGCAGGAGTTCCTGTCCTTTCAGGTGCCGCACTCACAGTGCTGTGTGACCGTGGGTGAGGTGGGAGCTGGCCCCAACCCCAGCACAGGATCCCTTAGGTGTGCTGGTGAGGTCTGAAATGCACCTTGACTCAACACTGGTGACCCTCAGCACTGTCCAGCCCCTCTGTCTGTCTGCTGGCCCTGGCAGTGACCAGGTCATGGGAGAACCAGTGTTTTCCAGGGATTTATAAATTCACTGTGTCCACAGTTTGTTTAGGGCAGTGCAGGTTGCCTTCTCCAGGTGAGTGACAACTCCCTCCTCTGAGTTTGATGAAAGTTTCCAACAAAGAGCAAACAACAAAGATGTGATAGTGCCCTGGCCTAGCAGTGCCCGCCATTTTCACTGACAGACCTCCCTGTCCTCCAGTGTTCAAAAATGTCCCTCTACCTGGCCATGTACTGAAAAAATATTTTCCACTTAAAATTTCCCCTTGGCCTCTTCATCCCTTCTCTTCATGTCTGCCTCATGCAGAAGCGGCTGTATGCAGGAGGTTCGTTCTTCATTTTTCTAAAGGAGAGACATTGAAGCAGGAATTTTTTTTTTAATAGTTCCTCTTAAATTACTAAATGATAGGTAGTTTCCTATGATTTATCTAACATACACAAAAATAGTAAGAAAAAAAGTTTATTAACGTAACTGCCAAATCCTGAGATTTTTGAGAACAGACTTTTGTCTCTGCTTTTTTTAAACTTTTTTTTAAAATTGTTCAAAGAAGGAGAGACTTACTGGGATTACTTTGAAACCCCCATTTAGTTTTGAGTTGTCACAGTCAGTGTTTTCTTTTGAGCCAGTGCTCTGGCAGTGACCTTCCTGTTTTGTTCTAATTTGGTCAGCTGAAAATCATTAAGCTGCAAGAGGCATCACTGTCTCCTCCTTCCAACCCTTCTGTTTCTTGGGTGGTTTTGACAGGGAGGGATACCAGTATCCCAGGTGGATGTTTGACTACTAGACTGTAGGATTAGTCTCTCTCTTCTCCACTTCCCTGCAAATATTGAATTATTAATACAAAGTGAGACAGCTCTCACAGGATACACACTCATACTAGCACAGCCTGCTGACCTGCACATGAGCCTGACTTGGGAGAGCCAGGTTTAAATCCCAGGTGTCAGCTCAGGTCATAGCTGGGCCCCCTGGATCCCAAGTTTACTCTACAAATATTGAGCATTATAAAATATCTCAGGTTTTTCTTCTTCTTTTACCTCTATCCTGGTGACAAAAAAAAAATATTTTCAGGAAAAAGTTCACCTTAATTATGATATATTGTTGTTTTCTAAAGAAAATTAATTTCAAATTTGCACTGTACAGCATCGGATAAGTCCAAAGGCTATGGTAGCCCTGAGGATTTTTGTGGCCCTGTTATCTGAGAGGACATTGTGTTTAGAGGATCCCCCAGTCTTCATCAATTTTTTAAAATAAATTTACAGGAAGTGCCCATTACTCAAGAAGTGTAGTTGTCCTAATTAAGTCCATACAAAATATGGTTAAGGAAATAAGCCCTTATGATGAAAGAAAAAATATTAAAATTAAGATACAGTTTTTCAAGCTGTATAACTGTCATATGTGTTTGCAGCATTTGCAGTTTGATTTGCATTAAGAAGCTTTTAGAGTGGATCTAGCAGTATTTCAGGTTTGACAATGTAGAATATATGAGATTTGATCATGAATTCTTCCTATGCATGGGCAGAGTACTTGCAAGGTATTTGTTTATTAAAAAGAGGCTAATGGTGGGGTTGTTATCTTCACAAAGAATAATGACCTCTGGCTCTGAAAGAGATGCTTAAGTTGGTGTAAGTAGAAATTATTTTGAAAATGCTTATTCTGGTATTTTATAGATACCAGAATAAGTTGCCAGGTTTCTCAGAGAAATGTTAATGTACTGTCAGCAGCTGCACTCTTCTGTAAGATTTCTTTCCTTGAAATGTATTTTAAAATTAAAAAAAAGAAAAAGTTTTTTACACAAGCTTTCATACTGTGCTTCCATATTCCAGATGTGTTTTATAAAACACATCACATTGCAGCACAATGGGATATCTATTGCAGGCAAAATAGAGCAGAGCTTCTGCTCGAATTTCCATGGTTTCTTGTTCTTTGTCGTCTGTTTGCTTCTTTGTTTTTGTCTGGAAGCCAAATCCTTAGGGGGTGAATTTATAAAACCGTACACTGGACTTAGCAAAAACTTAGGTTAAAAGCAAATCTCTCTACGGTGCACTCACTATGTATTCTTTTAATGCTTTGTTTCAGAGATATTGCAGGATTTTACAGTAGCAGTTCAAATACCTCATGTCTGTATGCTGTTATTGCTTTGTCCATTTATTATATGCTGTAGTACTTTGACTTTATTTGCACAAATTTATTGTACAGCATGTGCAAGTACATGTGCTTGTTTTCCAGAAAAAGAGATTCAGGAAGCTGTGGGTTATGACTTCATAGCTGCCCACAAGGGATATCAGAAGGGGAGGATATCTAGGTGGTGGATTCAGTCATTAAATGCAGGAATGTGTAATTACTGGAAACCAGCAGAGACAGTTAATTTTAGTTACTTTTTCGAGTTAGTGGAGCTGTCTGTTTTTACAGAAAAACACTGTCCAAGAGCAATTGTGACATTTAAGGGAATGCTTTTCAGGAGTTATTAAAATGTATATTGAAATTTTTAATAGAGGCATATATTCTAATCTGAAATACGTGAATTATATTGAAAGAGAAAAAGTTGAAGTTATAATAATAAGGGCTGCCTTTTAATTTTAATTCGATGACATATCATTAAAAGAAAAGTGGAAAAACCAATGAAGAGCATTCACTTTACTCATCACAGTTCTGTCAGTGACAGTGCAGTGTGGATTTTGGTCAATAGAAATGAATGAAAAGCAGCCCATCACTGGAAACAAAACAAAATGTATGTATACATAGGCACTCCTGTTTAGTATAAATATTTACCAAGAGTTAAAGACTATTTACATTAACATATATTTATAAAACAGCGTGGAAAGTGGTGAAAAACAAATATATGCCATAGTACAATTTTAATTTTGTTTTATTATTCCTGTTCAATGTAGCTCAGCCATTAAAAGCCCTTATTTGCATATATTATGTCAGGATTCACAAAGAGTCCTCTGTTTTCTGTCGTGTCCTTGCAGCAGTCTGATTTCTCTTAGTGTTCTGCCATCACTGGTCTGTGCAGGAGAGATCAGAGCCCTAATAATAGATTTTTGACAGGGAGCTCGCCTGCTACCTGCCCTACACAAATCCTCACTGTTCATGTTTGCTTCATGGCAACAAAGCAGACAGAAGGAAAATGCCAAGTGCTGAGTTTGAGGTACAGCCCTGCCATAGCTTGACATTTCAGCAGAATAGCAGTTTATGAGATGCATAATTTTTCATCTGGGACTCAGCTGCCATTTTCATAGAGGCTTGCAGCTCATCGACTGACTGGAAGTAGGGCAAAGGTTTACAGCATAGATCAAGGTCTACATCCTTCCTATAGCTATTTAAAAATAAGTATTATTCTCTAGATAAGGTCAGAGAACTAAGCATTTTTTCCCCATTTTCAATATTTTCTAGCCAATTTCATTCCCACAAAGAAAACACTTTTAGCACAGGTGCCATTTGTAGTTGATTAAAAATGATCATAATTGATTTCATTCACCCAAAGATGAAATGGCTCCTGGAGAAAGAATGAAGAAGGCTTTACACAGAGCATTTGAACAAAGCTCTGTTTTCTCCTCCTCTTACTTTGAAAAAAGCTCATTCTGATCTTGAAATGAGTGAAGAATCTTCACTCCTTAAGTGTAATTGGTTTGTAGTTTATTATTGTTAGAGATTGGATTTAAATTTTCACATTCATGCACATGTACTTGGGAAACAAATGTAGTGCAGGTACATGTAAGTGAGTGTTTAATTTAGAATTACACATCTCTGTGAGCTTCAGTAACAGTTCACCATGTCAGAGCCTCATATAGAACAATGGTACAGTACATTGGATTAATTAAAGAAGCCTTGCAGAGAACTGAATTCTCAGTATGTCAAGATTTCAATTTTATGTTAAATATTTTCTAAAGGCCAGACCCTTAAATCTCAGGGGCTGTACCAAGCAGTGAGCTGTGAATTTAACCATAGGCTAACTGCTAATGATAAGGAAAAGAGTCCAAGTTGAGGCAGCTGTAATACAGTCATTGGATTAGGCTATCAATCACTCAGTTCCCTGAGGAACAGGCAAAGACGACAAAACAGTGAAAAGGGAAATTAGGAAGGGAGGGCATGACTGGAATGAGATTCTTCACCAAATGTGTCTGTTAGTTGGCTGAATCCCCCAAGCATCAGACAGGAATGTCCAGCATTGCTCTCAGACTAAAAGCCAAGTATTTGTTCCAAAGTCCTAGGAAACCATCAAATCATCATTAACTGTTGCTGTTCTGTGCAGGCTGCTAGAAATGCAATTGGCTACATTCTCCTGGTTTAACAGCCTGTAATTAGGTTAATCTCTAAACTGCTGCTGTTGAACACTCTGGATTTACTGTTTATATCAGAGCTCATATAGAATATGTACAGTTGAAATAAATCATTTCGCAGTTGATTGGGGTTTTTAATAAACAGAGAATTGTTAAGCTATCAAGTCTTACTCATGGCAACCAAAGGCATGTGTCAGAAAGCAATTAATATAAAATCCTAAATTCTTCTCAGACATAATATGAGAAAAATAAGAGAAAATCACTGTAGTATAGATTGCAGGAAAAGAGCAGGGGGAAAGAATATGAAGGTTTATTCTGGGTGCAGGTAGATAAAATGGGAAATCTGTTCATATAATGGTTTAGATTAACATGCTTAAGTAATGAGTGCTTTCATAGTTAGCATCTTGAAGACACAGTCTGATTAACAAAGAATGGAAATGAATGGAGAAGGTAAAAAAAGATGTCAGAGTGTTTCAAAGCAGGTTGGTGGAGCAGGAGTTTGTATTTAAACCTGATTACACTTATGGGTATAGGTGAACATACCACAGGTAAACTATGACCTGGTAAGGAGATGTGAGTCAGTCAGGAACAGAAAATCTTTCCTTCTGGTAATATCAGCAAGATTGAACCCGGTGGTGGTGACTTTGTCAGCATGAATTGATTGTCTTTCTGTGTCTGTCAGGTCTGGGGAAAAGGTGTCTTTCTCTTTATGGTCACCTCTTCTAATTTTAAGAAAAGACACACCAACAAAAATCTCTTGTAGTATTTTTGTGTCATGTCTTTTGGAGATTATTGTGTTTAAAACTGAAATATTTCTGTTGTAAGAAGATTGCTATAATTAATTTTATAAGTAATTTAACTACTTTTCAGTATCTTATGAATTATTTATTTGGAAAGTACTTGCCATTTAAGTACTTTTCAGTTTATTCTAACACAAGAATTAAGATACTATCAACATTTTCAAATTCATTAAAATAATAAAAATCAAGAAAAACTGTGGTGAAGTCTACTTCTAGGTTTGTTTGCCATTAGGTCTCAGCAGGTCTCAGCCTTGTTCACCTCTCTCCACAGATCTTCACAATGAAGTCAAAATTTCTTTTGACTTCAAGATGATGCTTGAATGAGGTCTAGAGGCTGTGATGGCTTGCAGTATAACTCTCCAGCTTTTCCTACAGCTGAAAGGCTACCACTAACTACAAAAGTGTGTTTAAACTGAGAGAGCTGAGTGCCCTGTACTGTCCCAGTATTGGTTGGAGGGGTTGCTCTGGCTGCTGACCTTTCTCTGGAGATCATTAATTAGAGTTGGGCCAAGCTTTCCTCTCTCAGTGTGCAGGTGATGGCACAGGTGACATTCTGTCATTCCAGAAGAAGTGGGTAGGCATGTGGTCATGGACTGGAGCACAAAGATGTTCCAGGTGGCAGTGTTCAAGTAGGTTTGTAAGTCTACAAAGCTTTGTTGCAGTGTATGTATATGATGGATTAAAATCTGCGTACTAGTTATGAGAGTTTAGGGAGCTTCAGTGTGGGAGGCAGAGGAAATACCTGACAAAGGAAATAGGGTCCCAATTCATGTGATTTTGTGTCGATGTTACGAGCTCCCTGTTGTTGATCGTGCAGGGCCCATAATTATCTTTCCTGCTGACTTGTTATTCCGTACCTGAATCAACAGCAGGGTTTGTAGTACAGGTGGTACTTAAGAGTGATCAATGATACAAGTACCTTCTGTGGAAATTATAAACTGTACCTGTCACTCAGAGCAGAAGCTCTAATTATATTCTCCCTCCACCCCTCAAAAACACCCCAAAACCAAACCACGAATGTGGTAGAATTTGTAAACAGTTCTGAATAACAATTGTATCACTAGAGGTTAAAACCCCTAAGTTTAACCTGGTCTGTCTCAAGCATGTTCCTTTCTTCAGTATTTTTTTCATATTGATTTGCTCTAGTCACCAAGTGGCATATATTGTCTTTAGAGCCCATCTTTATTCTGTGGAGGGCATATTCTCAGGTGAAGAATAAACACATGTTTGCATTTATGAAAAAAAATGGCATCACATTTATAGATCAAAATAGGAGCTAACAAATAATTAGAAAAATGACTCCCATTTAAAATTTGTAGTATCGTTATAGACAGCCTGGAAAATTATTCCTGGCCAGAGCCTTTCAGCTCTGTTCTTTAAACCATTTCTCAGGCAGATAAGCTGTTTTCAACTGAAAACCAGGAAAATCTTTCCCAGGAGAGATAAATTGGTCAAAACATAGAAGAATTAATAATAAAAATAAAAACACCTGTTTACTGTTAACAGGCCCTGGAAATAGAGTGTCTTCTCTCTGGACCAATATCATCTTTACTCCGCTCTCGTTGTTACGAGTTGTGCTATATAAACAGTGAGTTTTTGAATAAACTTTGTCTTCTCTTCCATCCTGAGAATAACCGTGTAACTGTCTCTTTACTCCACTGCAACTAAAGGGTTAACACCCTAACACCACAGTCACAAAAATTTACTAGCCTGGAACTTCTTCTTATTCTTCCTTCTCTCTGTGGTCCAGCTGTGCTTGCAGAATAGGCTGACTGACTACTGTCTGCTCCCTAGTACTGCTGACAAAACACCCCAAACTTCTCTATTGTGTGTGAGCTTCTCTCTCTGGACCAGTAGCCTCAGTAGCCTCAACAGCTTATGCATCTCTGTGAGGATGTTGAGGCTCTCACCATTTCCATGACCTACAAAGTGCTTGATTGATGTGTTTTAGAAATGGGTCACAAAGTGTCTTGAAGAGAAGGTTTCACAGTTACATGGAGGTGTGCTTGCTGTGAGTAATCCTGTTGTAGATTATTTTGACAATCAGATACGGGGGTTTAGAAAAATAAAAAAACAGAAAGAAATTATCCTTAGAACAAGTTTAAACCCAAGGCATTGGTTTACACCGATCAGCCCTAGAAGGTTGTACTTACCTCATTAGTGCTGCTGTCCTGCTTCTATGTAGCCTTGAAGGGTTCTACTACTGGTTAGCTATGATTTATTATGAACTCACCAGGGAATACATCTTACTCACCTAAATCCTGCTAACATTCTGTATTTTTTAGTATCCTGCTTGAATAAGGAATAAATCCTAATGCCAACTTCACACATAAAATACAGAAGACAGAATAGAGCAGATTTGTTTAACTGGGTAGATCCTGGGTTTGTATTTCACTGGGCATCACTTCATCCCTGGTGAATGATTGCCAGAAGCATTTAAAAATGTATTTCACAACCGTCAGAACACTTTTTTTAACCTTTCAAAAGAATGCATCTAATATATAGTAGTCAGCTAGGGAATCTGCATTTTAATGTGCCTTTTCATGCAAGCACTTCATTGTATACAATGAGCTGTATAAATGTCCTGCTCACACACAGGATATACAGACATATACTACAAAATCTTTTAGAGAACCAGCTGTAAGAATTCAGTTTTCCAATTTATGATCAATTTGCAGTTTCTGCATTGCTGGGTAATTGAAATTGTCTTTCCTATTAACATGCACCATGTTACCATCTTCCCTAAGTTCCCTTTAAATCCCAGAAGACACTCTCAGTCAGGGGTTGAGCCACTGTTATTTGGGTTAAGTGAGAGCTGAGGGAGAGCTGTTGAGCACAGCGTCCCACCGTTTCAGAATGAGAAATCCATTGCAGATACACAGAGAGGGTGTTTTTAATGGCATGGGGTCTGTCCATGGAATGTGTGGTACCACACCTGACTCAGCACCGAGGTAAGGATGATGCTCTGAAGAACTTTGTTACAGGCAGCTCAAAATGAGGAGAGAGCTGTGTGGTTTTTGCAAGCAGGCATGTCAATGAAGACACAGCTGTTTTACAGTACTATCTGTTCAGAAATGTTTCATGACCCTATTGAGCGACCTGTTGGTTTCCAAAAGAATGTATGGTTACTCCAGTCCATATTTTGGTGGGTTGAGCTTATTTTACTCCTGTCAGCTATCGCTCTCCTTAGGCTGTTAAGGCCATGTCAGCTGCTCACCTATTTGAGTATCCCAGAACTGGCAGTGTTTTCACCAATTTTTGAATATATACCCACTCAAGAGCTGCTTAGTTTTCAGTAGTGAGTACTTAGAGAAATATTTTCATTCTAGGCACTGATAAATTTTGTACACTTTCTGAAAAGGAACTGCCAAACCATACTCATAAGAATCTGTTCATTATTTTATATGTAAAAGGAGAAATTTTATCAGAACTTACTGAAGGTGAGATTTGGAGAATTCAGAATTCAGATCAGGAATATCTGGTGGCACCTTACTTTCTCAAGAAATATTAGGAAAAAGTCTACTATGTGGTATATTCTGATTTATTGGTATAATGGAGAGGTTGTTTGTATCTTTGTTGTTTATAAAAACACTCTAGATGATCAGTTCTTGGCAGGTATCCAGAAAGGAGGTAAACCCTGCCAGATTTATGGAAGTCTTGTTCCATTTTGTTGTGGGGAGTTTTAGTACAGAGTTCCCTTCTGTGTGTGGGGCTGGCACACAGATTTCTTTCTGATGTGTTTGTTTTTCTTTTCTTTCAGGCTTAATATTTTACAGCTCTGAGACATCCTCAGCTTACTGTTGGAGTCAGATAGTGTAAAATGATCCTAAAAAAAAGTCACTTTTAGTGTCTTTTCCAAACTTGGACTTCTCCAGGGCTGCCTCTACTGTGCTTTGCTATTTCTTTCAGTTTGTCATAAATGAGATGCTCTGAGCCAAAGATTAGCACAGAAGGCAGGCAGCAGTGGTGCTCTCTCCTGCCTGTGCTACCTGCACTGCCTTCCTGAGCTGTGCCACTGCCACTCTGTGTCTGTGTCTGCCCTGGGGCTGTCCCAGGGAGGCCAAGCTCAGAGAACACAGCAGATGGAAGCAGAGGTGCTAACCAAGTACAGCTGAGGGTTATCCCCTAAGCATCAGGCACTTCACTGGGAGACTCCTGGGCTTCCCCCTCATCCCTGTAAGGAGTCAGGCATTCTCAGAAGTGGCTTTCTTTCTCACTCCATTGATGCATCAGAAATTTGAGGTTAGTATATTCCTTACATATTAGTACATGTACTGCTGTCAAATGCCTAAGGCAACATGCACCTACATTTTGTGGTGAAATTCCAGTGGTTAGGCAAGTGAGTGATGCAGGGTTTACTGGTGCAGCTTAGATTTCTCTTTTTGAAAATGCAGCTGTATGTTATTTTATCCCAGTCCGTTTTCTAGTCTGATGTTACAGTAGAAAGTGATATTTTTAAGCTTGGCATTAAAATATCTTCCAATCAGTTAATGTAAGCATCTGGTGTTTTTATGTATTTTAGAAGCCCTAATAACAGCATTACAATCCCTTAATGCTGTTTTTCACTTTCTTGTTACAGTAGGTATATGGCACACATCTTCTGGTTTAAAAAGCTCAGAACAAATTTCAGCAATTTAATCTCGGTGTTAGAAAAAGGATCACAGCAGCTGCTATAGTATTTTGTATTTATGCTAGTTTTTGTAAAGATTCATGACATGCTCCCTGGGAGCTAAATATTGACAAGCATGCTCTGGCAAGCAAGATCAAGCTTGGTGAGTTAGCACAGCTCAAGTCTCTGCATTGACACTGTAACCCAAGTCTGGAAACTATTATCCTACACCATTTATTTTGGCTTTATAGGTGATACTGTCCACTTGAATTAAGGATTTCTGCTGTATTTTTAATACTGTAACTGTGGATTCATATTTGATTTAGGACCACAGTACTTGCAAGGTTGGTTATACATCTGTGTTTGATGACATCTTCAGTAGTGTATTGTGTATAGAATCACAAATGACAGCATAAAACCTACATGATTTCAAACCTACGAGCCAGAAGTAAACATTGAGCATAAAATAATTTTAAAATCGCATTTATCTTTTAAACTGTAGAACAAACCATGTCCTAAAACTGTGGGTCTATGAAAGCTATTGATCAAAATTGAAGTCTGGACATGTATTCATTATGGGAGGTAATTCAGGAGATTAATTTTTTGTGTATTCTATAGGTAAAAAGAAAAATCCACTATTTTACTAATTGTAAGAGCACCATGTTTGTAATGCTTTTAGTTTACTTTTTGAATTTCTGAGTAAAGAACTTAAGCCAATTTGGGCTTCTAGTAAGCTTGGCATATACATTAAATTGATTACCAGATGCATTGTGCAACATATGGCATTGTACAGACTTTGTGTGCTTCATAGTATTTTCTTAAATTACCATCATTTGTTTTGATTCCAAAAATGCACTTGTCTCGGCTTTCTAGTGCTTTGGACTTAAATGCAGGCTTTTCAGTGCTGAACAGATGTGTTAGAGTTTCACATGGAACATTTACGCTTTTGTGAGTCTTCCTCTTTGAGTTTTCCATTCACAGTATTATGTCAGTGATAGCTCATGCAAATGGGATATCTTCATTTTGGTACGTACACTGATGGCCTAAAATAACCTTCAGAATTCCTAAGGATTCTACATAACCAAGAAAAACATGGAAGCAATACAGTTTTTCCCAAAGATACTGCCCCCAAAGTGAATCAGATATGTTTTCTTTTAGGTTAGAGAAAAGCAGGAAACAAGATAAAAATAATTCCTTTATGGGTGACAGCAACAGCTAACTGCAGTCCTGTATGCTTATGTGAACCCCTATGTTTCCATGCTTAAGGCTGTGGTGTGAATGGGCATAACACTTCATCCATGAAAACACACAGAATAAGGTGCTTGGCACATTAGTATGTAATTTACTTCTGAGAGGAGACTGTTTGAGTTGATTTACAAAGCATGCTTCTAAAAAATTATCCTTTAAATTACAAACATTTTCAGAGAAAAGGGTAAGAGGACATTCTGGGACAGGGGATGAGGAATTTGTGACCGGGAGGACCAGCTGCTGCCTCTTCTGCTCAGGTGGAATTGCTGTCTTTACACACAATAGCAGGCCTCCCCTTGCAGTCTTTATTCTGGGAGATAAAAATATTACACTTTTGTCTAGCATTTGGACATCCTCTCCTAGAAGGCACTGTGTAAGTGCCAGATACTGCTGGTGTGTGTTTAGCAGTAGCAGTGTGTGTTCTGATCAGTATTTTAAAATCAACAAATGCTTTGTGGGCCCCTGGCTTTCTGTTAATTGGCCTTTACTTTGATCACTGAAGACCAACAAATGCAGTTTAGGAGTTATGTTGCTACCATTTTTCTTCAGTGGAAGCTGAGGGGATGAGTAAGTACATCAATTAAGTCCCTTACTCACCCTCTGAGCTACCCTCATTGGATAATTAAAGTGATCTGGCAGAGCAATACACTAAATTCCCATGCACCCCCTTCTGTTGCTCTGAATACATCAAACAAATGAATATTTAGCCTTATTAATGCTGTTATTTTTTATTAATGCAGAAAGCAGAGTTATGATCTGGGTGTATAATTTCTTCTTGAAATCAGCACTGAGTTGTGTGACTGGTCACAAGTAGGACTGATATAACCATGTTTTAATTACCAGCTCTCAGTAATATATCCAGAGCTAGTAAAGGCCTCTGCAAATAGGGTTTGGGCTTCCTTTATTCCACAAATAGTTTACATAGCATGGACAAGCAATTTTGCTTTCCATTACAGCACTGACTCCTCGGCTTTCAGTACATTCTCAGCTAAAGAAATGGCATGAAATTTCCTATAATTGGGAAGGTTATAAAAGAGAAGATAAAGAAAACAAAATTTTAACTTGTCATCCATGCATATCTAAGGCCTCAACTAAATCCAAGGTATCACCTCTTTGTTGGAGGGGGAGCCTTTTCATTCTTGGAATACTGCAAAGCACCATCCCCAAGAGTCACATCATGGGCCAAGGGTATTTTCCAA
Source organism: Toxostoma redivivum (assembly GCA_013397375.1). NCBI lineage: Eukaryota > Metazoa > Chordata > Aves > Passeriformes > Mimidae > Toxostoma > Toxostoma redivivum. Next base: position 334,543 of record VXBI01014480.1, read on the forward strand.
ATGCTTCTTGAACTCTGTCAGGCTGGTTTCTGTGACCACTGCCCTGGGGAGCTGTTGCAGTGCCCATCCACACTCTGGGGGAACAACCTTTTTTTAATATTTGCCCTAAAAAAAAAAAAAATAATTTAAGTGTAAGGAAGTAAACATTTGGAAACATATGTACCTAGTTATGAAACCACAATTATAAGAAAGCATTCTTGTGTAATGAGCTCTACATATCTGTCATGCAGTGTTTTAATGTCTACAGTAGTTATTAGTTGAATATTTCTATTCTCTGAGCAACTGCCATTCTTGAAACTGATTGATGTTTATGAATAAAGCACTTTTATTATGTGTTGCCAACTTGTGAAGACCAATCTTATAACCTACAGTGCCTACAAAGGAGTGATGATACCTGCTCTTTCTGGAACTAATCACATCTGAAGAAAATGAAAGGCTGAAAACATTGTGGATCTTTTCTGAAAAACTTTAATTGCATTGTAGACTATTCTACTACAAAATGCTTGTATTGTTTTATCTGACAAAAGTGACATGAGGGGAAAATAATTTTACAGGAAGAGACATGTTTGAATGTAGGTAACTAGCACTGTGAAATGGCTTGGCTTGAGGCAGTGAATTTATTTATGAGCTGATGAAACTGTGGTCTCAATTTTTCATTGTCTGGGTGCAAAACAGTCTTCTGATAGGGTGTGCTGGCTGCAGAGTCTTCAGTGACCTTTCATTGGCTTGTTTTGTGGGTTTGTGCTCTGTCTATTCTGGCCAACAGATCTGCAGTTTCAGAGAAGAAAAAGTACAAGAAAAAGAAAAGAGAATGTCCCTCCAAGAGTTTATCTTCTTAAGGCCATACTGTCTTGCTAGGGCCTAGACAATCTCTAATCATGCTTTTAAAGTTTTTCAAAGGAGGAAAGCTGTAAGAAAACATTACAGGCAAGTTAGTGGTAAATATTGCTCAGAGAGAACTCAAGATTTGTGAAGGTTTTGTGCATTATTAAAATTTCTTCATCCTCATCCTGCCTCTGTCCCTTACAGACAGATCTGTAAAGTCATAGTGCCCTCTGGCTCCAGTGGGAGCTACCAGGAAATGGGAATGGGAAAAGGGAGCTTCTTGTGCTTTCCTCCCAAAATAAAGCAGAGAAAGAAATTGATGCTAGCCAACACTGGCCTATAATGTAATGTCTGAGCTTAGCTTGTAGGAGCGAGTTCAGCTGCTGACACTAACCTAAATGCACCAACAGGAAGCCCCCAATGACTATATTTGTACTTTGGAAACCACCTAAAGATGGAAGATTGCTGCTCCAAAGGCCCGTCAAGTTCTGTATTAAAATTCATAAGGCAAGTCTTGAGCTGAAGAATCCCTCCAATAAACTCTTTTCTGCAGGTAGAGTGAGAACCCAGATGTTCTCTAACTCATAATTTGATCACCAGATTATAGCTGGTCCTGCAAAAATCACATCCCATCCAGCCCTCAGTATGAAGAGCTCTAGGTTTTGCTCTTGATCACATAAATCTTTGTCTGCCCAGATGCTTTTGTGTCAGTCAGAAACAGCAAAGGGAAATTCTCAAAAGCCCCCATGCTATGCTTCTTTTCCCAACCCTACTCTGGTAGCAGCAGCCTGCTTCCCAAATATCTCAGAAGACTCTGGTATGGCCCTTCTTTCCAAATGATGACACAGCCCACCAGCATACAGACACATGCAGATCCCCATGAACAGCCAAGGTAGATAGTTTCCATTTATTGCTGGGAGGAAAAAAAAGTGTCAAGTAACTTCCTACTCATCCTATGGCAAGCAGAGTAGGGCTGTGTGCTTCAGCTACCTTAGGTATAGCTATCAGTTCTCCTACTCTTGGTTGTGTGAGTCTTGAGAAATGGGAAGTGTTGAAATAAATGGCTATGATACACACAGTGTTGAAATAAACATTTATTTTAACACATTGTATGTGATGAGCCATTTATTTTAACACTTTTCAGCTGAAGTGTTGAAATAACAGGTTTTATCAGGGGACGTGTCATCCACTGTTTTATGTATATGTGAATATGGAAATATATCTACTGAGTGTGCGTTTATATATATACTCACACAGATTATATGGATATGTAATAATAATAATAATATGGTGGATGTGTATGTAGACACTAATGCACAGGCAAATATGGTGTTTTCTACTCAAATTGAGTCTTGTTTGACAAAAATTTGTGTTCGTGACGTATTTTTAATATGTCTATGTATCTATAAATAGATCTAAATATGTTGGTATATAAAGTTGTTTATTACTAGGTAACAGCAATTGGATGAGATAGATAAAATACAGGGACAGACAAAATAGATAAACCTCAAAATAGGACAATGATTGACATGCGTTATGTAAAGCAAGAAAGAAATAGTTCATCTGAGCTTTCTCATTATCTAGACCTGGTTTCTTTAGTTTGCCATAGTTTCTGAAGTTCTACTTTCCTTTCTGTGATGGACTTCTAAAAGTGGTTATTAAACAGCACAAGGTAGGAGCCAGGTTTTGTAAATGACCCGAAAAGTTGTTGTACTGCATTTCTCAGTAATTTTGGCTTTTTAAATACAGTGTAGGAACCTCAATTCCCTGCTCAGCAGGCAGTCACATCTCTTCCAGTGTGTCTTTACTTGTACTAAATTGCCTTTTTGCAGTGAGAATTCTGTATGTGCTAAAGCACTGGCACAGACACGTGGGCACACGCCACGTCCTGGCTCCAGGGTCATGCTGACCGTGGTGGTTGTAGGGAGGTTAAAACCAGCTCAAACAAAGGTAGCACTGCCGAGGCTGACAGAGGCAAGGCTGCCTTTGAACAAATCTGTAAATAGCCAGAGCCATTTCTACCACACTTCAGGTTAAATGTCAGTCCCTGCATTGGAAGAAAAGGGCAGCAAGACCTACCCCATGATAAAGTGAACTATTCACATCTTTTGAGGGCAAGAATTCGGCAGGAACTCATTTGTCTCTTTGTGATGGCTGCAGTGATCTTGTCTGGTAACTGGACAATATTTTCTAAACGAGCTTTTTGTTGGCTCTTTGGGCTCTTATGCTGGTCCTATTCACGTGTCCTTTTCCTTGCATCATGTCAGGAACTTACCCTGGCTATTAGCACTATTTTATTACCTTCTCATTACTGTTGTACCATTATTTGTTTGTTTGATTAGCAGTGGCCCTCTCTGGGTGGCAGGCAAGGTTTGTCCTGGCCAGGGAGGGTTTCAATGCAGAAGGTTCCAGACCTCCCACCACTGGAGCAGCTGGCTTGGGCTCCAGGTCATGGTGGGCAGCAAGAGCAAGGCAGAGAAAGGGCTCCCTGAGCCAACAAAAGAACATGGAAACCATTCTGTCAGACAGTTTCCAGCTCCAAGTCAAACCAGAGTAGAAACCATAAGTGAAATTAAATAATGAATGTTTGATGAATTGCAACAGAAAATGCTTTGCTAGGTTTCATGCTGGCGACCAGAAGTATTGACTTTTAGTGAATCTGTAGTTTTCAGTAAGAGAGTGGCTTTGTTAGGAAATGTTTAACCACTTCTTGCAGCATTCACAAAACAATTTGTATCTGTCCTCTTGGTTTTTCCTACTGAAGTTTGATATGAGTGAAAATTCCCCCATGTCTCCATGGATAAATAATATTTACAGATAAGAAAAATTTAATTTCTCCCTCTCTCTTTCTGTGATTCTAGCCTTTTTTTAATTGAGAGAATTCTCTGATGAGTACTAAACATTTATTGAATGAGAACTCTGGTGATTTTGTGAATTTTTAGCTGAAAGAGCATAAATAATTTGTATTATTTAAAAAATGGTAAAATTAAATTCTAAAAAGGACACTGATTTTTTTCTGTGATTATAGAAGTTCAAGATTTTTTTTTCTATTTGAGTATAGTTTTTTTAAAGAAAACATGAAGCAAAATTATTGCCTGTTTTTTCCACTCAGAGGTTGGGTTCAAGTCTGTATGTGTCAGAAACAGAATCACATCTGATGTAAGCTTTGAAATTAAGAGGAAGGGCCAATAGTTACCAGAACTATTGACATGCTATCAGTGTATCAAGATGGTCACGATATGCTGACAAAAATCCTGTCGGTTGATATGGTTTCAGGAGCCTGCTATAGCAGAGTTAGACAGAAGTTGTTTCAAATCTGCAGAATCATGAACTTTATTCTAAAATCTTGTGACAAAATCCTGAATTCTCTGTAGTCAGCTGAACCCTTGCCATTGACTTGGTAGAGTCGGTACATTGCCCATCACAACTTTGGAACGACGTGAAAAATGGGGCATTCATTGGTTTGGAGGTGTAGGCTGACTGATGTAGAGATATTCCATAAAAGGACTATTCCCTCGAATTCTCCATTGGTACATGAATAACTAAAATTTTTGGCTGGAAACAGCCAGAACCTGAGTAAGTATTACATTATTGTTAGTGATTTTGGCAAATGGCTGTTAATGAGTAATAATGGGCTGAAGGACTGACCAGGCAGGGAAATAGATAGGGAGCAATGAGAGGAGTCATCTCTGGATCTTGAGAAGTGCTGGACTGTGCAAGGTCCATCCTGCTCTTGCTTTCTGGGAACTTCCTGTGTTTTTTAGTGCTCTAAATATCGTGTGTCCTATTTGCAGACCTCATAACAACTGTTTAGTCTTTCTCTCTAAACACGTCTGTTCATTGGGTTTTCTTCTGCATATAAATGCATTCTCTGGTCATTTTGAAGGATGTGTCTGCTACACTGTTTCATTAAACCGCTGTGTTATCAGGTAATTGTTTAAACATAATGCCATAGCACTATCAAAAGGAAAGGTGAACTAATGGCATTTGCAAATGTCAGGGATTATCTTAACACTTTTATTATAGTTTATAAAAAGTAGGTTCGGGGCATTCCATGGCAATTATTTCCACAGAAATTGGTTATTTAAATAAATTGCTAATTATCTGGATATGACAGTACTGAAAACCCTGCTAATGAGTTATTTGATAAGTGTAGCTTATGGTGGCCACCTACAGGTGGCAGAAAGAAAGAACTGGCAGAATAATTGCAGTCAGAAGGAATGTGATGGAAATGGTTTGTGTGTAACCTGCGAGTTTCCCTGGACTGTTTGCAAATGCAGATTATGTAAAGTACTTTGGTTGCCAGTACTAGGCAGCATGTACAATATGCAGAAAATGTCTTAAAGAATTATGTTTTCTGAGCTTTTCTCCTGATCTCCAAACTTTCTTACCTACTTACTTTCCAAAGCATTGGATTGATATCTACGGTGCCTGAACTTTTCCAGACCATTTTCCTTGTATAATGCTTTTCACCCGAGTTTGTTATATGCTGTCATTGGATTCTTTTGCCATTAGCATGATTAATTTTAAGAGTCTGGGAGATATCCATGTTTATTTTCTTCCAATAAGGTATCTACAGAGGGAGGAAAGGTGATGTTACTTAGATTTGGCGGCTTACATTTTTTAGCAGCACAGACTTTAGCAGTGACTTATTAGTAAAAAATTAGATATCAGCTGCTTCTTCTGTGTAATATTTAGGCTCAGTGGTTTAAATCTCAAATTTTTGATATAATATAATGCAAATCAAAGAATCATTTTACTTGAAAATGCACAGAGTGGGGAGTATTGACACAAATTCATTTTTATTCCATCTAGTATCCATAGATACAAAAATTTGGTTTGTGTTTATCTAATATCCAAAGGTATGAGAGTTTGCTTTCCTTTAAAATCTGTTTCTGTTGTTCATAGAGAGTTTGATAAAGACCATTGAGGTTGTTTCAAGATTCAGTCTCAGTCTGAATTGACTCTTTTGGCTGTTTTTTAATGGACCTGGATCATCTTTACTAAAAGGCCTCATAAGAGCTGCTGTGTACATGCACTGAAAACTTCAAACTATCAAATTGGTCCAATATTTTGTAAGTGAGAATGTAGCCCAGTATTCAAGATGTCTGGGATTATTTTTCTTCCATTGGTGGATCACTGAATTGTTTTTTCTAGGAATTCTCAAAGCTACTGGATTGCCTGAAACTTAACACCAGGCTTCTTGAAGAAGGTTTGGCTCTCAAGCCTCAACCTAGTGAAGATTTTTGGTGTTTCACAGGATCAAGTCCTCTCAGGACTCCTAGTATATATGAAGTCATAATAAAACACGTGTCTTCTGGCATTGGTAAAGGGTTTTTTTACTTCCTAAGAAAAAATTAGCAAACAAATAAGCAGGTGTGTTATCTTTCATCAGTTTGTCCATCAGCCTACTATCCTCAGTGGACAAGAGTAGCTCTGCCTACCTGTGCTGATGAGGGAGAGATGTTTGATTGATGTATCTTCTGCTTCTCCTTCACGTTGTGTTTTCACTATTGGATTTCCTTGATTGATAGTCTGAAAAGTCTTACCTTTTATTAAAAATAAATAAATAAATAAAAGGTAGAGAAAGCCAAAGCTCTTTGTTTTAAAGCAAGAGAAAGGTCAGGAACTTTCACATCCTACAATTATTTCCTTGTTTATGTCTTTCTGAAATAGCATCTATTTTTTCCATAATGAATGAGATTTGAAATAGTAGCTAGCAACTCAGAGTAGCACGTCATCTCTACGAGGTATTTTTCTGTCTTTCATTTTTATATCTCACTCGCCTGCCTGAGGTCTTGATAAATGGACTTTGTTTATTAAATCTCATTATTTTACAGCAAGGTAAATGATAGCCACATCTAGCATCTGGTAGCAGCTGTAGCACTTCTATCAGGAGAGCACCATATCAGCAGTTTCCTCAGCTATGGGTGCTTAACTGGTGGAATTACAGATCCCAACGTGTCAATGTAGTAGATGCTTATCTTTTAGTATGTGAGCTGTCTTTCAAATGCATGCTGGATTTTGACCTCAGCTTCTTAAATACCATTGGATTTATCAGAAAACGTTCTGCAAATTCCCACTACTACTTACAGGTCCTTTAAAATTTGGCATTAAATCTCCTTTATTTCAACCTTTTAAAAACTCCTTCTCCACAAATCACTATAATGGAATTTATTACCTTCCTATGTACTTGTATGAAGATGCAGGAAAATAGAGATTGTTAGTCAAATTGACTGTTCATTTCCTTTTTTGTTTTTTCTAATTTGCATTTTTTAATAGCTTGCATTACTATTGTTTCTATTATTTGCTTGCTTTTTTTTTTTCTTTAATCTGGTAGGTTATTTCACCATTTCATTATGCAGTAGGGTCTCTATGACAAGCAAATCACATTGTATTCCAGCCCAGCAGCTTTTGTTAGGAGAAGCTTCTGAGCTGTGATGGAAAATATAAGGGAGAATGGCTGCAGCTTATGTTGTGCTTGTTCCATATGACATAGACTAATAAAAAAAATGCTGGGATGAATAGTGAGACCTTAGTGAACCCTCTGATTGTCATTACATCCATTTATTTACTCTCATCAGAAGCACTTCTGAAATGTTTTTAAATTCATTTGGGTGAATTATAAATGAATGGAATACTTTTGCAATCATACCAATTTATCACTAATTTACTAATCATCAAATGTAAGTAATAACTCATATTATGAATATCAAATTCAGCTGGTACTAAAAAGTACCTATGTTTTGTAATAAATTCTAAGTCTCATTCCTAATTCTGCTAGACTTCATTGAATCATGTGCTTGATTTCTTTGGGCTGAGTGAAGGCCTTTCTGATTACCTATTGTGCTGAAACCTTAAATAAGCTGTCATTTTGGTCCTTTTCCTGTACTGACCATGTACAGAGACAGTCATTTAAGTAAGAAGGGGGCTAATTATATTCTGGAAATATTTTCTTGTGGAACTCTTTGCTGCAAGATATCTTTACAGCCAGGGGTCTACAAACCTTTAAACCCCAATGAAAGCAAACTCTTAGGAGTTACATTGGGATTCAAGTGTATAAACCTTCATGCCTCAAAGCAGATTGGGAATAAATTTCCCTATAGCCACATAATTTCAGAGTTCCCAGTGTCTGTGTTCTTTCACCTTTCTAAAAAACAACTGCCTCATCACAGTGAGAATCTGGAGTGGTGTCAGCCTGAAAGCAATGTAGCAAGTCTGATGTTTACTTCTAGCTTCAATTTCAAAAATTGAATGTTTGAAGAATTTCCTGAACTACTGTTTTTGATGAGATTACTTTCAGTGGTTTTGGCTGTGTAGTGTATGTTTTGGCCTGTATGCATTCCAAAAGGCTTTATTTTTAAATCTGTCAGGGCAAACAGCATGGTTTCCATTTCTTTTCCCTCAAGCATTTCTCTAAGGCTGGACCATTAATTATGTCATATTATTTGCTCTTTGGACATTAGCAGTCATCCTCTTTTAAATAATTATTCTGTTTCTTTTAAACACATTACAATCAATCTAGCCCAAACAATGGGAAATAGTCCCTAGTGTCCTAGGGAAAGTTCCATCCCTTCTGTAATCTGTTCTGTTGGGATCTTAGATACTTTAAAGCAGTTTTGGTGAGATTTCACATTTTTTATCTATCAGGCTCTAGTTTTCCTGTAAACATATCAGTCGTGCATATTGACCTAGGCTGTTCCTTTCATGTGCATAAGGTTTGGTTGCTGTTACCTCATTCAGTACTGAGGGGGAAAAAACTTCCTGACAGCCACAGCCATACAGGTCCTCTTGGAGTGATGTGTCCTCCCTTACACTATTGTTGCCCAATGATGGCATCAAATTATCCTAAAGCTTCTCTAAATTAAGTAGAAATTTTAATGATGTGGGGGTTATCTAGAGAAATCCCAACTAGCCAAAAAAATAACTGGAAGTGTCATCTATCTATGCTGTCCATCATTTAATGAGCAGCATCTGTAGGCATATTTTTAATATTTGCATACCATCAGTAGAACATAGTCAAAACAGATACATTGCAGACACAGTGTATTCAGACTTTAATCATAATCCTCTAAATATAGCAGGGAGTTGTCTGACTCAACCTCTATGTACCATTGGAAATACAAGCTCCAGTTTTGGAGATACTACCATAGATGAATATACTTTTTCTTTTGAGAATTTGAATATCATATTAATTGTTAGAGGGGGCTTGCTTAAAGAATTATCTGAATCTACAAACATCCAGAAGGGGAAACAAACAAAATATGAAATATCAAGTGCAGTGAAATGGCAGTTTTAAACCATTTTTAGTTGAACATAAAGAAATGAGATTTTTGCTCTTACTTGCACAACATTTAGGTTCAAAAAATCAACCTGATTCTCTATGTAGAAACATAGATCTCTATCTGCAGTGTACTGTATTGCAAAGTATTGCTTTCTGTTTCAGACGTTGTTGGTCTTTGTAGTGAGCATCAGCTAAAATGTTCAAGCTAGCTTTGCACTGTTTATCCAAATGTTTCTCCCATTCTCTGTATTCCAGCCGCATTGTACAAATGTTGACACCACTTGAAACCCACTTGGTGTCAGTTTATAAATGAATATAACCTCTGCACCTCAGAGTTAGGTGTTAGTTCCTGATGTGGCTGTACCATGGGGGTGTGCAAGTTCCACCAGAGTAGCTGGGATGTTGCTAAGCAGTGCCTGGTTTTCTGTAGGAAATGCTATCCGGCCCATCGCCCTCCGCGCAGTGTCTGCCATCGCCCGCGCTCTCCCAGGATTTCCCATCTTGGCAACTGGAGGCATCGATTCTGCTGAGGCTGGGCTTCAGTTTCTGCACAGTGGGGCTTCTGTCTTACAGGTACCACTTCTTTAAAATGTTAAAAGTAACTGTAATTGAGATTGTAATGGATCTTCCTTTTGAACATTCAGATAGTGCAGAGCTTCTACCATTGAAAAGAATTTTCATGTTTTTAACTTCATGCTGCTTGCTAAGAAACATTCATTTCACATGAAGGAGGAGTTGCCAAAAGAAGACTTTGGGTGTTGCACTACCAATCTGGGAAAAGGCTAGCCATGAGTTTGTTAGTACTTATTATCTTGTGCTTAGATGATTTGGAATTGAAACATCTCTCTCCCTTGTCATACAAACAAGGCTGATGCAGAATTAAGCTCGACCTCTCTGTTCTTGTATTCTCAGTTCTTTTCTGCAAAGAGCCTTCTCAAGGTGAGAGGGCTCCCAAAGGGCTCTACATTGGTCTCACAGGGAGCCAGTTTAAAATAACTTTTGTTTGTCCAGACATCTGTGTCCCTTAAGGATGTTCATTGAAACAGGAGCTGTAGCGCTGCACGAGGTGCTGGTGTTGCACTGGTGTGAGGTGTCAGCTGCATTCAGCAGTGCAGGCTGCTTGCATTGCCTGAGGGTTGGTTTGAGCTGCTGGCCACACTGGCATGGGTGGTTAGTCCCTGCCATGGAAAGAAGCCTTGGTGGCCTCATATTACAGGCACCAGGAAATCGGCCGAAAATGAGCCCCGTACCTGCTCTGCCAGGCATGGCAGGGCACCATTGCAGCATGGATGTTAGAATGGCTGAGGAGCAGGTGGTCTTTATGTTGTATTGTTCCACTGTATATTGTTACATTCTGGTAGATGTTCAGCCCCTTTATCTGTCAGTCCCACCACAGACAACAGCAGCTGTGGATCCTGTGAATATTGGCTTTGTGTCACTCCATGGGATGACTAGAGTGGTTTCATTCCCACAATTCACTTTGACACTGGAATTAGATTCAGTGTGACCATCCTTTTTACACAGCTACAGTGACTGCTGCAATTAGTCATTTGTTTGCTATGTTTCACCAANTCAAAAAAAAAAAAAAAAAAAAAAAAAAAAAAAAGAAAAAAGCAAGCCAGCTCAAAGTTAGCATCTCTGGAAGTTGAAGCAGAATTCTTTTTTCATAGAATTGCTGTGTTGCTTGCGTTCCTTGGATTTATTAGTACCATTTCCTTTTTTTTTTTTTCAGTTGTATTAAAGTGATTCAAACTTTTCTTTTTTGTGGACAGATAGAGTTTGACCTTTCTTACACAATTGTCTGAGAGGCTTCTTCCATATGAATACTAAGTAATGGTGCAAATTACAGGGCAGCATTTATGTACAAAAAAACCACTAGGATTGGCAAGGAAATGTTTTTAGTGCTCTAGATGCATTTCATTTGTTATTGCTAATAGAGCTGCACTTTCGATGGCTTTGTCTGCAGCAATGTTACATGATCTGAACTACACAGAATGAAATTATTTTCTGTTCTATATCTGCTGTATCTATTTCTAGATGACTAAAAATCAAGGGGTTTGATGTCACTTTTATATAGATTGTATAGCTGTTTGGTTTTTATTCTTTCTTTTCCTGTTGGTTTGTCCCAATGGTAATGGGAAATTCTGAAATACAATTTCATGCAGACATCCCAGTCAGTGCTTGAGAGAAAGACTATTTGATTTATAAGACATTAATTATTGTTTTCTTTTTAATAGTAATCAAATTCTCTGGAACTGGCTTCCACAACTGACTTGGTCCTATACAGATCTTTTGCCCTTTACAGAACAATTTCTCTTTTCAATGAATTTTTCCCAGAGATGCTGAAAAAACTCTTATTTTGTCCTTAGGTTTCGCCCATTTAACTTAAGTTATCTCTAGAATTGATTTTAAACTCCTCTGGATCAAAAATATCCTCAGTTAGAGTGGTTTCTTTCTGTTTTTCTAAAGTAGGGAAGTAATTTCAGATAAATGGATTCTAAAGTGTCTGTGTAGGTAAGGATCTGAACTAGTTCAATTGCATCCATTTTGAAATAAATCTTTAGTAAGCTTCATGCAAGATTGTGAATACAGGCCATAAGTCTGTTCCTCACAATGGGAAGGACAGATGGAAGGGAGAAGGAGATGAGTAATGTCTATAGAAAGTTGTAGAACAAATGCATTTACTGGGACCAGACTGAAAGGTATTTGCTTCTCAGATGCGATACATTGTGATAGACAGAAGAAGATGCCCTTATCTTCACAGGTCATCTTTGGACCCCAGTTAGGATTATTAGGATCATTTCCTTTGTTTTTCTTCTAAACAAGTCATACAAATAACCAACTAATATTCTTTTCCCTGAAACCCAATCTCTCTCACATGTCCTTGGTATCAAATGCCCAACTTGCTCCTTCAGCAGCCACAACCTCTGTTGCTTACAGCTTTGACATTCACTTCTGCTTTCTCAGTACCGACATACAGAGTACAGAATTTGTAGATAACATCGAATAAAGTGATCTACTGAATGATTCAGTATTTAAGATTCACTGCATAGCAAGTCCCTGAGTTAAGCAAGTAGAAGCTGGGACTGTACTGGGGAAATTCTATGTGTGTCCCATAGCTTTATCTAAAGTATCTTCTTTGGTTGCTGTTGGAGGTGGTTCTGAAGAGACACTCTGATACAATACTGACTTCACATTTCCAAAGCCATGAGGATGCCTTATCCAGAGGATCCAGAGGTAGGAAGCAAGCAGCCTGGGCTTTGGCAGTGATGGAGTGACCTCTGTGCTCAGCTGTGCCACAGAGGCAGTGGGCTTAAGACCGGCGTGTGTCACTGCTCTCAGCACCCTGTTCCCCAGCAGGGCTTGCAAAGGGTAGGGGCTGTCAGATCATCCAGCATTAAGCATGTCCTGTACTGCAGAGTAGCACAGCTGTCCATGGAGCCCAGCCCCAGAGCCTGGGACAGCAGCACCTGCTTGGCCCTGGGCTTCCCTTCCTTGCGTCCCAACACGAGTCCTGAGTCTCCTCTGCCATGGGAGAGGGACACTCATGGCCTAGGATAATAAGGAGGCTTTGTGTGAGTTGATTTAATTTCAATGTAGCATATTAGAGGAAAGGCTTATGAATAATAAATGTTCTTCCATTAAAAGCAAGATCAGGTTTTCCTCTTCAGATATTTCACCTGCAATCAGTTCTCCATTATTTTTTCCAATTGCTTTTATTTTTAAAACACAGGGATTTATTTTCCATTTGCAAAGTCATCATACACAGGAATGCAAGTCAGGAGTCAGGTGGTAAGCCATATTGTGCTGTATGCCATAACCACCTCAAGTGGTTTTTAGCAGGTATATTAGGAAATGGTGTGGGGAGAAAGTTTCAGTAATCAAAACATGTTCTATCCCCTTCTTTAGAAGATGGAGGGCAACTTCTTAATATAGTTTCTCACAAAAAGGCTTGGATGTAAGGAATTTTGCAGCAGGTATGGAAAACAAACCAGGTTATTGTAGTCAGTAGTAGCTGAGCTTAAGATTTTATATAGAAATTTAACAGAGAATTCTTCCCCTTTATGGACTTTAGAAACACTTGCAGAAAGACCCCACTTGTTTTTTAATTTCTCATTAAAGATGCTGAAACATTTCAGTCATTCTTCAGCTGATTCCATAGCACTATAGTTTTTTAACATACCTGAATTAGTACAGGCATGAAATAATAAAAACAAACAAAACAAGCAAACAAACAAATTTAATATGGAGATAATCTTGCGCTCATTGTATACAAGGAGCTCCAGAAATGTCTAGAAGCCCGTTTCTGTGATGCATGTCATTATTACAGTTTTCCAGTGAGGCTGAGGTATTTTGTTTCTAATTTATGTAAGCTTTTTTTAAAGCCCAATTTATCAAAATTAGATGTATATAAAATATACAAAATATAGATACAAAAGTTTTTTGCATGTTTTGCAACATATATGTGATTTACCATGTCACACTGATGGTTTGTTAGTTTCTTGCAAGGTTTTGAAAGAGATACATTTTTTTAAAGTCATCTTGATGCAGGAAATTAAAATGGGAAACAATTATAGAAAGTTTCAGCGGAAAGAGAAAATGCATTATGGAAAAAGCAATAAAAGCATAAAAAATATTAAAGTAAAAATCACTTCACGGTAGCCTGTATGATTCAATTGTAGATCAATATTGTGTAGTTAATGCATTAGCAGTAGAGCATTAATTTCCAATTACAGTAGGTGATCTGATCCTCTGTGTTCTGTCCATTGACATAAATGACCTTTTGTTGAAAGAGATTCTGTAGTCATTATTTCTAGCAGATGTAACGAAAAAAAAGAGGTAGACCAAAGGGGTACTTTCTAAAGTATACTTGTTTCATGGTAGAACATTTCAGCATTATATTCTGGTATGGAATACTTTGTTCATCTGGAATATTGGTAATTTTCATATAAATAATATGGATTCCTGTTCAAATAAATACCTTTTCTCACAAAGTGAGAGGTCACCCAAGTTCTCTGTTACAGACATGCATGTCTGTAAGGTTTTCTACCCAGCAGTGATTTAAAATCCACCCATGGAATGCTGCTTCTCAGAGGGACAGCCTGTGCCCTGAGCCCTTATTGAGATCCACCTCCATCCTCCCTCACCTCCTCTTGTCCTGGCTGGGATGCAGTGCCTTGCAGTGCTGTCCCTGTGCCTTGCAGTGCTGTCCCTGTGTGTGCAGTGCTGTTGTCCTCACTGTGTTGTGTTCATCCCAGACCTGCTGCCCCCAGACCTTGCCCCATGACCTTCCCAATCTCCCAGGCAAGGGAAGAAGGTGGGAGTGTGTCCCTACCACAGGCTGGATCTGCCCCCTGCCCTTCTCTCCTGCCCAGCACCAGTTGTGGGCAGGACCTCAGGGATGTGAGGAAGAGCAAAACCATTCTGGAAATGGGACAGCCCATGACAGGAAAGCAATAGTGATGAGTTTTGCCTCTATAAGATAAACTCTCCCTCCAACATGGAACACAAGAGGTTTCTGTGAGACTGCTTGTGTTTTTTTAATATTTTCAACAAGCCTTCTTGTTGGTACCTCTTTGGAACAAAAGTCTCAAGGGATTCAGGACAATTTGATTATTATTTTTTCTTCAGTAGGCTTTTTACTGAAGCATTTAGCTGAGAGATTTTTATAACAGCAGGATGGTCCTTTGTGTGTGAATAAACAGGCTTTTCCATCACAAAATCGTGGGACTTGATCTATGAGACAGTATTGTTATTGTATTTGTGCAAATATGAAACCCTTAAGGAACTCTATACTTTTTTTATAGCTACAGAACTGCGAAGTAGAGATCTGGTTCTCCGTGCACTTCATTACTCTTCTTTTTAGTTTGTGCCAGTGTCTATTGAAGTCAGTGAAGACTCTGATACCTTAGTTAAGTGAGGATTAGATCAGGCCAAAAATTCTCATCCTGGAATTGCTATTCATGCCATTTAATGCAGAGTGAAGAACTAAAAGACATTCAAATCATGGGAGTGCAGAGCAGGGGAGTGAGGGAGCTGGCCCTGTGTTTTGAAATCCCAGCTTAAGTTTCTACTGATAACCATTGGGAAAAAATACTTTGTTTTGCAATGAATAGCCATGATTTTGAATGCAGACAAAGAGTCCTTTGTCTCAGCCCTGTATGAGGAGATTGAAGTTGTGTGGATGGCTGCAAGTCTCAAACAGCCACAGGGTGCCATCGATGTGGCACAGCAAGGCTGCATTTCTCCTGCCTGGACTCCCAAAGAGTCTGGACTCCCACCCTTGCTCTGCCCCTGCCTGTCCTTACCCCAGCACATGGGGGAGCACAGGCTGCAGGCTTTGCTCTGTGCCAGGCAGAGAGTGCTCCAAGGGCAGATAAGCCCAAGAACAGGCACACTTGGGCACCAGCTGGGCACTTTCTGACACAAGCTGTGGCTTTAGGGGTAGAAGAACGAAACCTTTCTGTACAAAGCTGTCCATGACACAGAGTAGTTAAAGTGCTAGACCTAATTCTTCTCTCATGATTAAAATTGATGAGGGAAGAATAGGTTGCTGGATGCAAGGTCAGGCTACCAAAATGGTAAGAGACAAGATTCAAGGGATGGTACTTTAGACCCACCAAGATTTTTAAGAAAAAAGATGCCACTTAAGGCAAAACCACTTTTCAGATGTAACTCCTTTGATTGAGATAAGTGTAGTCTTCTGTAGAAAGAGCAGCTTTTAGACTGTATTTACAAAGAAACTTGATAGGTATTTGTACATCCATTTTGAGTATCTTCCATCACATTTGAGCCTTTGTGGCCATTTTCACTGAAATTTGCCAGAAGGGAGAAAGTGTTTTACTCTAACAAATTTTGAGAAAGAGAAAAGGCAGAGGAGAGAGAGTGGCTGCATTCCTTCACTGTAAGCAGAAGCACACTATGAGCTCACCTTCATTAGACCTCTGAGAACCCGCATGGGACAGCACTGTTAGGCCTGTGTCAGCCACAGGAAAGGCTTTAATTGGCAGTCACACCTTATTAGACGTCAGAGAACCCAACCAGGAGACACAGAGCTGCTGGAAGCCAGATATCATTAGCTCCACTGCTCACAGAGCCACGCACTGAGAAAAGTCTTCAATGGTTACAGCACTGAATGGAGTGTCCATTCTCTGCAGAGATGAAATTTGCAGTACATGCAGAAACAAAAGAGGGAACAAAGTGCTGTTTGAACATGTCGACATAAAATCCTATGAGAAATGAATGTGAAAGAGAGAAAAGAGTTGGGACGGACATACCCAAGCATTCACTTCTGAAAACATTTCATTATTTTCTGTTTTTTTCCTAGCCTAGTGCTAATTACAGAAATTCAACCTGTTCTCAACTGTCTGTCTTTGCTAATAAAACAAAAAGTAATTAAAGGACTTGCTCCATTACAGACGATTGGGAGAGAAATTGCTAATTGATAGTGAGAATCTTCTGTGAGAATTTCTTTTAAAGGAAATCAGAATTTGTCAAAAAAACCCCAATCTGTGAAGTTTTTTTTTGTTATAGTTGTAAAAAACATCAAATTAGAACAGATTTTTATTATTGATTCTTACATATTATTTTACCACTTTTAATGAAAAGTTGCAATATTCAAATCAGGACATTGTAAAGTTACAGAGTAAATTCAACACTAATAATGCCTTTTATTTTGTGCAGTTTTGCATTAGTTCTACACTTTATTTGGAGCTGCTTAGGGGAATTACCTATTAGCTTTCTTTTATTTCTGCTCATTTCACCAGCTATAAAATGAAGTCTGCATAGATAGGATTGTCATTTCATAAATTTGTAAGAATTAATTAAAGCTTATTCTGTAACAATTGCTATTTGTCATTCTCATAATGAATTCTCATGCAAAGTAGTTTCAACTATCACTATATGGTAATAATTATTTACTAACAATTAGGTCTCAATTGAGCATCAGTTCAAATGCTGTCCTGTAGCAGTCACTCCTGGCCTCTGCAGACCAGAACACTGGGTCTGCTCCCCTCTCCTGCTCTGCCTGGATGTCTACCCTGCTTCCCTGGCTCTGGTGACATCTTAAGAACTGAGGGGATGGGAAGAATAATTGCTTTGGCACTATGTCTTTCTGCATCTCTCCCAAGGATCCACAATATCGCTTGTCCTTTGAAAACCCAGTACTGCTGCACCTATTTTTAATGTGGATTCATGCTGCTGCTGTCTTGCATGAACATGCACAGAGCTGTTCTCCATGCAGATGAAGCACATGGTGTGAATTGACACTGAATGAGTTTTGTTTAAAGTTTACAAAGTAAATGCAATATGGAGATGACTCTTCACAAAAGGCCTGGTTAATTGTTGATGGAATTATAGGCGAGTTGTTTTACTCAACTCAGGTTGCTTTCAAACATGAAGCTAGCTCTTTTGTAGTCTGAGTTGCCTTGAGTACATGTGGAGGTGACTGGAGATTGAATCTGAAACTGCACCCAATTCCTTGTAGGATATTGAAAATAAGTAGAAGCCAAGATAAGCACAGTGGAAAATGTTGTTTCTTTATTCCTTTCTGCCATCTCAAATAATTACTTAGGAAAATTCTTGTGGGGTTGATTTTTTTTTTTAATGTCATATGTATTGTAACTGCAGGGGACTTGTTTTTCTAAAAGGGAGAATGAAAAACATTCAAAGCTGTGCCATCAGAGAAGTTCTTCTTGGAAACATTGTCAGTCATACAAAGAAAATACACATTTAAGAAATTTTCCTTTTTGTATCATAGCAGCTTTGTTGATCTTTCAATCAGAGGCTGTACCTGGCAGTGAAAGGAAGAAAGGAAAAGCAAGCAGTGCTCAGGGAAAGCATGGTCCTGGAGCCCACACTGGGGCAGGAATGCACTGCTCAGATGGTGCTTGGTGCTGGGCTAGCAGCAGTTTGGTCACTGATTTTTCGATTTTCCCAGGGGTAGATAAGTGGGTTTTCTGCCCAGGATGGAGGGAGCAATAATTTTTTTTTTCTGTTACAGCACAAGCCCCCCTGACACAGCTTGATCTGACTGATGAGGGGTTCTTTTATCCATGCAATTAGAACAAAAGAAACAGAGAAAGCATTCGTTTTCTAAGCTGGCATTTTGGAAGCTGGTAGTACATTTAAGAAATGGTTTAACTCCCTTCAATATCATGAGTTATGTCGCTGCTTTTCTTGCTGATATTTGTTATTTGGACGGAGATGGGTAAAACAATCCCTAAGGAAATGTGGAAGTCGGTTTTTATCTCCACCACGAAGGATTCACAGGGTCAGAACTATTTTGTTCACAGGAATCTCACTCTTCAATGGACACAGCAGCTGCTGCACAAATTTGTACAGGCAAGCTGATAGAGGATGAAAGTAATTTTAGCTGAAATATAATGTGAGAGTACTAGAGGGAAAGACTCACAAGGATGAGGGGTTAATCATTGCAGGATTGAATTGAGGTTCCAAGATAGAAAAATTGCTTTTCTGTTTGATTTTGAGAGATCTGCAGCTTTCAAAATTCTGGTCACAGGAGGATGTCCCTCAGTAGATGTTCTCATTAGAATTTGTTGAAAATTTCTTTGAGGGAACTGTTTTTCATTGACAAATTTCATTTAATCAAAATTGATCTCAAGTCCCTGCTGTGTTTGATTCAGAGTGTCCTGGGATGAACACTGAAGGTCTACCCTGAATCTGTTAGGCATTAGTGAGACTGAATATTGCCAGTGATGAGGAAATAGTTACTCTGTCACTGGGAAGTTTAAGTATGGAAAAGTTTTCTAGTTTAGACTGATAATCAAAATTCTAAAAACATGTGGAATTAACACATTTAAAGAAAAAAAATATTATTTGGGTGAATCAAATCTGTTTCAATCTTTTTGCAACATATTTTGGTTTTGACCTTTTCATTCCAATTAACTTGGATTGCAAAACAGACATTTTCAAGTTAAATGGAGCCATTGCATTCCATGTTGTCAAACAGCACATACTGGTAGTTCTGAAACTCTTTTCCACACAATTTTCAGAACACCATTCTTTTCTGAAAAGCATGGTTTCCTAGAACTACACTCATCTCTGACAAATACAGCTTTCCAAAAATGGGACAACAGACCAACTTGATTCTAGAGATGATGGTTCCTGTTGGCTTCCTCTCAGAAAACAAAAACTTAAAAACACTGCAAACTGCTATGTATTGTTACTTGATGACTTTTATCAACAAACCATCAGATCTCAGGTGACTTAATTGGTACCTGCGGTAGAAATTTCTTTGGAGCTGAAGGTTATGGCTGGTGGAAATGGGTCAAATAAATCTACATCTACCTGACACAATTGGTGATTTCATTTTTCAGAATGGTAGTTATAAGAGAGAGGCAAGACCTTTGGCTGTTAATAAATGAAGTATGATGTGATATTCAGCATGTATTTAAAGATAGTTGTATAACCTCTATATGTGATTGGACTGTTTACACAGGGGAGTTAGTTCATCTGCTTTCAAAGCTATCATTCATTTTGTAAATCTGCAGTACAATGATGCAATTTGCTATACATGGCTGATTATGAAGCTGTTTCCCAGACTCCTCAATGCTCAAGGCATGTGGAATTGTATTTGTTTTCTTAGGAAAGATGATCACGATCAGCACTTTTATCAGTGTGTGTGCCCACCTACTGCATAAAGGTCCACTTTGTAGTTCCAAGAACTGACAGAATGCTTTAGTGAGATAAGGAAATATAACCATTCCTCTAGGGGTGGTTGACAAGGAAAAAACCCACAGTTACCTCAGGGAGCCTTCTGAAAAATCTTGATTTATTCTGCATTTCCCCTCTCAAAGACATGGGATACAAAATTACATCGTTCAGGGTCCCTTGATAAGTACCAGTTTCCCACTCCCAAACACCCAGTTTAGCTATTTAGATCAAAGATACATTAATTGGCAGTGGAGAACTTAAGGGGAGGAAAAATAGATTTGAGTAGGCTAAGAATTAATGCATTGGATAGCATTCCTAAAGGATCTCTTATAGTGCTCTTATCTCCTGACATGCCCTCATCTGATAAGTGGCTAATGGATTCTCAACTTTTTTCTCCTCCTTTATCATTGGCCACTCACAGCTGCCCAGGGTTGCTGGAGTGCACTGCATGAACAAGATGTCTTGCAGCCCCCGAAACCAGGTACTTTGAGGTCTCTCTGCCAGGAAGAGCAGCCATCCCCTTGGTGCTGGGGAAGCTTCTCTGTAAGCCTGAGTCAGGAGGCTGCTGTGGCTTCAGCACATGCTGTGGGGCTCTTCCTGCTGCCCAGCTGCTGCATCCATATTTCCATACTTGCAGCTCCTGCCTCAATGCTCCTGAAGTGCCAGCTCAACTCTGCTTGACACCATGTCAGCATTGTTTTGTTCTGTTGTAGAGAGGACCCAAGCTGTTGCAGGAAATACAGTGTTTATCCCATAAGCTTGCCTTGCATGGCCTGGAGACCTTCTCCTTTTAAGTAATTTTGAGCTCCATTATTTACTGGCATTAGCCTGTACATTAGATTAGAACGAAAATTTATCTCAAGGTTGTCTGATGAAATTTCTTGAGGTATAACAAAATATCTGAAATACTTCACTGACTTACTGAGACCCACATGGCATAGGACTATCCAGTCCTTTTATTTTTTTCAATATAGATTTCTTAAGCCTTATATGAAGGGTTGCCTGCTTTTCAGAGTCTGGAGTTATTAGCATCTTTGAATCTTTCTTCTGTTTGTTATCCCTCAAAGTGTCACTATTAGCCCTCCACTCATTAGGACTTCAAGTCTAGGACTCAGTAAAAAAGATTAGGTGGGCTTTTTCTGCATAAGTCAGACAATTCATAGATGTAATATTTGAGTCCTTCAAACTGCCTTCTGAAAGCTGTACTAGACTCTGAAACAAATAGTAGTTCATTAGCTCATGTATATTAGTTCAGTTGTAATGTTTTTAAAAGGCTATGAGCTATCATCCAATTCAGTTTTGCGTCGATCCAGTATCTGAAGACTTGTTAAGTAACATCCCATCTGCTAACCTATATCTCTAGAGTCATTTAAGCAGCTAATTTGAGTGTATCAAATCATTCCATCTGTACTATATCAATATTTTGGAAGCTTTTTCTTTTCACAAATTTGTTCTTTAAAACAAAGAGTCTCGAGATTTTTTCCCTGAGATCGTACCACATTGTCTGATAAACCACTTCCCCTAATGTTCTTAATCCTACAACCCTCTAGCAGAAGTAATAATTGGATAGAAAGGGTAATTTAGGCTAGGCATTTAATGTTCTGGTAAGTCGGTGTTCAACGAGACATGAGGAGGAGGAACCATCGTTATTGAGGCAGCCTTTCCATAGACATTGGTGTCCTGAAGGTTGTAGGGACAGAAACGCCTCTTGCAGGAGATTTCATTTGTCTGCATGCTCTCACATTGCAGCTCTTGCCACATTATTATGAGCACTGTGTCAGACAACCTGTGCAGTGTCTGCTGCTTTTTGCTTTGGCGATCAGGGCACACCTAAATTATTGTACAGGGGCTAGAAAATGTGCATTTTCATTTCCATAGGTAAGAGCTATGCAGCATATAGATAGCATGGACCAGAAAGATCTCCCATTAGTCAAGTCAATTTTTGCTAGTTGCCTGTGAGAATAAATCCTAAATTGTGTGCATGCGTCACCCAGATTATCATACTCTTGCCCTCTACAATAAAATTAGCCTTCCTAATGCTGACAATTCATATAAATACACAGGTGGGTACAAATAGAATCCTTCCTGAACCATCTTGCATTCATTCACAGCTTCAGGTTTTTTTTCACAGGAATCCTAATCAATAGAACCTAATCAAGAAAGCACTAGCTTCACCTAGACATTAAATAACAGCTCAGGCATTCATAAATGTTTCTCCAACAAGAAGGAGAATTTATGTCTTCAATACTTACCAGGAAGAATTTTTTTAATAGAAAAAGAAAGCTTCTACAGAAAGATGATTAATGCTAAAATTGAAAACATAATATAAAATAGTAAACCTTTTGTTTGCCATTTGAGCATACCAGTAAAAATATTTCAAAGGGAGTCAACCAAATTAATGGCAAAGCGTAATTTTTAATGCATTGTAAAACCTCTCAGAGGAATAATAGTTGTTTATCCCTTTGCTGGGGCCAGAATATAAGAAATTGTGAAGTCAAAGGCCAATTTCTTAATCGAATGGCATTTTGAGAGCTATTTTATTTACAAATTCTCTGCAGTTTAGAACCAAAGCTGAAATAAGTCTCCATCTTCTGGGGAAGCAAGATGGCATTCTGCTAAATGCTAGAATTTTATCATTTGAAGGGGGGAAAAAAGGCGAAAAAGAAAGCAGCCAGTGAGACCTGCGAATATAAAAGCATTTGAGATCTCAGAAGGAGTTTAAATCAATGCACTGCCACAGTTACAGCACAGATGAAAGAGCCTGCTGTCTCAATTGCCAGGAAACTACTTAGAAACTCTCACTTTGATTTTTTTTTGGGGTAGTCCATTACATTACCACTAAATGCAATATATGGAGACATCACTGCTTTGATGTTGTACAGCTACAACAAATGGAAACTAATATGGTAGAACAGTCAAGCTATGTGATTTGCATTTGTATATACAAATATATACCCATCAATCTTCTTACTTCTAGACCGTGTATCACTGCCACCCATCTGCCTCGTTACTGAATACTTCTGTTTTCATAAAAGTGACAATTATTTTACACCCATATAGTCAAGAGAGATACATATATTTCAAAGGGGTGTAAAAAGTAAAGTTTTCTCCAAGCTATTGTCTCTCAGAAGAAATTCCTCAATTACAAAGCCTTCTAAGAGCGCTTTGAAACAATTTCAAATTGGAGCACAACAGCTGCCAGACATTATAGGATTTTTGTTCACAGGTCTTCTTAACCAAGAATACTTACTCTCTTCTTGCAAAATAGCACATTATTGAACAGGCTAGATTCTCTGACCTGCTGCAGTCTTTTCAGTGATTGAGCAGTATATGAGATTATACACAATACCTCTCGTTGGGTGAAAGTAGTAAGGCAAAACTGACACAAGCATGGCTAGATCTTCATCTCCTCTGTGGCCTCTGCTGAAATCCCAGCTATTGATGGAATAGAAATAATGCAGGTAGGGACTAGGGTTCCTTTTTGGCACCATCTTCCCCATCATCACCTATCCAGCTGGGATTTTGCCATATAATAATGAGTTTATGTAAAAACTGAAGTTCACAGGGTAAGAGAGAATGCACAGCCTGAAGAGGTCTTCACTGTTTACTAGTATTACAGAAAAAAATTCTCCTCTACAAGATCTCCCAAAGGGAAAATGAACAGGAATTGCTTTACTCGGTGATCTGGCTGGAAATGCCACAGGCACTCTGTCCAAATTCTGCATGGATGGCACAAGTTTTCTTTGCAATCCCTCAGGATATGCCAAAGTTTGGGCAGGAGCCACTTCTATTTTTGTAGAGAGTGAAACAAAATTTAATGTCTGAGTATTTTTCCCATTGCTTCTAGAACCACAGGCTGTGGACAAAACTGAAAGGTCTTACACAACAGAGCTCTCAATAAACAGTGCAGGGGATTTGCTTCAGTAAACACTTCAGAAATTGGCATCTCTTTATTGTGTAAAGATTCTGCTAACAGCAAAGGCATTTACTATGTTTTGTGATGGACGTGGAAGTACTTGTCACCAGTGGTGAACTTTTCTTCAAAATATATGAATTGAAAGTTTCAGATTTGTGTGAATGTTTAATAAAAATCTTGTAATCTGTAAAAATTATTTTACAAAATAATTCCTTAAAATTTACTCCAGTTCCTCAAGTAAGACCTGTAATGTCTCTAGATCCTGTGACAAAGTTAACTCAGTTTTTATGTTCATTTAGTAATAGAGCAGACTGATCATTTCTTAGGAAGATAGCAGGAGGAACCTTGGCAGGCTTCTCCCATCATTGCATTGTGCAGAACAGTTTTACTTAGAGCCTTAACCTGTGATTCATTTCACATCCTCATTCTCCAATGAGATAATTTGGTGTATGTTTACCAGCAGCAAAGCAGGTATTGTGTCTTTTAGTATCTCAGACATGTCTGTATAGATTAGAATTGTAACTTACAGTTGCAACTTCTGCTGAGCATTTTTAGGTTTCAGAATACTGGGAGCACATATATTTGATCATACACTGCATGTTGGCTAGGTGTCTCTTTTGGGATATAAGGGGCAATCATTGGAGTCTGGATCTGGGAGAAAAGGAAGGAGATCCAATGTTAAAAATTAAATTGTAGCAGTTCTACTACTGGGAAAGAGACGAGCAATGCAGTAAAACCATGTTTGTGCAAACTTACTTCCCTGCATATTAGTGCAATATGAATAATACATGTCACCTTCCTAAAGAGGAAAAATGTAGCACCTTTCTCTTCTAGTGCAGGTTCTAGAGACCTACACAAGCAAGACAGCAGGACAGCACTTGTCAGCAATGCAGCTGACAGTCTCGTTGTGAGCCTGACTTCACTCTGTCTCATAGGATGCTCCACAGGGCCGGTCTCTCATCTGCCACAGAAGATACTTTCTACCTAAATGTTTCAGGCGAAAGGCTGGGTCAGTGAACAGCTGAATGCTAATTTACTCATTAAACAGATCCACTTGGATTATTTAGGATTAAGGGATATTAAACAGGTGCCATCCCTGCTGTGCAAAGTCCCAGTACTGCTGCTTGCCAGAACCTGGGCTGACAAACCACACGAGCAATGGATCCAGTCGCACTCTGTTCTGTTCACTGGTCCATAAGCGGCTTCTGTTGGCCACAGGGCACAGACCAGTGCTCTGGCACAGCACAGCAGGGATGTGTTCTCACTTGTGAAGTGTCAGTGCTGTTCAGGCTGGTGCTGAGGAGAGGGGCTGGCAGGCAGGGCTGGTTGCAGCTCCTGCTGCTGCTCCATCCGTGTGCGAGGCAGGGACAGCAGCTCACACAGCACTGCTCACCTTCATCCCCTCCTGAGGTGGCTTGATAAGACATTAAATGAGAGGTGGTAGCAATCATTGTGGATACAGCAGCATTGTGGACTGCAGCAGAGGGGGCTGGGGCTCAGCACTGAGCCTTGCAAGGCAGACAAGTGCCTGTTCCCAGGGCAAGCAGCTGGAGCAAAGCGGGGCCATTAATGGGCTGTGCAGATGGGCTGGTTCGGTTCTGCTGGGATTTTTCCGGATGCCTGAGTTTGAGTCTCACCTGGTCTATTGCCTTGCCATTTCTCTTGTGCTGAAAAGAGGACACTGTCATTTAAACTGGTGATTCAGAGGCAGCCAGGTATGATGCTACAAACCTCTCTCTGTGGTGTAGAAATTGTCATGGCTGATGGGTCATGGCGACCTTTTATCCTGACTTTGTTCACCACCTTTTAAAATTCAGCAAAGGCTTCTACACTGATTGATGGAAGATACAGCAAGCCTAAAATACAAATCTCACCATCTGATTTGTGCAACATAAGCTCAGAATTTTGGAATTTGCCAAAAACAAAACTATTTCAGTTGGTTTTGTATGTGTTAATGTTTGAAGCTCTCTTGTTCTGGGAAAGGCCCATAAGTATAAGCACTTGCTTTTATCCCAGTGAAATCAGTGAAAGGCATGCCTTTGGCTAATTACCCACACCATTGGGCACCACAGTAATAAAGATTCTAGAGAAGAGGAGGATTGTTTGAGACCACTTGTTTGTTCTAAGCCTTTCCGTGTCATGTAAGATTTTTCTTTTGTGCAGAGATTTACATTTTTCTTAAAAATTGCGTTTTGCCTTCAGTTCTGCAACTTTCTTGGCTTTCCAGGGAAAACAAATAGTGCACTGCATATAGAATCACAGGAATCAAATAGTTAGCTCTTAGTGTGTTATTCTCTTCAACACATTTTTATATTATTGCAGTTCATAACACTGCACCACAAGCTGGAAAACAGTAAAAGCCTCTTTATTTATAAGGTTATTACAGGTATCCTCGGGTGTATCTCATGTATATACATCCTGTCAAAATATTTCAGCATTTTGACAAAAGTGTCTGAACTTGTTTCAAGTGACATGACATAGCTTTTAACTGCATTTTTTACAGTTTTATTATTTTTAAGAGTAGATAATAAAAGTGTTACCCATGCACTAAAAAATCCCAGAGAATTCCTTGTTGTGCAAAAAGGTTTCAATAAGCATCAGTGGAGTTTTGCAGTTAAATAGCCTGTACAGGAAGTAATTATGATGCTCTCTATAATTGCCATTAAAAAAAATACAATCTTGAAGCCTGTGGAAGGTATAACAGACCTAATTAATTTCTCCAGAGAAACTGAATTTTTTTTGTAATGTAAATGCACTGCATAGAAAATGTTATTGTGCTTATTTTATAGTTTGCCCCTATTTTTTTTCTTGTTCAGCAGTAGTATATGGTATTTCCCAATGTGATGTGTACCTGTCTTCAGGACTGCAAGTTGTATTGTCAGTTCTGAAATAGGGAAAACAATGTATTTCCTGTGCTTTTTAAGTGTTGATGTCAATTATGATCTAAAGTGTGTTTCCACATCCAAGAAGTGTGGATGTGTTTGTGCATGTCTGTGTGCACCAATTCATATTCTAAAGTAGGTGGCTATTTCATTGTTGTGTTCACTATGTGTGCATGGAGCCAAGGTATTATCAGGAGCATTCCTTTCAGCTTTTATAATAAAAGCTGAATCAGAGGTTGAAAATACTGACACATCTGGAATTTCAGAGCATTTCCAGGGACTGATAATTAATGGCACTCAATCAGCCCTGCACCTTGTCACTGATGGCTGATTAGAGTTTAGTTAATGAGAAGGTATTCAGACAACAGTCAGAGTTTTTTTTTATTCAGTTGTCACTTTGGTTGGGGATCTCTGTGGGTTTAAGTCTGAGCTGATATACCCAACGTGCTCTAGAAGAACCCATGTAAATGGTCAGACTCTTTTCTGCTGTCAGTAGTTTTATGTTTACACATTAAGCTCTGCAGGTCAGGATCACTATATTTTTATAAAGCTATATTGCTATTTATGCTTCTAAAGTATATAAAATAAAGTGGCCTGGCCTCCCAGTTGCACTGAGTGGCAGAAGGGGATTGTTCTGTGCCTGGCAATGCTCACCCCATACTAACAGGTCAGTTTAATGAGTGCTATTGCTGAGACACTTCCATTGGATTCATCTCAGGGCTATCCAGTGGAATGGCAAGAAACAATGGGTGCAAACTGAAATTCCATTTAAATATAAGAAAAAAGCTGAAGGGAGATTGAACACTGAACCAGGTTCCCCAGAAAGGTGTAATCTCTGTATTTGGAAATACTCAAATCCTGACCGGATAGTGTTGTGTAGCATCCTGTAGTTGACCCTTCTCTGAGCTGGACGTTGAACAAAAAGATCTCAAGAGATGCTTTCCAGTCTCTGCAAGTCTGTGGTTCTGTGATTTGCTAGGCTGGGACCTAACTGCTTCCTGAACAGAGCAGGCTGGGGGATACCACTGAGTGTCTGCAGGCAAAGCTCTGAGCACAGGTGGGGGTTTGCCAGTGTGCTGGTGTGCTCAGCTGCAGCTCCCCAGCAAGCACATCTGGGGCTGGGCTTGCAGGTTTATCTCTGAACAGCCCTCGGGTCTTGTCCAAGGGCTGCTGCTGGGAAATCTGGGCGTAACTGGTGTTATTGAGCCCTTTCTTTCCTGACCTGCAGTGGTGGTATCATGACATAGGATTAAGCAGACAATAATCCTGAATTCTTGTAGTTCTTTCCCAGTGGGGTTGCAGGAAGGGTCACCTGATAATCAGTAAATCCATAGAGCTTGCTAATTCCATGTGCTTCTCTGCCAGGGTGGTGCTGATAACTGACTTGCATTTCATAGGTGTGCAGTGCAATCCAAAATCAAGATTTCACTGTTATTGATGACTACTGCACTGGACTGCAAGCTCTTCTTTACCTGAAAAGCATTGAGGAACTTGAAGACTGGAATGGTCAGAGTCCTGCAACTATGTGCCATCAGAAAGGAAAACCAGTACCTAGAATTGCTGATCTGATGGGAAAGGTATGTTGTTTTATTGCCATTCCTGTATAATAACACTATGTCTTGGTTTTGAATGTAATTCTATAATCATTATATGCAGTTTCTGCCATTTGCCTTGATTAATCACTGCTGCTGTCACAATTAGTCACCAAGTCATTTTCCTTCTGAATATTAACAAATATGTAGGCAGCTTAAAAAGACAAACTTGAAATGACTTGATATGGGCTTGGTTTTTACTATAAATACAATCTCTTCACCTGATTCATAACATCACATCTTTTAAAAAAGTATAGGATGTAAAATTACAAATGCATTAGAACAAGTTCTGGTACTGCTTGCTTTAATGAAACTCAACTCACTTCAGATTGATCCTAATATTGTGCCAGAAGTTCCTGGGTGTTTCAGCCAGGGTGCAGCATGCAGGAGACATGCAAAAACCCTCTTGCCCTGGCTCTGACCAGCTGGGACAGGTAGTCACAGACCAGCTGTTAGCTGGAACACCAGATCAGCTAGGAGTAGTCCTTCAAATCACCATACCTGAGCGTCTTGCGGTCC
The DNA here is from genome assembly GCA_013397375.1 of Toxostoma redivivum. NCBI lineage: Eukaryota > Metazoa > Chordata > Aves > Passeriformes > Mimidae > Toxostoma > Toxostoma redivivum. The sequence goes on from VXBI01014480.1 coordinate 363,235, forward strand.
TTCATGTGTGCTGATGCCCAAACCCTCTTCAAGACAGGGAAGTACTAGATGAGGATCAGTGCCACCAGACAATTTAATAAATTCTGCAAGATCATTTAAACTTAGAAAGTCTGTGATGAAATAGAAATGTAAATGATGGTCAGCATGAAATCCGAACCTCTGGACTGTCTTTCCTCTCTGCTCTAGTAGTTCCTTGCTACAAAAGCATTTTTGGAGATTTTTGACAGATGCAATGGGTTGCAGCTGCCCCAGCCCTGCTCACCCCTCCACCAGGGCACCTGCTGATCCATGCTGAGAAGCAGGGAGGTGTAACTGGCTTCCTGCTGATGCCCGGCTGCCTCCTGCTCCAAGCAAAATACCTGCACAGCAGGGAGGCCAAGCTTTTGTTTCTGGTTACTAGAGGGGATCACTTTGAAGACTGATTTCAGTTATACATCATGCCTATTGATTATCCTTCCAAAAATCTGATGTACGACTGTTGAAAATGTTGTAAAAAGTAAAGAATTACAAAAGAATAGGATTTGGAGTGTCAAACGCCTCCAAACCTCTGCTTATCATTGCTGATGACTGGAATTGGATTTAGCAGGAGATTAGAGACTCCTATATTGTTGTTGTTCTCTGTGGAGCTCTAAAAATTATAACATTACCTTCAAGGAGAAAAGACAATCCTATTCCTTAAGCTCTGGATAATACACTGCTTAAAAATAAACCAAGATATAAGCAGTTTCATTTTCATCTACTTATGTTAAGCACTTAAACCAGGCTCAAAGGGTTATAGCTAAACTTCTTTCCTTTAACACCTGTGGAAACCTACACAGCACTTCCAGCTCATGTTACAGATTTGTTGTAATTCTTCTTTAAAGCTGCACTCAGTGTTCTGTCTTTGTATTACCTTTGTGTTTTACTGAACAAACCACTGTTGTCAAAGATGTTTCTCATGTCCTTTTGAATGAGGAAAAAGAATTGTAATTTTTAGTCTTTTTTGCCTGTCATTACATCAATAATTAACTTTTAAAAGGTTGCATGAAAATATGCTTTAAGGAAGCATTTAATAATTCAAAGGAATCTTAACTTGAAACAGATCACATGAAAAAGAATAAAAACAAAGCCCTATGTAATCTTGTGTGGCTGACTCTGTTGAACATTTAAAAGACATACAGAATATAATTGATTGTGTATTCATACTAGCACTGAATTATATCATTGTAACATTTGCTACTAAATAATAGCATTTAAAGTTAAGCAGGCTGCATCGCTGATAAGCAATTGATACATTTTAGGCATAAGCTCAGGATGGCTGCTTGTCCAGGAATGAACATTCAAGGGAAAAGGAAGAAAAATAATACAACTCTGGTAACTGGAAATACCGTGATAAATGATCCTACTAGGGGCAATCAAATACAAAGAATGGATATCATTAATATTTATAATATCCTAATTAGCAAGACTGTGCCTAAGCAGTGTTATTAGTGTAACTAATTATGTTATCATAAACTAAGTTTGCAGTATTGTAGGAATCAGTATTCTTACTTTCATAAATTATTATCAATATTGGATTTCATGTACTTGTGCCTAGTAAATTTAGTTAAGTACTGTAGTTTCATCTCAATTCAAATACAAATATCTAACTTGCTCGGCAGCAAGTCATAACACATGTTCGTGAGTCTCTTTCTAAAATTCAATAAAAAGCATGTCTCTACTCTCTGTTTGGAACAGAGAAAATAACCTATTGATAGGTTCTCATCAATAAAATAATGTGTGGGAATATATATGTTATATATGAAGTAAAATGTGACAGTCAAAATCCTGCCTTATAGAAACATAAGGAGCTGTCCCAATTTGTGTTGGTATATAGCACAAGATGAAATGCAGTTTCTTCAGTAAGACCTCGTGAGAAGCTAAACAGCAAATACAGATGAACATTTACCTTTAAAAAAACAAAGTGAATTTGCTAATTTTGATGTGTTGTGGGTTTGGTGCAGTAGATTAAAAAATATATAGGAATCATCCTTCTTTTCATTACAAGATTACTGTTATTTTCAAATAGATTCACAGGGATAGGAAGGTCAGACATTTGACATTTTGGTAATAAGGAACTGACAGAGAATTGTTTTCGCCAGCATTAAGAACCATTTGCTTTCTGATTGTATACAAATTCATTGAGCCTCTACCAGTTTTAAGTATATTACAGATTTAGGAGCCATTCTGTTCCCAGATAAGTATGTTCATAATGGTATCTGTTTTGATTCACAGTGCAACATTGAATGTTAATGTCTATATTTTTATGTAATGGTGGAGTATTCTTTTTATAATTCATTTTCTATCCTAGTTTCAGCATCAAACAGATGCTGACTGCAGAGTGTTGCCACAGGAGAGTGAAACAGTGGAGTTTTGTCATGAAATATTGTAGTATTTGATGGCCAGAGTAAACTAAAAGATAAATACCTTATTCTAAATGGTACACCTAACCTCAAACTGAAGCTGTCTTGCCATGTAGTCACCAGATAAATGATGAACTTAACAGTTATCACTGTCAGGAGTTACATTTATCACAATAACTTCCTTCCTAAACAGAGAGAATGCTGAAAGTACTGTGCTAAATAGTGTAATATAACAAGCAGTTAAATAGTAAACATAAAATGCTTTGGCTGAAAAAGAGATTCATGTTGATTAGTGTCTGTTCATCCTTCTGCATTAATGAAACTAATACTTCTGATAATTTATAGCCCTTGAAATATCAGAAGCATCACAGCACTGGAAAATATTTTGAAAACTTGAGTGCTCTTTTTCTGTTTTTCACTGTTGCAGAATCTATTTATTTTTGTATGTACACCCTAAATTTATCATTCTTGAGCCAGCAGTGTTTATTTTCTGATAGCCTTTTCAGTAGCTTTTTCCCTTTTGCTAACACAGCAGTTGCTGCTGGAGGCATTGTCCAGGATGTGACCTGTGGTGCTACACTGCCTGAAATAGGAGTGAGATTCCCACTTAGAAGTGCCAGCCTCACTGGTGTCCAGTCACTGAATAAATAGTTTTCCGTAGTTCCACCAGCTTTGCTCATTCTTTCCTGTGGTTGTAACCATATCCATAACAGCTCCAAAGAGAGTCCTAGCACAGATGCAGTGTCAGACTCACAAAAGTGGCCAAAGCCTGGGCTTCCTTCCTCAATGCTTTTCAGATGGTTTATTGAGTAGGGTTTTGGATTTTTGTTTTTCTGTGGGAGGACCTGACACTTGAAACCTTGGCACAGATGACTGTCATTAATATCAGCTCTGAGTCACCTTTGCATAGAATAAAAGTTGTCAGCCTGTCTCAGGTTTAATCTCAGTGTGCAAATCTTGATGCTGAGATGAGAGAATGGCAAAGTAAAGATGACACCACAGTGCTTCTCAGTGACTCCTTCAAGGAAGAGCTTGTGTAAAAGCACACTTACCTCAGAATGAATTTAGGACAGATCAAGTGCATGATGCAGTCAGGAGCAGTTAAGATGTAGTGCACACTCTTACAACCCAAAGTTATTAGGGTGACTGCATAAACTAGAGGAAGGGCACAGTTGGTCTCCTTACAATACAAAATTAATAGAATAATGTTTTTAAATAATATTCATGAGGAACACACATGACCAGGAGCAATAAAGATAGCTCTGTTCTCACTAGGTATCAGAATAAGGTGTAGTATTCCCCAGAGGTGCAATTTGATCCCCTGTGTGCCTCACTGTCTCACCTTGTCTGTTTGTTACAGGACTCTTTTATTAGTTGCTCACTGATCTTAATCCAGAGAGCTGAAGTGATTATGTCCCAGAAATGCACTGGTGACAGCTGGTGATCACAGAAGTGGTACAGTGTGTCTCTGTAAAAACTTCCATTAATGTCAGCTGTAAAAATCACACTTAATGCAGTGGCTGCTATACATGCCAGGTAGCTAAACAAAAATCTGACCATATATTCAATTAGTAAGTGTGGGTTTATAGGAAGAGAGGAATACATATGGATGTTTCATACTTTGCTTTCAGCACTAGGAGTTATGCACAAGTGACATTTGTTTTATCATGTCTAAATGATAAAAAATAAAAATAACATAAACTAATAACTTAAGCATCTTGATTCCAGAAATATACAAAACCCCAAAACAAACTGTGGGTAGTTCTCAACTGTTAAGGTTGTTCTGTGCTAAAAATGCTAAAATTGTATCTGGTAAAAATATATTTATAGACAATGGCTTTATTAATCAGACAGATGAGAGAGAATGATGCTGTATATGCACAGTGTATGACTTCAATGAAATTTCATCACCTTAAATTTAGCAAACTTGTGATTTTCTTCTCTGAATGGACTTCCCATTGGAACAAACTTCCCATTTAGACTAAAATACTCATTTCCTACAAGTTATCTGTGGGTACTAAAATCTGAGTCTTCTGAACAGAGTAAACCTGCTAAATTCTAACTGTTCTGCAGTCAAATCTAAATAGTGTTTTATATGGAAGATAAAAAACCTTGCTATACCTACCAGACTTCATACAAAATATTAAATTAACTCTTCTAATAAATAAATTGATTAAATGGGAACTAACAGCCATGCAAGAACCACTGTTGCATCATGAAGCACAGTGTCTGCCTTCAGATTCTTCAAGACCTCTGACTACTACCACTGAGCAGAGGTTTTCACCCTTCATATCTGGAAGTGCTCCTTGTTCTTGTTCTTTAGGAAAGCAAATTTGCCTGTTATGGTAAAGAACTGTTGTCTTGTTTCCAGCACTGCATAAAAAGAGGCAGAAAGAATTGTATTTGTGGCTGGAAATACAGACTGTTTAACATATGTTGATATAATGATTGTGATAAGATAATTAACATTGGGTGAAAAAAAACATTTTCTCACATTGCTATCACCAGTTCTGAAGACGAGTCAGAGGGAAAAAAACTTGGCTTTAAGCTGTGGTGGATTGACCCTGGATGGATGCCAGGTACCCACCAAAGCATTCTCTCACTCTCTTTTGCAGCTGGACAGGGAAGAGAAAATATAACCAAAGTCTCAGGGGTTGAGATAAGAATCTGGGGAGATCACTCACCAATTATCTTCATGGGCAAAACAGACTCAATTTAAGGATATTAATTGAATTTATTACCAATTAAAATCAAGGCAGGATAATGAGAAGTTAAAAAAAATCTTAAAAACACCTTTTCCTCCACTCCCCAGCTCCTTTCCAGGCTCTCCTCCCCTACTGGCGCCGGGAGACAGGGAATGGGAGCTGTGGTCAGTTCATCAGCTGTGGTTTCTCCCACTTCTCAGGGACAGCAGTCCTTCCACTGATCACTGGATCAATGCAGCGTCCTTCCCATGGAAGACCAATTCTCCTCAGGCTTCTCCAACATGAGCTGTCCTCACAAGCTACAGTTCTCCATGGACAGCAGTTCCATGGGGGGCAGTCCTTCAAGAACAGGCTGCTCCAATGTGGGTCTCCCACAGGTTCCCAGATCCTATCAGGAAACCTGTTCCAGCGTGGGCTTCCTACAGGTCCACAGCCCTCTCTCAGACATCCACTTGCTCCAGTGTCATCTCCTCCGTAGGCAGCAGGTGGATCTCTGCATCCCCATGGGCCTCCAAGAGCTGCAGGGGCACAGCTGTCTCACCATGGGCTGCACCAGGGGCTGCAGGGAAATCTCAGCTCTGGCACCTGGAGCACCTCCTGCCCCTCTTTCTTCACTGACCTTGGGGTCTGCAGTTGTTCCTCTCACATATTCCCCCTCCTCTCTTCTCCAAGTGCAATTACCTCTATGCAATAATTTTTCTTTCCCTCTTAAGTATGTTATCACAGAGGTATTACTGCAATTCCGGATTTGCTCACTCCCAGCCAGCCACGGATCCATCGCTGGCTGGTGTTGTCTCTGTTGGATATGGGGAACCTTCTAACAGCTTCTCACAGAAGCCTCTCCTACAGCTCTCCCTGCTACCAAAACCTGGCCTCACAAACCCAATAGACCTGCTTGATCATCCTTCCCATTAGCTGAGTTGGACCTGAAATAAGGCTTTCAGCCAGACAAAGCCTTTGAAGTACAAGCCAGTATTGATCAAGAAACCTCTTAGTTTTGGATATTATGGGAACTTGCATCAGCACACTCAGGGACTCTTACTGCAAATGCTTGTTGGGCTGCCCAGAAATAAGGCTCTGCCAAAATTTGTCTGCAGCATTACCTGCAGGCAGATGAGGAAATAAGTCCTTTCCTTCTGCTCCCCACTTACCTACTCTCAATCAGCTCCTTGCCTGATGATGAAAGGCCTCCACAGGCATTGCTTCAGGTGAGAGTCTGGTGGTTCTCTGTGGGGTATCACCAGCAGTGTTTTGGGGAGTGCCAGCAGAGCAGACTCTGCACCTCACTGCACAAGTCATATTTACCAGGTTTGCTGCCATTGGTGAACCTCCCAGCCTTTCAAGCTGAGTTCAATTATGAGTCTGACAAATGTAGAAAAAAAAGGACCACTTTAAAATCTTTTTTTTTCCTAATGGTTCTATTATGGAAGTTTATATTGTGATTACCTACAGGGCTGTTTCTCACAGAGAGAGCAGGTTACATAAAATGTATCTTCCATAACGGTGAAGCCATTTGCAGTAGAAATGTATTAAACAAAGGGAGCTAGGATTATTAAAGTGTATTTAAAGTAGTTTAATCTTTGTGGGGTTTATATGTACTGTATGCTAAATTTGCTTCAAGCATGGAGTTTAAAGTTTCAGATGCACAGGCAGTAAATGTGGCTATTAAGAAACCATGTATTCACATTAAGTCCTTGGCTATGGCAGTTTTAGTGCATTCACTGCTGGCAGTGGACATCAAGCCAGGAAAATCCAACTCCTGATGCAAAAGGATTAAAAAAAAAAAAATCCAGGCCCTGCCAAAAATACATAATTCTTTTTTTGTACTCTGCAGTTTGTTTTACTTAGGGAAACGGCCTGGTCATACCCTGCAGCATGCATTCATTACAGTGATCTTTGACTGGCAGATGCAGAGTAATAAGATGCATATTTTAGTGCTTATTATAATACCCTGTCCAAAAACAACTTGACAAATTTGTGATTTCGACAGTATCTCATTTTGCTGGCTGCAGTGCTCTGTGATTGCCTGGTCCACGTGGCTCCCAGATTATGCATACCACCAATACTGCTCATTAAAATGGCCACAGTTCACCAGTTTCGGTAGCTTGGAACGAACTTGGAATGAATTATTATACAACAAAGAGGCTGCTGTCATGCAGAACAAAAGACAAGCAAAAGAGAGCTTTGGCTTAATGAGGCTAAGTGAGTGTCTCCCCTGCATCACCAGCTACTTGACGGCCTTTGAGCATGGATTTTTTTCTCCACAGGCCAAAACCTTTGGTCTATTATTTTGTGTTTATGCACCTTGAGGCTAATATACATTTTAATATGCTGCACATGGAGAAAAAAATCAGCCATTAGATTAGAACATGTGCACTCCCTGTTAAGTTAATGACAGCCGAACATAGAGATAAATTTAGGTTTTCATATTTAATTATAGCACAGTGCAGTACGTTTAGCAAGGATAAATTGCACTATTATTATGCTTCATTTTTTTTGACATCTTTTCATATTAACCATGCACACTTACCCCCACTTCCTCCCCAGTGTCACACATAATGTCTCTGTGCATCATCCTTCTCTAACACCATTAATTTTTTATTCTGTACAACTGTATATGTATTGTTGTATTTGTTACTTAGGGTTAGCTTGCTGGCTGGATAAAACCATTCAAAACAGCCTTTGTGTTAGGTGATCTACATAGGCAGTAGAGACAGAGAAGACATAACAAAAACTGGCTTCTATGGCCAGAAATGGCTCCTCATTCTGCTCCCAGAGCAGGGTTCCCAGCCCTTCTTCCCTGGATGCTCTCAGTGTGTTGTACACTCACTGACACCACAGGAGCAGCCCCTTTCTCGAGGAACTTGAATTGGAAAAACCAGGGAAACAGTGTGTGGAAGGTTAAATTCTAAAGTTCTAAAGTAGATTGTAGTTGGGTAATATTAATATGGATCATGGTGATGTTAATATAAAATGTCTCTGCAACTGTATAAGAGCTAAACCAGACCTAATGTTTTAGGTAGTATGTGGCATTTGTTGGGGTTACCTCTATCTGTCAAATCTCCAAGAATAGCATCAGCCATTCAGAAGACAATATGAAATTAAACATAGAGGCAAGCTGGCATGCAATTCAGTCTTTGAATGTTCTTATCAAATTTAATGTGAATATTTGATAGTTTCTGTGCTGCCATGGATTTGATGGTGATGCTGAACTACTTTTTATTACCTGAGAGAGCTTTAAGACTTGCTTTCAGCTTTGGTCTGAGCTATTCATGTAGCTGTAGTTTGTGAAATATATGTTTGCATGCTTCACAAATAAGAAAATACTGCTATTTTCCAAAGTGGATTAGAGCAGGTAATAACTCACTGGAAGAAGATTTTCCTCCTCCTGCTGTGTGTATAAGTAAGCAGAAGATATTATGCTACAGGCTTATTCCTAGATTATTCCTTATTGGATAGTTGTTTCGTGACAAAAGACACTGTGGCTTGATGACCAGAGGGTCATGACAGGAATAATAATCACCATATGAAAGAGTGTCTGGATCTGGGTGATAAAGCATTCCTCATCGCAATCAGTCAGCACTTGCTGGTGCAAGAATTTTCCTCAATGGCAAAGATCAGCTTTTTCATATTCATTGAGAGCAAATCGGTATCTCTCTCTTTCCCTCTCCTCCCTCTTTCTCCAGTCTTCAGTTCTGTACCAGCTTTTACTGCCAAAGAGTATTTTCTTTGTCAGGTGAAGACAGATTTTGGGGATGTTTAAGATGCTGCAGTATTTGTGGGATTGGTATTAGTTGCAGAGCCTTACTCTTTGTGTCCTCAGTGAGTAAAGCCCAGGTCAGTAATGATTGATAGCTAATTGTCTGCAGTTCAAGCACTAGAAAATGGGTTGGCAATTAATTTATGTGTGCAAAACTCTTCTCCCTGATTTTGTAAGTGCAGATTTTGATGCAAATTGTATTCATGAAAGCAAGGTTGTGGCTTTCAAAATGTAAGCTATAATTACTAGTCTGAGAACCTGATGATACGAAATTCTTCCTCTAGACTCTACCCCTAGTGAGAGAAGACATTTATTAACAACATTGTGTATTTCTAAGCAGTACTTCTAACCATCTTTTAGTTTATTAAGCCCTGGTAAAATGCTTGACATTACATGAAGAATAGTATTATGGAGTTCCAGGCTGTATCCTACAGACATCCAGAGGGCTTAGAAATATCTGTGCAATCAGAAAGGCCTCTTCTGTATCTACAGGTAGCTATTATTAGTAAAACCTGATTTTATTTACGTGTTCTCACGTTGATTATGGTACTAGTCACAGACACACATACTGATGTGCAAGAAAAGACTTGGGCTTTTACCTTCTGAAAGAATCGTTATCCCTTTAAGGTTCTCATCTAAGAAAGCTGTTTATTTGAATAGCAAGGTCCTCTGTGGGCCATAACATCCACACAAGAACAGTGCAAAATTAAGTAGGTGGTGTTGGTCATAGACAGCAGGTTTAGAATTAATTTTCAGCCTGTTTTCCAAGAACTCTTTTATTCTTCCTCTACTTTTGAGAGGAAGTTTGCAAGAACATCTCTTAATTCTCTTAGGAACAGATTCAGCCCACAAGAAGTGTAGTGGCATGCACATATGTATGAGAGGTACAGAAGGATTTATTTATGGGGAGAGGCTAAAGAAGCTTAAAATCCCAAAGTGTCCTGCCCAAATGATGCATGTAAACATAAGAGGTGGAAAACTCAGTGATGTACAAATATTTGAGGTTTGCAATCAGTGAAGAAAGGGGTGTTTTCTGATGGAGAATAAAAACTCAACCGAGACCAATGAATTGAATTAGGAGGGGGGGGAAACACGTTCAGGAAAAGTAGGAGAAAAATTATCCTGATTGGAAGAAAAGTGTTTTTGTAGAAATGATGGCGGTTTCCTGCTGTGCTGCTGATATTAAAGGTGGGAAGGACTTTAAAAACTTGAATGCATGGAGTCTAATGGAAGTACTGCTGGGAGAAAAATTTGAGTTGCCACGACTATGTGCTGGACTTTCAGACTTTTCCTGTCTGCACAAACTAGATCCTGGCCCTTTCCAACATTATAGTTGCACAGTAGGGGCTACCCATGGAAGCCACTAGATCCTTATAAAGTGTTCAGACAGTGACTCACTGTAACTCACTGGAGCTGTAAGTATCTAATAGTATGCAACTGAAATGTCTTTTCACTTAAAGTATAAGATCAGACTTAAGGAACATGATTATGACCTTTCCCATTTACTTTATTTTGATTGCTGTAGAAAGCTCTTGAAGGTTTTTCTGTAGTCTTGTGTGGTTTTGACACATGGGTGTCTTAGTCAAAGCTGTACTTCTTCCTGAGTTTTTTATGGACAAATGGGCTAAAAATATCTTTCTGTTCCATTGTCCATGAGCCATTGTCCATTGTGCATTGGCACAGGACAACTGTCCCCAGTACCTGAATGGAGCTGGTGGTACACCATTTCTACATGGAGAAGTTGAGAAAAGAGATTTCTGCACTCTGCTGACCTATTCATGCTAAACAAAACTCATTAAAGCCCAAGAACTATGTTTGGGTTGTTCCAGGGAAAAATTACAGCCAGCCTTTAATCTGTTGCTCCACACTGGGGCTCTGTAGTAGTTTGAAGTGGCCTGGCAAGAATTTTATTGATTTCTTGGGATCTCATTCAGGCTGATTGAACTTGGGTGCTCTGATGGTGGATGTTTAAGAACATCTACCCTAGCTGTTATTAAGAAGGTGGGTCTAATCCTCATGCAGGTAAGACCTTCTTTGCCCTTCATTCAACTCAGCAGACAAGTTTTAATGAAATAGCTCCTTTTATATTTTATGCCATGGCTGTGTTTTTGATTTCTACCCTTGTAACTGTCCAGTATAAGTAAGCCAGTATATAACCCACTTATTGGTCCGGATAGGTCACATTATGTATCTGTTCTTTCGTTAATCATTTTGTGTTTTCCTGTTTGACTGCTTGGAATAATTAATACATTCTTTTCTATTACTATGTTGTATTTTTTCCAATTTGATTATTTATTTATATAAAAGCCATAAAATACCTCGTTTTATACATTATGTCTAGATTCATGAGAAATGCAGCCACATATCACTGAAATACGGGGGTTGTTTTAGATCCATCAGGACAATGTCTTGCAGTTGAGTTTAAAGTAGTTGAAGTCTAGAACCTATAAACTGTAATTATATTTGTTTATATTAACCATCATTATAACATAGAGCATTATATTCTAGATGTTAATCATTACTTAATATTTTCTGGATATTTACTACTATTGCTGCACCTAATGATAATAATATTAAATATATGCCAAAAGGCATATTTTACCAACTCCAAACCAAAAGTCTAATCTAGTCTCTCCAGCAGTTTTTCCTTGCCTTTACTGAGCTTTCTTTCAAATGCTGAGCGCTTCTGACATTTTGAAATGTCATTTCAAAATTTTCCATTTGTAAATTGACAACCAGAAGATTCGTTGTAAACACAGGAAGCTCTATAAGCATAAACATATCTATATTTTCCCTTTTACTAAAAATGTATCACCAAACTCTAAGCAGCTCACATACCATTTCCATTAGGAAAAATGATATTTCGAAGCTTCTAAAGTTACCAAATAAAACAGGAGCAACCCCAAATGCTTTGGTGACTGTAGCATGAGTGTGCCTTTCATAATCACCATTTCTTAAGGAGCACCCAAATAAGCATGGCCTCAGGACTGTTTTTGTTGGTGCAGAACAGGGCTAATAAATGCCTCACACTTCAGAACTCCCCTCTATTCCTTCACAGCAAAGTCATCTTTCATTTGATAGACTGCAGCCATTTTCTTATCTATTCTGTCATAGCTTGGTTTTGACCTTCAGTCCCTGGTCTGTGGGTGGGCTTTTGTGCCTGCTGCTGGATTTTGAACTTATTTACCAGGATAAAGCAGATGGAGGAGAAACAGTATTTACATTTTTCCACAGGACCTAATTTATTTCTCCGTTGTTTATTGCTGAGTTATTTTTGTCTGCGTAGTGTGAATAGTTTGCAAAGGTATTTATAACAACATTTTGCTGATCAAAGTGCAGTCTGAAAAGCTTGAAAGTCTGTCTCCCTGTCTCCGTTTTAAAAAAAACATTTCCTCTCCACCCAGACTATGCCTTTAGTTGCCCAGTTCCTAAATGGAAGTTTGGGAAGGGATGTCTCTATTTTTGACCACTGTTTTAAGTACTGGCTCATAATTCAGCACGCACTGGGAATATAATTTTTAGCGCAGAATTGAGCATTTATTGAGATGTATTTAGGTGAAATCTTAACACAGTCTGTTGGAAGACTAACTCTTCAAACACCATCCCCAGCTCATGCACAGAAAAAGGTCTCAATGTAAAGTGTCTGACAGAGTGAGCTGCCCTTGGGACTCTCCAGCACAAGGGGTGAAGTCCCTGGCCGTAAGCATTAGCCAGGATGTGCTGTGAAAGAGACCATGCCGTGACGTAACTCGCTTTCAGATTCAAGCATTGAGAGGTTGTACAGTGTTACCAGTTCAGTACAAGATAATTCCATAAAGCAATTGCAATAGAAACTTGGAGACTCAAGAATTGCACAGGTAGTGGTGGATGCATCAAAATCTGAGCTTATAACTTTAGTGGCCCTGCCTCAGTCCCATAAGGGTACTTTAATTTTCTTCTTGTCTTGCAGCTCATAAATGTGCTTCTTTTGAGACCACACCCCAAATGCTCTTGGAAAAGGGCTGTAAAGTTTTATAGATATATTTGAGGGTATTATAAAAGTATAATAAAGTAAAAATACTGCAAAGAAATAGAAGTTATTGAACAACTGGATTAAAATGTTAGGCTAGGGATTTTTTTATTGTGTATGGGTTCTACTTGGCTTTTACAGCCATGAAGGAATAGAAATTTTTTTTGAGTTAAGAAAATTAAGAATTTTGATTTTAACATACTGATTGACTTTAATGTAACAATTGATTTCAATGTTCTTGTAAACATTTGCTTGAACAAATAATTTCAGTACATTGCTGAAGACTATTATTAGCTCAGTCAGGAAAAAACTCAGTTCTGATATTTATCTATTGAAAATGTTTTACTTGATTTTGGGGAGATCAGAGATGAAATTGTTTACTCATATAGATTGAAATGTTAAGTAATTAAGTAGCATTAAAACAAAGGTTAGTACAATAATGGTGGTGAGCAAATTGCAGATACTTTGTTTAATCTGAAATCAGTAGCACCCCGAAATGAGTCCACTTTCTCTGAAAACCTGGCAGAGTAAAAGACATAATTTTCCTCAGTAGTGCTGTCTTTGTATAATATAGCAAATTGTCATCTTGAAGGCAAAGGAGGATGGCAGGAAAGTCTGCTGCCTTGATGACTACCAAAGCTTACCTACATTCTCACACATAGGAGTTTCTGTAATGTACGGTTCTTGTTCTAATTCATGGGGATTTTTCCCCTCCAAAATCAGCTGGAGTTTGAGACATTTGAGCTTTTCCCATGGTCTCTCACTTTCTAAGAAACAGTTGCAAAGAAGTTCAAAATATTTCCAGTTTTTCTCTGCCACAATGGCTCCACAGTGGCTATTCTTGGCACTCCATGCCCCACTTGCCAGCCTGTGCCCATCTGGAGCATGCTCTGCAGCATAAACTCTGCCCCAAACCATGAACCCTGCAGTGGGAGACCTGATAACACTTATGGCCAGGTCCTGGCCACTGTGCCTGGCCTGTGCTGTGAAGTAAGCAGGATAGCCATGAAAATTTTATGTTGTGGTGTTTATCTGGGCTGAAGTTCTTGAGGAATTTTGGAAAGATAATATGTGGCTTAGTGATCTACACTGGAACCAAACTGCGAGTTGTGAAGTGAGCTCAGCCAGAAAGTTCAACTTTATTTGTGCCCCAGATGGCTTTATATGCATAAGAACAGTAAGGCTTTTGAAAAGGACCTTGGAAGTTTTTACTGTGATCTATTATAGCTGATGTATCTTAAATTATTCTTCAACCCTTATCACAGCAATCAGAAACTTCAAATAAAGGTTGAAACGTGCTTTGCTTTGTCTTGCTACAGGATCATGTTATTCTTTCCAACTTGGAAAAAAAATAGGAAATCTTTTAAGACAGACTAAAATATAGCCTGAAACTCAGTGTCTGTATCTGGTCTTCATGGAGGATGTTTGAAAGGGATTGGATTCTTTTCCAGGGGCAACTTACGGCAGAGTGTTTGTGTATAAATTACCAACAATGAAAGTGGTAAATTAAAATTGTGACATCACTTTCATTCTTAGTTCTGCTTTGCATTTCTGTAGAAGGATTTATTATTTCTGTGATTTACCTTCTACTAAGAAGGAACTACTAAAAGAATGGAAAGCATGAAGTAGCAGCAGTTGTAATTATCTTCTGGAAAACTTCAGCTTGTTTAAAATGCTGTAGCATGTCTGCTCAGAGACTGCAGTTGGTGTGAGCACACCAGGCCATCCTCCCTCCATTTGCTAGGCTGGATCTCCAGCACTTTCCAACAGAGCAGTTCAGCTGTAAGGTTCAGCACTCACTGAAGGAAAGACCTATCTTCCATCTGAGGTGAAGCACTGACCTCCTTAGTTGCCTCCATTTTTTTTTTTTGTTTTTGTTTTTCTCCCTGGCTCCCTGCATGTGCTGGCAATGAGGAGTGGTGGTGGTGGTGGTGTGGACCCCCCATGAGCCACCCAGGCACAGAATAGCAAACAGTGCTTGGCTCTTCTCCTCAGCACTGTCAGTAAAAAGATCCTTTGTACCTTCACTACCTACACTCCATGACTTCCTGCATTCACTGCTTGGCTTGCTGGATTTCCAGCAGCACATTTTTGATAATAGTGCTGTGGAAGGTGGCTGGATTGGCTTAGGGGCATGTGCACAGCTGTGGAACAAGCTCTCACAGCACCTCGGACCCAGGTAGTGCCTTTCCCTTTCACCCTGACAGTAAAAGGCACGATTCCAGCTTTGCCTTCTCTGTGCAAAAGTGCATCTGTGTTGCTGCTTGCTTTTGTTTTTACATGAAGGAAATTATTAAAATCTTAACCAAAACCAAGCAGCCTGTCCCATATCCAAAGAACGAGAATGAGAGAGCAGGTGACATGCAAGATAGGTAGAGTTCATTAGTTAAGAGACACTGCTGGGATATTTTAATGATGAAGGTGGCATAAAACCTTTGCAAGGGAAGGCAACAATGTGAAACAAGGGTCCATTTTATCTGGTTTCTTTTGTCTTCTGGAACAGAAACAGAGACACTTAGAAGCAAGGCTCAAGGAACCTAATTAAATACTGAAAGGAAATGAAAATGAGTTCACAGTTCTGTTCCCAAGACTCATTCTGTGAATATTCAGTTTGTATTATTTTCAGAAAAATGTAAGACATTATAATTCTCAAGATGTTTCTCATTCTTGAATAGGGGAACTAGGTGCCTAGTCTGGTCTTTAAATACGATCCATACTCTCAGTAGTGTCATTGAGATCTGCCAAGTATTCGACATAGATCAGTTTCATTGTTACCAAAAATGAGTCAGTGGATCCTTCAAATCTACTCATTTCTGTTGGGGAAATGTTTAAAGACTTTAAAGCAAAGTTTTCTTAAGGGATAAACAAGTGATAGTAAATTATATTAAAGAAGCTGGAAGCAATCATCAACAGTAACTTTCTAAAACTGTTATTTCACTTAGAGAGGAGTATTAAAACAAAATATTAGGATTTTATGATCTGTCTGTACTGGTGTCAGTATCAGTGTCCCTGATATCAGTAAAGTGTCAAAAAGAAAACTCTGTAGCATCCTGAGATTGCTTTGCTTCCTAATTAAGACCACAACAGCATTTTTAAAAGTGTGAAAAGAACCCTGTGTAGTGTAAAGTAGCTATAGAATGGACAAACCATTTATTCCTGGTGCAGGAACTTGCTTTAAGACTAGGTTGAAGATACAGCTCATTCTTTGTCTCATGCTAGAACATTGTTCATTTTCGTGTTTTTTTAAAGCTGTAATTGGACTTCTATTATTTTGGGAGAAAGAAAAAAGAAAGAAAAAAGAAGAAAGAGGTGTTCTTAAATGTTAAAAAATGCAGGAATAAATAATGCCATACCACAACATACCTTTTATGGTTAGCATTAAGCTTTGTCTCTGTAGTTCCAGGAAGTCCCTTATGACAGAGAATAGCATTTTTTGAAACTAGTTGGATGTTACACTACTTCATTCTTCCTGGGCACTGACATCAGAAGTGATTAGATTCCTATAGGCACCTAACTTCAGAAAGGAGAGAAATGTCTGTACTTCCAAATTAAACATACCCGGGAATATTCCTAGGTGCTCAGGCCAGCTGGCACCAAGCAGCCTGTGCCGATGATCAGAAGCTGTTAGTCTCCAAAGCAGGTTGGCTGCAGGCAGGCTGCCTGCTGGGAATGGCTCCTGGAGCATGCTGACTTCCAAAGCCTTTCCAGGAATTGCCTGGGACACTGATAGCCAGCACAGGCCAAAAGCAGGCAAAAAATGCTGTAATGCTTTGTTAGGATAGATGAAAACATCCTTGTGGCCAGGAACGTTCCCAGACACTGATTTACTACTGTGGATAGAGAGAGTATCTTGCAAAAGACTCTGAAGGGAGAAAAAAAGACAAGTAATGGCAGTATGTGACTGGGCATGAAAGATGGACAGATGGACACAGAAATGAGCTCTATTAGATGTTAGTGAAAATTGCGCTCAGAAAAAGAGCTCTAACGGCCTGAGACTCCAAAATCAAGAAAAGCAGTCAGAATTTTTAGAAAATCTCCTGAAATATCTAAGATATAATAGGATGTAATGATATAAATGTGTGACTAATATATATATTTTTGTATGGTGTATACATGTGTTATCCAAGTATGGATGATCTGAAAAAATGGTAAGTCACTGTCTTTCCCAATGATATAAAGCAGCTAACCTGTGAGTTCATTGCATCCCAGAGGCTGAATTCAGTTTGTAGGTGGGACAAAGTTGCAGTGGTTCAAATGTGAGCCCCCAGAGGTTCTGTTTACGTGAAGGAGTGAGTAGTGCAGACAAACAGGCCGGGTAGGAACAGGGCTGCAGAGTGAAATGGTTGATGCTGCAGACTGGTGTCCACACCGTGTGCATCCCAGGTTTTCTTACTGACTTCTAGCTCTTGTCTGCTCTCATGGGCTAAGTGCCCATTAGCTGCTGGAGCTCATTTCAGCTGCATCCCCTGGAGCACATACTCAGGTTTCATTTCATCCACAATAAAATGCAGTTTGTGCTCTCTGCAGCTGCGCTGCCATAAGAAGTGAGGTGCAGTGTGTGGGGACAAAGAAGAGATTCACATCAAAGGTGTGCTCTGGTCTGAACCAAGCCACGAGCGTAGAGCTCCTACAGCAGCAATGCATTGCTCCTGGGCACAAGCTGAGGCCACCAGTGGAGTAGAGACAAGCCCTTAACTGCCCAGAAGAGGTTTGCATAAACAAGGAAAAATTTTGTGCAAGCACAAATGCATTAGCACAAAGCAGAGAAGAGAAATTGACTGGTAATTGTCTCACATACGGGTTTTTTTGCATTGGCAAGAAGATTGTTTTGCCAAAGCTTGCTTGCAGTAGCAAAAAGGAAGAATTCACCACATCAGGAAAACAAACTGACTCAGAAAATATAACTTTATTCATATCTGGCTTTGATGCACTACACAAGAGCAAAAATAAACTTTCAGTGCCGTTTGCAGAAGCATGAACTTTAAACTAAGAGCAGCAGCACTAAAGCAGAGAAGAGTTTGAATGCCAGCTGGATAGTTAAAACACCAGTAAATACTAGATAACAGAGACTTTGTTGGCATTTTCTGGGAGTCAAACTCCTGACAAAAATGTACAGCATAGAAACAATCAAAAATGTACATAATAGAAACAATCAAAATGCCAGCAGGACAATGTTGATTACCAAAAAAAGCTGAACAAAATAAATACCAGGAAGTATAGATAACTCACAAATACTCTGCTTTTAAATGTAGTGAATGAATGAAAGAAGCCTGTGACAAAACTGGGGCAAACAATTCATAGAAGTTACAGATAAAAAGTCAGAAAACTTAGCTGAACTAGGTAGCACTCTGTAAGAGCCCCTGTAGTAGAGTATTTAGAGTAGTAGTGTAGTAGAGTAGTAGTGTTTTAAAGGTCTGGGAAGTCTTCTAGGCAAAGAAAAGCTGGAAATGGACACAGTGATGGAGCCAGAAGGGCACTTGATTGATAGAATATCCTCAGCACCCAGAGAAAAAGCATTAAGGAAAGTGAAAGTAAGGAGAGCATAAGTCTCATTGCTGAGGTTTTTCCAGAGCCACAGGTCAGATGGGCAGCCAGCCATCTGTAGAGAAGATGGGAAGCTGTACATATATATGCACAGCCTGTTAGCAATTTAGCAAGGCATTACATGGACCTGCAGGTGGTAATATGCTTTCTATCTTTAAAAAGTCTTTTCAGTTTCAGATGCAATATTAATATATTTGCAAATGTATTAGATGTCAGAATTACAGACTGTAACTACCTCAGTATCTTTTGAGCATCCCTTAGTGTAGATACCAGTGGAAGAAAATGCAATTTGATATCAAAACTGTGGTTGAAGAATACTAACAGTATCAGCAAGAACTAATGGAGCTGGCTGGGATCACCGCCATAGCTGTATATGTGCAGAAATAGAACAGCAAAAGCTGTAGCTGATCATGATTACATTCTCATCTATCTGCTTGAAATGACCAAGGCAATAAATCTAAAATGAAATAAAATGAGATGAAATTGCATTTGACTCCTGGAGCACTGGGATAATTGCTGACCTCCTAAAGGCTATTACCTAGCTCCTAAAAAGTGAAAACTATGCAGGATAGAACCACACCTGAAAATATCAGTTTGAAGATTAGCAGGATTCATAAAGCATCTCACAATACCTTTCCGCACTATTCAGATCTGTACAATCTCCTGAGGTGATTACTAAACAAAAGCATGCTATGAATACAACTGCTGTAATTTGCTGGAGTCTTCTCCTGCATAAAGAGCTGTACAAAATACCCCACGGTGCAGCAGTGCAGCATGTAAATGCTGCGGCCATTACATTGCACAAGGCAGGGCAGGGGTGTGAGGCACGCACATGGGGCACAGCCCCTCCAAGGAGGCTTGTACATCACCAGCAGTGCGGGACGCCAGCTCAGATCCACTGGAGTCTTGTGTGCACATGACAACACCAATCTTTATGGTCTAAGGGCAGGAAAATGTATGAGTACAAAGTGGCCATTGATTATTAGAAAGGATTTTATAAAACCACAACTAGCACCCCCTCAGTAACCACAGCCTGCAGTGACACACCTTGCTGAGCATCTGGAAAGAATTGAGATGTACACCCCTGAGTTCTTACCCAGGCTGCTGGACACAAAATCAGGCAACTGAGCACTTGCTGCAGATGGTGTGGTCAGGATGTGTCACCCTGGAAGTTCTAGTACCAAACTGCACTTGGACACGGTGGAGCCTGGACTTGTTCATTCATACAAATAACCTGGGAACAAAAATCGAGTCCACTCCTCATCTCTGCTACTACTGCCATCGCCTTGCAGCAAATTTGTGTGCCATGGCTTGTTGGAGTGCTCTGCACACAGAAGGACTGGATATTTGGGAACAGACTTACGCTCATGCGTGTTCTCTGGAGGCAAGAGATGGCCCAGCCTTCCTGAGGACAAGTAGCAAATCTCTTCTGTGTGGTGACTGCTCCTACCTTTGTAAGCTGCTCAGACTGAAGCTCTCCTAGGAGCTTTATCCATTGAAATACACAGCACCTCTATAAAATATGGAGAAAAAGAGTCAGGCAGACAGATGACATGGATTATCTATAATAACATAAATTATGTCATCTGTGACCTTTAGAGCAGCACTGCTGTTGTAGACAGCATTAATGTAGAGGAGCTGCACTATTTAGAAAATTTTGTCTCCCTCTCTGTCTTAATGGTCAAAATGGCCACAGATGATTTGTTTTTGAGCTGTAGATTGAATCACTATAAATATCTGGCATAATTTTAGCAAGTTGAATTATGTGAAGAAATTTTTTTTTAATCTTATCGTTTAAATGAGGATGAGATTTTTAAATATGGCAGATTTTTGAGTAGCAATGCTCTGTGGGCTTGCAGGATCACTCACATGTGAAGAAGTTATCCTGTGGTTACATTCTATGGAACTGAGTGCAGAATGGCTGGAGACAAAACAAGTTTATTCCAGCAGCACAAAAGATGTGCCCACTGTGTGCTCTGTGTCACTTTTCATGGGAGCCCTGCAGCTCCAGGGGTGAGGTCAGGTGTGCACACCAAGAAGGGTGGGATGGCTGTGGGCAGCCAGTGGGACGTGGTCCTGGTGCCCCCAGGCACTGCACAGAGGCTCAGCCTCAGTCAGGGTAACTCCCTGCATGTGGAACCCATGGAGAGGCTTTGCAAGATCAGGACAGGAGTTTCTTTGCAAGGATCATTTAGAGGATTTCTTGTGCCATGTTTGACCTGCAGAATAGCCACAATGAGTACACAGTGCAAAGTGAGAGGTAAAGTTTGTGTATCTCCTTTGTTATCTGCAAGGAGCACGTGAGCAGTGAAACAGGGAATGGCCTGCTCAAGCAATAGGTGATTGTGGTTATACTTAATAGCAGGGGGCAAGCTGAATATACTCACAAGCCTTACTGTGCATACAAATCAGTGAAGTCTTGCAGTACCAAGATGATAAGAACTCATTTTAAAGCTATTACAGTAATTTAAAACAAGATAGTTTTTAAAAGTACAGTGATGTATGCCTGTAATCTGTATTTCTAATGATTTGCATGTTAGATTTTTTAAAAATCAAATTCTTCCTCTGATTGACTCAAGTGAAAATCTAATCAAATTAACATTTTAGAATATATGACCATTGTAATGCCATATTCAGAATATAATGATACTTTAGATACTTTAGCTGTTATAAAGACAGATAAATATGCAAGAGAGGCACTATGGAGGGACTTGGACTCTAATGAGTACTTTTCTGGTTTTATACATTTGGTTTTTATATAGTGTCTGTTACTTTAGTGCCTACATATTGGTGTGTCCTCACTACTTGATGGTGATATAAGAAGCAGTTATATCAGTTTAGTGAAGCTCTTTTTTGTAGTGTATTATTTATATTTGATTCATAAGTTTGATGCAACACTAATTTTAAAGTGTTTAGCAATTACTTATTTCTTTTCAGGTCTGTTTAAAAGTTCTAATAGTTTGAAATTTTAAAAATTATTATCACTTTCCTTTAGTGCACCATTCCAATTTTTTCATCTAGCTATATTCTTCTTTTTTTATGTCGTATGTTTTGTATTGCTTTGTCACATTTTCAAAACTGCTCAAAGTCCTTAATCAAACCAGAATAGCCAAAATCTTCATAGGAGATTTTTCAGCATTGTGTCAGCCTTCCTCTCACCAGCTGAAGTGGGAGTTTTGACTATTGAGGGTGGAAGTACTTGCTTTTAATGATAGAACTATTTATATTATGACTCTTAGCATGAGATTTAGTGAGTTTAGGATATTGAGGTGATGATAAAAAGCATTGTGTTATTGAATTTGAAGACTAAAAGGCAGCAGTAGGCTCCTTGGTCATAACTGCAAGAGTTGACTAGAGCTCTTTTGTCTGCACTGAATACTTTACATTTAAATTAGGATTGTGTGAAGTAGAGATGGAAGGATTACATGTGTGAGAAATGAATGAGGGAAAGTATTGTAGTCTGCGCAGGAGGAGGATAAGTGTTGTAGTTCATCTTCCATAAGCAATGGATTACAATGAATCTGAAGTGGAAGAAGGCTTAGATAGGAATTATTACCAGTGGTTTGCATTTAAGTAATCTATTAGTTCAATAATATATGTATAGTTATGCAGTGTGTAGTCTACCAAGGAAAAGTGGAGTTTATTTCTAGATATATTGAAATTATATGTTGTTTACAGTATAGACATTTGGTATTAAATCTGGAGTTTCCATGAAAAAAAATAGATCAAAACAAAAAGACAGGATAAACAAAAATCAAAATAAAACAAAAATATGCAAAGGATCCAGCAGATGGGAAAAGTGTAGGCTCTTACCTCTTTTGGAAGGTTTGATTGCTAGCATAAAGTACTTGACAGGCAAATTTGCAGCTGAAACACATATAGCAGTGTGGAAATGCACTTTCTTTGCACACAGGGGAAGCAGTAGTTATTTTACTGAATGTACTGAAAGCCTTGTAGAGTGGCTTTCAGAATCTTGATTCCTTCCAGAATCTGGAAGAGGAGGTAGGTGGTTTCCCTCTCTGTTTAGTCTCCCATCTCCCTGAGAGCATGGATTTGGTGGGCAATACTGGTTGGACTGTGAATGTTCTCTGTGGCTGTGGTGCACACATAGGCTGTGAATGAGCAAGGACTGCAGGGTGTCTGGAGCTCTATTTCCACCAGGGTGATGCTGGATTGCAGTGTGGAAGAGCTAAGGAGATGCAGATATTGCTCTTTTCATCTCCTTCTGGTGATTTGCTGGGCCCTGTGGTAATGTTGAGTTGCTCAAGGAGCTCTTGAACAGACTCAGATGGGTCATACAGGCAGCTTAAATGCAGATTCCTTGGCCGTCACAGTTCTCAGACTATGCTGCTGCTGGAACCTCACCCAGCTCATTTAACACAAGTGGAATTAGCAAACTCAACTTACTGCTCACCTTGCTGGGTCAGCAGTATCTGTGATTGAGAGGCCAATTGGTAACCACTACTGCAAGGATATCCATACTTTCTCATAGTTGTAAGAAAATATTTATTCCTCCCTTTTAATAGTCTTGCTGGCATCTCTGAGGCTTTTTTGAAAGGGCTTAGAAAATACAGTTTTAGGACTGCTGGAGTCAATCCCATCAGTACATGTAGCCCCAGAAGAGAATGGTTAAATATAAACAAACATGATTTTAGCATTGGTTTCAACAGCTCAGTTGCCAGCCAGCTCAGAGAAGGTGGGTAAAAGTATCTAGCAATGGCATTTTAAATGTGATTGTTTAATTTACAGCATTGATGTAAGAAGTGAATAAACTGAATGTATAGATACAGTACAAATGGTATACAGTGAATGCTGCACTGATTATTTTTACTTACGTGTAAGTAAAATTAAAGAATCTTCTTTGAACAAAGTTTTTTTCCAACACTAAGGCTCAACCGATGCTTGTTCCTGTTTCCTAAACACATTTGAATACAGTTACATTTGCTTGCCTGACAGATATTTGTTAATAGCCATTCTGCTGACATCTTCTTTATGCTGCTGCTTAGCTGACAGAATTTCATCTGCATAAATGGGTGGAAAGTCCTTTCCTCACGTGTCCAACAAACTGGAGACAAAGTGCCTGCCAATGTTTTAATTTCTTTTCCATGTTCTGGTTAGAGAGTGAGAAGAATGCTTTCACTCCACAGTGTCATGAATATGGTAATCTATGGAAATCACAGAAAGCAGGTACTTAAGTTAAGCACATACTGTACTACAGGAATCCCTGATGAATTCAAGTCTCTTCTGTTTAGAGAAGATGTTGTTGTCTATTAAGTGACAGACTGCCAGATGTTCATGAAGTAGCACAGTAATGTGTATCAGTATCTTCTTTTCTTTACCCCAGAAGGTAACATTTCCTTTATCATCTATGTCATCCTGGCTTTTGATTGTAAATGTCTAAGCTTGCTTCAAATATTAACTCTTTTTTGTTTTATTGATGAATATTTCATGACTTCAGTACATTTGTAGAATGTAAGTTGTTGCTGCACTACAGTAAGCCTATAATCCTAAAATCTTTTCCCTCACTTGGTGTATATAAACTAAACATTTGAGTTAAAACATGAAGAATATTTCATTTCTGATTTGGAGCTAGGAGAGAAAATTGTGGCAGTGTTAGAAAAATGACAAAAGGAAAAATAATTATTATTTTAAATAGTATTTTTATCTGCACATTCAAGTATGGCACTGTATGTTTCATGGTGAGGTCACTGCAATGTGTTTTCCTAGAACACACATTATCGTTCTGTTTAGTCTCAGAGTTACTGAAGGGCTGGGGCTGAGCTCAGCCACTTTGAATAATCATGGTCTAAAGAGCAGACAGAATAGTTGAGTAACTAAATGCAATGGTATATACACACACACTGTGGGCAGCAGAGCTTAGAGAACAAGTATATGAGCAGTAATTGCAGATTACTGAGACAGTGCTGTTTACCAAGCAAATAAAAGTTCCAAGAAAAAAAAAGGAAACAACTGAAAGGCAGAGTTCATTTTTTTCCTGAATAATTGTTGTGTTCTGTTCTTTATTTTGATGTCATTCCCATATCATTAAAGGCACTGATGCCAGAAATATCTCAGCTCTAAGAAGCAGAGCCATGAGAACCCTTTAACACAAGGGATGAAGTCTTTGTGGCTTCTTGCTAATGCAACTGCAGCAGCTCCAGGGGCTGCAACAACTAATGCTGGCCCAAGAAACTCTCTATCAGGTGGAAAGCAGACAGAGTGAAGTATCCCTTCCTCTGCAGGACATTCTCCTGCCCACCTGCTGTGGGGACTCCTGCAGGATGTCCTGCTGGAGGTGAGCCCTGGTGCCAGCTGGATGGGCTCTGACCATGCAGTGCATAGGACTGACACAGGAAAAGCAGCCATGTAGGAGGATTTAGCTTTGAATTCCTGAAAGAATAAGAATGTCTAACAGAATAAGAATTCACAGCTTTACTTTCTCCATTGCCACTCATAGTTTTCATTAGTTAAGCAGTTTACCCATGGGAAAAGCTTGTGCAAAATATTCTCTCCATATATATCTATGAATATGAAAATGTGTGTTATTTCCCACCTTCAGAGGAACAGAATTCAGATGTTGGTGTTATTATTGGGATTTTGGTTTTTATTTTCCCAGAAGGAACACAAGCTACCTTGACATTGTGACAAGATTTTGTTGTTGTTACTGCTGCTCTTGTTACTGGGACCTTGTGTTTTCTTTCTCTCTGGAAATGTTGGAGTCATGTTTCACTGTATTCTCTGAGACCAAGGAAGAAAGCAGATATCATTTCAGGAAACTTTATACTTATCTTCCTGTTGTTGTTGTTGTAAAGTTGCAAGAGGAGGGAGGCAGACCACTGCTTGGAAATTGTAGCACAGAGTAAAGTACTTACGTGCAAGTATTACATATATATGCAGTATGCAATAAGGATTCAATTATATGCAGCCATTTTGAGCACATCAGACTTTGGAAAGAATAAATAAGAATTCAGAATCAAGGGCGGGAAAAAATATTAAAATTGAAACTGCTTTCTCTGGAAAACTTTACATATCATATACAGTTTTCCATGAATAAATGGAGGTTAAACATTACTAAAACCTTTTTACTGAGGACATATAAAATTACCTATACAAACCTGATTTAAATTCTTACAGCTCCTGGGCAGGGCAACCGTCACTTAAATGTTAATGTTTTCCTTCTCTGATTGCCTTTCCATACCATGCTCCCACGTTCAGAGATCCTGCTTCACCTGTTTTACTCTCCTCAAAGCTATTAATTCCTGTCTGCAATCTTCACAGCTTTAACTGTGTCTGAGGTAGTCACTTGGCCGTGTAGCCTCCCAAGGTGTTTCACTTTTAGATTTCACCTGCCTTGCTGTTTGTCTCCCCAGTTCTCTAAAGCCAGTGAGAAACCTTCCCAGATATAGTCCCACCAAGGCAGGAAAGGGATGAAGCCACCTTTTCTGCTCATTTAAAGAAGAAAGTGGCATTTGAGGAGGATAATAAAACCAACCACAGATCAGCTGTTGTTCATAGGACAGGAGTAGTCAGCGTGGATTTATGGAGAGGAAAATGACTGACTTGGTAGATTAGAGGGCAGTATGTGTTACCTTTACCAAGGCTTTCAACACTGAAATAGACAAACTGATAGAACCTGCTGTAGCTGAGGCTGCTCTGAGCAGGGAGTTGGACTGAATAACTTCAAGAGATCCTTTCCAATCTCAACCACTCCATGATTCTGCCAAGGTCATTGACCACCTTTTTCTTTCCAATCATTTAGAAAATTTGTATTTTCTCCTCCTTTATTCTGTCCTTTGAGGGAAAGCTGTGGTTAAGAGATTTCAGAGAAAGATCTATTCAGAAAACAAACCACAGAGAAGAGTCACCTCTTGTTTGATTTCTAAAACACGCTAGTGCTTGCCACTATGTGGCAAAGTTTTGCTGTGACAATTATCTGCTTACATAGCTATTAAATATGTGGACCTTTGTTTGGTGCATCTCTACTGCAACCAGTACAGAATAATTCAGCAGTGCAATTTGTACTCTCTTTAAGCAGTTCAGTTTGTCAGATATTTTTCAGTCTTTTTCCTTGTTCTCACCTATTTTTGCTATGTGCAAGTAGAGACTTCCACAATTCAAAAACATAAAGTACCTGAAATAATACAATTTGGCTTCAGTTTCATTTGCAGATTCATGAGGGACATTGTATCACTTAAAATTCTTTACATGTTTAAAGTGCAAAAAAGGTATTGGAGAATGAACACATACACACCTTCAGACCTTAGTGGAGACAACACTCAAGTATAAAAGGAATGAGATAATTACATTCAATGTGGGAAGTTCACACATGAGAGAAACAGTATTTTTTAAATATATTGCCTCATCACTAAATGATACTGCTACCCAAAATGTCCATTAACCAGTGATTCCTAGAATTATTTATGTAAGTTCTTCCTTTACCTTGTGACCACTTTTCCCTGATAATCCTTTAGTTAAAATTACTGTTTCAGTGTTCATTGTGCTGCCATCTCATTAGCATACACTTCAAATCCACTGAGTACTGTAGGAGGTTGTTGCTTATTTTTGGTTTATGATGATGCTTAACTGTGCATGGTGAGCTGACCCTGGCTGGATGTTAAGTGCCCTCCAAAGCTGCTCTGTTCCCCCCCTCCTCAACTGGACAGGGACAGAAAATATAATAAAAGGCTTATGGGCCATGGCAATCAGGTTGGTTAATCATGATTTTCCTTTGGTGAATCCCTGCTGACTAGTCCTGATGACCTTCTTGTCTTCCCCTTGCCCAGAGATGGCCTCCAGGATCAGCCATTCCATCGCCTTTCCAGGGTTTGAGGTGAGGCTGGCCAGCTGTTTGTTCCCTGTGTGTTCCTTGTCCTTTTTGAAGACTGGTGTGACTTTTGCTTTCTCACAGTTCTCAAGCATCTTCCTGACTGCCATGACCTTTGAAAGATGATGGAGATGACAACGATCTCTGTTAGTTCCTCAATACCTGTGGGTGCATCCCATCAGAGTCCATGGACTTGTGGATGTCAAATTTGACTAAATGGTCTCTAACCCAATCCTCCTTTACTAAGGAGAAGTCTTTCTTTCTCCAGACATTCTCCCTGCTTTCCTGGGTCAAGGATTCCTGAGGGCTGGATTTAGAAGTGAAGACTGCAGAGAAGGTGTTCAATATCTCAGCCTCCTCTGCATCACCTTGAAAGGTTCCTTTTCCCATTCAGTAGCAATCCCACATTTTCCCTCGTATTCGTTTTGCTAGTGAGGTATTCCTGTTATCCCAGAGGCACTTCCACCATTCCTGATGGGCTCAGCCCTGGTCAGCAGCAGGTCCCTCTTGGAGCCAGCTGCCCTTGGCTCAATCAGACACAGGAGAAGCCTCTCCCAGAACCCCTGTTGCCCACCACTGCCAAAACCTTGCCATGCAAACCCAGCTGAAATCTGTGTCTTCTAACAGTAGATGGCATCTAGCCCCTTAGGAGCAGACAGGTCCTAAATAAGCAACCCATGACTACATCATGGAGACATACATGGATTTTCCCAGAGTAAGGATCAGATCAGCTTCCAAGTTAGAAATAAAGTCTGAGTCATCTGATGCCTATTGCAGTGCCCTGATCACCAGCCTGTTCTGCTGCTTAGGCTGCTTGCTGGTGTGCCCATAAAAACTGCAGCAATCTGAAGTGGAGGATTCTCTCTACTTTTAGCCATTAGGAAACAAGCACCTTTTTAAGTTCATAATATGCTCAATTACCTTTAGATTGATCCGTGAATAAATTATAATCAAAACAGACTTGCTCACCTTAAAGCTCTCTGGCTTAAGGTTTCATTGTTGATTCATTAAGTTGTCAGTTCTCTATTGGCAGGGTAATGCCTTTTTATATCTGAATAGAGACAGGTTTAGTGGAAGATACTGTTATCTTTAAATGAGCAGGATTTAGGTTTTTTGGTAAGAACAAATTCATCAATGATGAATCCCTGGAGAAAGTACTGAAACAAAAATCACAATGTTGCTGAAGATTTATACAGTTCATCAGTTAAAAGGCAGCTTTTGGAAGCAGAGGTGGGGGGAGGATTTGGATTTTTGTTTTCTTTCTGTAAAATATTCCAGCAAAATATTTCAAGCTTAAAGTTTTGTGATAATGCAATTATGAACAATTAAATAATTCCACTTAAAATATTTATTTAGACTCCATTCTTGATGTTATCCCTCCAGCAGAAACACATTGAATTATGTCTATATAGAGACAGATGGATACAAATAATGCAGCTATAGACATCACTGATACAGATATATAAGTAGACAAGAATTATCTAATTACTCTGCTTGTTGCAATCTTGTAAGCGTTTGCTATGCTCCACATATTCATATTAATTGTTTTATCTAGGCAGATGTTGATATCGCAAAGATACCAGTGTGTGGAGAGTTTAGTGACACTGGAATATCTGGAAATTTAAAAAATAGAAGTCCTGTATAAAGATTACAAAAGCAAACAGAGTTGAACACACCAAGCTCTGTGCTTGTGCTTTCATTGGGAATTTTGTTGTTAAATCCCCCATGTGCTTAGGAAGTTGTCCCCTACAATGATTAGAGGTGATTTAATTTTAAAATCTCTTCAATATCCATATCTTCTGCAGTTATTTCAACATTTTCCACTTTTGCTATATCTAGTAACACACTTCATTAAATTTTTTTTGCCATTTCATATGGCCTTTGACTGTAAAATGTTTGAAATTGCAGATCTGAACAATAAGCAGTCTCCTCAGCATTCCATATGTCTGTGCATTACTCATAAGGGGAACCATCAATAAGTCCTTCCTAAGCTCCTGAGGCTACATTTTCATGTATTATTTATTGCTATAGAAAAGATTGCTGGTTTTCAGTGTTGTTTAATGAAATTTGGCTTGGCTGCTTGTGAACTATTAGACTCCAAACACAAAATAACCAGGCCATTTGTATGGGGACACAGTCACCTTCTGTGAATTCACTGGAAGCTCATTGTGTATGTGCCCAAGCCTGGACCAAGACCTATGTGTTTCCTTAATTATTTTAAATTCCATTTAGTCAAATCCTTGACTGAAAAACTGCAGTGTGCACAGCAAATATGAAGGTTGGATGTCAGTTTTCTAGATTAATCATAATTTATTTTTAAAATATGTGGATTATATGGTTTAATTTAACTGCATGCATGTCATTACAGAACATCAGAATTATGGAAATGAAGGCATTGCACACTTCTCAAAATGCCTGCTGTACATTCCAGCTAGCAGCTATGTTAGATATAAAAATCTAAATACTTCCATCTCGGAACCATGAAAATTAATTAACCTTTGTAATTCACTTTTTACCTATACAAAAAATAGATTCTTTTTCCACACTTTTCCTTTGATCACCTATTTATTTCAATACTCTTAGTGTTTCTATGTGCAGAAACTGGGAGATGTGGTTTATGTTAAGAGAACAAAAAGGTATAGGATTTATTCTGCAAAGATTTGGCTATTGTTCCCAAAGATGATCTTCAATCAGTCAAGCTGTGAACAACTGTCTCCTCTCTCTACTACTTCAGTTAAAACCTCAGCAAAATTAGCTTTGCTACCTACTCTCAAAGTCAGCAATTCAATTCCTGGCCAGACAGGAAAGAATCCAAAAACGCTTTGTCATCAGTCTCCTGCCCTCTCAAACCAAAGTTGTTGGCATCAGCACATAAATTATGGAGAGGAAATAGTTCCTCAGTGACATAGCTACTACTAATTCATAGCCCAAAATATATTTCTAATTCATAGACATACAAAACTACTTTTTATCAAAATTTCTAAGTTTTAGAACTCTGTGAAAAGTTTTAGGTTTTCTAAAAGTCATATAGAGAATTGAGTTTGTGTGTGTGTGCTTTACAGCCTATTGATTAGTAGACAAATTCATCCTTGTACTCATTTTGCTGTTTAAAATAATTCTGCTTTTGCTGCCTTGTTTGACTTCAGTATGTAAGGCCACCACCTTACTGCTGTTTGCTGGAATTCTCACAGCCTAATTTTAAGATGCCCTGTAACATTTCATGTGCAGCAACTGCACAGAAAGGTAAGTTTGATGCCTGTAAGGAAGCCCTTGAACATGACATGCAGGAGCAAAGTTCCCATTGAATAGACAAAATAAGAGCACTCTGCCAGCAGACAAAGTCAGGATACCTGTACATTTGGGACAGGTGGGATCTGCAGCACCCCGGCCCTGCCTTGCCTCTGGCCAGGATGTGGCTGTGACCCAGAGGAGGGCTCAGTCCCAGTGGGAGGCACCTCTGGAGGGCTCCTGGACACAGCGAGGCTGGAGCTGACTTGCTGTTGAAAATGCGTTCAGACCACAAACCAAATCTCAGAAGCAGAGGAGCATTTCAAGGATCTCACCCTCTGGCTGTGTGCTCAGAGTGCCCAAAAGCCAGCAGCCAAGAAAGCTTTTGTTTGGCACAGCAAGAAGCCTGAGGTGCCCGGGTTGGATATTGTGACTGACGGAGATTGTTGAGGCATTGTTCTCCAAAGAATTAGCGGAAGAGCATGGTAACCTCTTCTGGATTTACTTCATTTTAAAAAATAATAATTTGTAAATTTTTAAATAATCTGGGGTTTAAAATTCACATTGAAATTCCCTCTTAAAAAATTGATAAGCGCAGCAGTACTGTATCTTGTTCGATATGCTCTTTGAGGTTGTATTATTAGCGTGAATTAATGCCAGCAGCTGCTCAGGCTATGTATCCCCTGTTACTACCTGCTGCTTTCTGCAGTACTGCTGTAGCTTCTGAACAGGCTTGAGTTAGGTGGATAAAATACTTCTGCAGAATAAGGAACTAGTTTTAGGGGAGGAAGGGAATGGTCTACTGCATCAAGCAAAAGTCCATTTTTCTACTATTTTTCGTTCACATAAATCTGTGATTGTGGCACACTACCATTGTCCATATCTCTTCCAGGTAAGCAAAAGCATTTTTTTTTTTTTCAGGAAGATGAGTATTTTAGGAAATCTGATCCAGCTCTTTCATGTTCTTGGGTGAGACATGAGTTTTGCAATTCAGTGAAATCTTCCTCTGGAGTTTGCTTAATTGGGTTCAAGGACTAAATGTTGCAGAAAGGATTGCGAGTGGGACGTAGAGGAAAATTAGGAGATTATAATGTGTGTCAGTTCATTTGGTGTTTTTTAGCCTTACTTTGACAGGTCAAAACAGCCTTCTATTATCACATTGTTTGTAAGCTTTAAAATATGGATTGATTTATTCAGATAATGATACAAATAATCTTAAATACTGGTGGAACCCTTCTATGTAAACTCATAATTTTATGATACCTTTCCACATAGCATAAAATGAAACAGAAATAAAGTTAGCATTTGAATTATTTAACATGATACATTTTTATATATATGCAAGTATGCAATGGGGAAATAATAGACTCTTGGATGCTGACCTGCAATTCAGCTATTTTTCTGCTGTGAGATATTAATATTTTAATATTCAGTGTATATTTCCAAGTCAGATCCCAATGTTCATATTTGATTTTTATTCACTTCTCACTCTGGTACAGTCTTACTGATTTCAATTTCAGCTTCCTGAATAAGAAGCAAGTTGCAGTCAGCATGGACTTGAGGTCTCACCCTTGGGTCAGTCTCATCTTTTTATTACATCCGCTTACTAAGCATAATCTTGTCTACTGATTTTTCTTTTAGAAACTGCCCAGTTTTGGGCCTTACCTGGAGCAACGCAAAAAGATAATAGCTGAGAACAAGATTAGACTGAAGGCACAGAACATGGCTGCTGAGCTTCCCGAGAAAAACCACTTCATTCCGAAGAAGCCCATTCCAGCAATCAAGGTAACAAAAATACATGCACAAGAAATGATAGGCAGTTGACATGCACAGTCATTTCTAGCAGTTTGAGTTGGTTATTACTGCTTTTAAGCTTGTTAGAGGACATCAAAGACAACTCTTTATGCAGACTTTCTAGCTTTTAACCAAAATCGATGGAAAATGATTTGTGATGTACATGTATAGGTATTTCCCTAATGTTTCCCTAATGTTTTTCAGAATGAAGATATTCAGGCAATGGAACAGTAGTAGCAGATCAAGCAGGGGTAATGCCTTGAAGAACAAAGCAGAACTGTTTAGAATTTCTTTCAGTTTGAATGCTACAGTATGAGCTGTTTTGCATGATACCTTTTGATTACTTGCACAGTGCTAAATGCCTCCATCCTTCATGTAGGATCGATGCCAAAGGCTGGTGTTCAGTACATATAAAAGCTGTGTCATAGGTTTAGAGATTGAACTTTAAAAGCTGGAGAATGTTTGTCTTAGTAGCTGATCCACCATCTACAATGAGTAAATGTCAAGGTAAAAATAAAAGCTGTGACCCCTATCTACTGCATAATCCATACATTGAAGCTTTTCCCTTCCCTTAGGTAGTCAATAAATATCAATAAAATGAAACGGCATGAGCTAATTATTCTAGGTGTTCACTTTAGAGCTTACTTAAACTTCAAGTCTGAATAGGAAAAATATTTTTTAAATCCAGATTCTCATGTAGACCATTTATAAATCAATATGACAATTATATCTGTTGACCTTGTTGACTTTCTTCTTCATATATGGGAGAATATCAGATATCTACATGATCAGACATGTAAGAATTCTTGAAAAAATAAGGCCAAGCATAAAACAGAACATGAGCTGTGGCTCAGAAAACCACATAATGCCCAAGAGAATTTTGCAGTTTACCAATACATCCAGTATTCCAAGCTAACTTTTGCCACTTCTGTAGACCTCTCTCAGATTTTTGGATTTTTTATTTTGGTTTATGCCATGCTTTTGAAAATCCCTCCCCTCCCCTTGTGCTGAGGTTCCCTTCTATATATAAATACAAAAAGTTGCAAAGAACAGCTATCTACTCTTTTTTTCTCACCATGATGAGCATTTTCAAAGCCTGCTTGACCTCAGAGGTTTCATGGTTCTGTTCTCTTTGCAGGGAGAGTATTGATGTAGGGGAAAAGAGAAAGAAGAAGCAACAGCCAATAACTGCATTTTCAATGAGATGGCTTGCTTCTGAAAACAGCAGAAAACCAAAAAACTGATAACCATCCAAAAGCAAATAAACTGAATGAAGGGAAAAGTTTAGCAAGAGGGGAAAACAGACATGAAGACTAGGAAAAAATAAAAAACATTAAAAAACTGAGGTAAATAATTTATCATGCCTAATTCCAAGTAGAAAAGCAAAAAAAGATCCCAGTAGTTGGAGATAGATTAAAAAGAAGAAAAGAAAGCCCACTGCAGGGAAGAGGAAAATGAATTCCCCCAAACACAAACATTTGTTTACACAGATACTGAATACTTCTGAGTGGTATCAGAGGAGCTTCTCAGCCAGACAAATCAGGGAAGCGTCTTCCTCCCTGCTTTAAATGCAATGAAGGTATTCCAAGAAAACAGGCCTTGCCAAAGCTGGCTCCCGGCAGTGTTTCAGTCTGACCCTCTCTTTCAAGGGAATGTTCTCACCAAAATGACAAAGGCAGCAGTGAGAGGTGTTGCACTGGGTTTGCATGGCAAGCTTGGGCAGAGGTGGGGCTCAGGGCTGGCTTCTGTCAGAAGCTGCTGGGAGCTGCCCAGAGCTGGCAGAGCCCTGGCAGGACAGACCCACCACTGGCCATGGGCAAGCCCAGCAGCAGCACAGCCTCTGGGATAACATAATTGAAAATGGGGGAAAAAACAGCAATTTCAGTCACAGGGAGGAGTGAGAATACGGCCTCTTGAGGGATCTGCTTGATAGAGGACCATGAAATAAAGCCCTGGAGGGAAGACAGGCCTAAGCAAGCTGGTAATATCCAAGATTCACCTCTTTCAAGCTCAGGAGTGATGCACCCAACAAAGAGGAAGTCAGGGGAAAATTCCCAGAGGCCTGCTGAGATGTACAGTAGCTCCTGGACAAACTCAGACATGACAAGGATGCCCTCAGAGAGCACCAAGATGATGAAACAGCAGGAGCACCTTTCCTATGTAGACAGACTGAGAGACTTGTGGTTGTTCAGCCTGAAAAAGAGAAGGCTCGGGAGGCACTCTAGGCCCCATTCCTGTACCTAGAGGAGAGATAGGTGTCCTTAAAACAGCTATGACCCCTGCATTGTCTGGTTGTATTTTGGGGGGTTGCTACAAATTTCCGGATGCCTCCCCAAAATTTCCTCACCCGTCTAATTGGCTGTTGGGTCGGTGATATGTAAATTCCAACACTTATATAAATTCCACATGCTGTCAAATTGTCATTTATTTGTCAATTTAAAACCCCTCTGTGATTATCCAAAATCTAATTTATTTTTGGATATCTCTTCCCATGGCTTTTCTCTTTATTTTCTCTGTTTTTCAATATTAATTGAAACTGCATATATTGATATTTAGCAGAGTTGTTTATTCTTTTCTCACTTGTCTGTAATATTAGAAATTGTGGGTATGTGCCCTGGATATTTTCTTTTCAGTTGCAGTTTTGTACAGCTCCCACAGATGTATTTGCCTACCTCAGGTTGCCTCCTTATTGCTTTAATTTCTTTCCTTATATGTTCCTGTGTTTTTCTTCCTAATAATTTAGTTCTTTGTCCTTCGGGGCCCATACCACAATATTCAGTCACCATTTATCTGCTTATTTTATTTCCTCCTTTTTTTCATTCCGGAAGCCTTCCTGTAGAGATTGTTTGGTAGTTCAAACATTCTGCCACAGCTCTCTTAGCTAGGGCATGACATGCTGTTCCACCTGCTGGAAAAATATACAAAATCCTCAATACAGAGATCCTCAAACTTAAATTCCTTGTGTTTGAAATATTTTTCACCCTTCTTTGTACAGATACATTTACATGATCTTTTGCACGTACATATATGCAAGTGTTTTTTTGCTGATGTGTAAGTACCCATCTAAAAGCCAGCACTGCGAGAGACATTAGCCACATTTAGTCTAGTTCTGTGCTCAATCTCTGAAAGCCTTTTGAGAGGTGAGGAATACTGAGGTGAGGACAGCTCTATTTGCCATAACTATTTTATACCATTTGGATCTTTCCTGGAATGTATCTGTGTGTTTAACATGAGTAGTTTTGCCTTGTGCTTGCCTGCCTGGAAAAGACCATATT